>VYXF01011629.1:30309-55048 GCA_013397295.1 Polioptila caerulea
ATAAGATTTCATTTCCCACGTCATGGATCAATAACTGCATCAATTTTAAACAGAAAGCCAAGATGAGATTGTATCCAAATTACTCTAAAGGTCATCATAAAGGCTTAATTCCATTTTTATATCCCATTTTTTATTTAAACAAATCATCATGCACATGAAGCTGAGAAATTCAAAGGTTAGCATGTAAATAGACTTGAGTTACTTCACTCAAGAACCCTCAGGCTGTTGAAATTCATATAAAACTTGTACAAAATCAAAATGCTTGATCTCCAGAATGCTGAGTTCTTTGGTCCCAAGCCAATAAAGAACCTAACCATGTGTCTGTCTGTCCTTAAAGCACACGGACGCAGGGCTGACCTGACTTGTGCAGTCAGTGAGCCACAACAAATGGCTGTGGAAGGAGGATGAGAATGAGGAGTTGTCCTGAGGCATCAAGAAACTCATCTGACAGCACAACAACACATTGAGTGCTCGGGATTCTTTTTGAGACAAACTGGACTGTGTAGCACAGCCCTCCCAGGCTGGAAAACCCTGAGCATCTCCAGCTGATGTGCTGCAGCCACTGAGTGCTGAGGCTGAGCCCAGCCCAGGTGACACTCCTGAAGGGTCACACAAAACCTGGACAAATGCTCTCAGGAGACTGAAAATGAACCGTGGCTGTGAGGAGAGACACCACAGTGAGGGGGTGGCCAAGCAAACACACTCCCCACTCATGGCACGTGCCCAGACAGCACTGCACGAGGCATGGAAACAAAACGTGACAGCTCACTGTGGTAGAGCAAAGCTGGCCCTGAGGGGCTGCTCTGCTGCATCCCACAGACCCACAGATACTCACTAAAGGAAAGGAGCCTGTACAACCACAAGTCAACAGGCAGGAGCTGTTTGCAATCATGCAGCTGCCTCAGAGGAAGGAATGTGTTGGGGGTTAAGATTTTTCCTTTTGTTTCTTTCTCTTAGGAATTTTCTCCCGTTTGTTGCTGTGACAATAATGATCATACTTAAAAGAGAAAAATGATGTAGGCATGGAGGAGGGGGAGGAGTGCAGCTGGCTGGTATTATCTTACCTGGGGTATTTTCTCTTGGGAAGGGTGAAGACANGCCTGTACAACCACGAGTCAACAGGCAGGAGCTGTTTGCAACCATGCAGCTGCCTCTGAAGAAGGAATGTGTTGGGGGTTAAGATTTTTCCTTTTGTTTCTTTCTCTTAGGAATTTTCTCCCATTTGTTGCTGTGGCAATAATGATCATACTTAAAAGAGAAAAATGATGTAGGCATGGAGGAGGGGGAGGAGTGCAGCTGGCTGGTATTATCTTACCTGGGGTATTTTCTCTTGGGAAGGGTGAAGACACTGAGATTTAGGCTGGGAGGTGAGGGGCTAAGCTCAGCTCTTCTTGCTCTAGAAGTACTAGTAGTGGTTTGAAAGCAAACTAGTGAGAGCTTCCAAGCCAGAACTACAGTTTAATAGGAAAACTATAATAGAGGCAGAAAACACTGGCTTAAACTGACAAGAGTCATGATATAACCTGACACCCTGTGGGTCAGGGTGGTGGCAGCAGTCCCATTCAATGGTGGCTGCAGCCCTGTTGGAGTGATGGATGTGGCTCTGTTGGAGCAGTGATCCTGTAGAAGGGTCTGGTCTCCCTCTAAAGGTCTGGATGTGGTTATGTGGCTCTTGTTCCCTGGGAATGCAGTAGGGAAGGGCTGGCTGTGGTGTTCCAATCTCAGATTATATCCCTGTAGGAATGCTTGGTTCCTCCCCCTGGGCAGAGCATCTCACAGTGGGATGATGGAATTTCCTCAGCCATGCAGTGAGACTCCATGGCCCCAGGGATGTGTCATGGAAGAGATAAAGAACACTGCTCACCTGGTTCTCACAGCTTAGGAAGATGGTGATAGAACAGAGTTTTGGTTCCATCCTACATTGTAACCTGGGACACTCAGCATCACAGGAGGATGGGCGAGCTGCTGCTTACTGCAGGGAGGATCCACTGCCACTGCCAGGGCCCAGCCCTGTGCTGCCTCTCCTGCCCTGGGCGAGTCTCTGCTTGCAAAGAGCAGCACTGGGACCCCATCAACACCCCATCTCACTGGAGAGGACCCTCACCATCTACTCAGGTGCCTCAGGGAAAAACCTGAACGCAGGAGCCCAAAGCCTCCCCCTTCCTGGAGGGGACAACTCCCCAGCTGCAGCCATCCCTGCCAGGAGAAGGGGATTGTCTTCAGAAACTCATCTTGGGTTTATGGCATGGTGATCTTTGCTCAGGACAAGCAGGCAGGGATGCAGCAACAGCACATCCATGCTCTCCTCTCAGAACAGACATGGAAAGAAAATGCATTCTGTGAGCAGCCTTGTGCTGAGCCTGGGTACAACCACATGGGCTGCTCCCAGCACTTCACCCAGGGAAAGTGCTTGGATAGCACACAAACAGAGGGAACTGCCTCCCTCATCCTCTCCTTATCTATCTTACCCACTGCAAGTGCACCCCAACTCCTCAGAACTCTGAGGTACTGGATAACATGGCTGGTTTTGTTATTTCAAGCCAAGCAGACTGGTATATTCAAATTCAACTGTGCTTCCATCCTGCCAGGCCTGTAATCTCACCACACAAATTATTATTATTATTAACAGGCAGTGCCAGAACAGCTCCATTCTGAATGCTGCTCCAACAGGGCCCTGTGCTGCCCCACCAAACCCAGAACACAGTCTGGTGGCACTTGATGTGACAGCAATCCCAAAAGGTGTGTCACAGCATCTGAGGGGAAGGGTGGGTGGGCTGCAAGCCTGCACTTTACTTTTAGTATTTCAGTTTTATTGATCTTGAAATAAAAACTCCCTAAAACTTGCTATAAATCCCATCAGTCATAAAATAAGATCAAAAGCAGACCTATAGAAAAGATGTCTGCTAGAGGAAAATACCTTGATGATGGTTCAGAAATACAAGAAAGCACATCCTTAAATAATGTTTATGGCCTCAAAACTGCTCTGTTCAGACAGATTATAAAATTAGATAAAACTATCTACTGCCTTGAGTGATGACAGGAAAATGAACATTTCATCCCCTACAGAACCAGGAATCTTCAGATAAGATTTGTCTCTGCCATCACAAGATAAATCACCGTGGGTCTCATGCTGCTGTAATTTACACCACTTACACCTGGTGTAACTCCAAAGCCTTCACTCAAGTTACTCCACCTGCAAGCAGCCATGAGGAGAATCAGTTTTCAGACACGGAGAGATAACTTAAAAATCTTTGAAACCTTCATTAGTTCTTTGAATTTTCCTTGAAGCTGTGCCATTCCCAGCCTTATTTTATCTTAGCTGTTCATCAGCACATTATTTCTAAGCCTACAGTGGGTACATACATGCAGGTACATATTTCTTTTTATACAGCTTTTTCTACACGTCTTATTTGTCCTTGAATTCTTGGGTATTCCTTTCTGTAAAAGTAAAATCATTGTTGAGGCTAGTCTTGCTGCTCAGACCTAAGGAACACACTTAGGGACAAAAAAGTGAGGGAAGAAGTTTGGTGAATAAATTCAATCAATTCAAACTCAATTTTTTAAGAAAATGAGATGACAAACCTCATAGGCCATAAGAAAATGTCTGGATTACAATGCAAAAAATTACAACAAATTCTGATTCAGAGCACTGAAATGACACTTCCTGTTCTCCAGCTGAAGCATACCTGACTCATTTAAGAAGCCCCCTCCACTCTGAAGTTAGTTGTGCACTCAGAAGAAATGACAGCTCATGCAATCAAATGCCACATGCACGTGGTTAAGGAGTGCAAGAGAGAGAATGACTGAGCCCCCCACACACGGGAGCTCCCTGCCAGCAGCACAGACTGGAATAAGGTGACTGTCCTTCCCTTGAAGCAATGCCCCCAGACCCATGGCTGCACAAGCAAAGCCCAGGGTGCCTGGATGAGCCTGGGCTGTCGGGTGTGATACTGCACAACAGCCACAAATAACCCAGAACACAATTGGCACACAGCAGTAAAAGCTTTGCTGTGAGGAAGGGAGACTGAGGCTATTGGAAAAGGAAAGGTTCAGAGGGAGGGATGGCATCTGTTATTTTGTGATTTGATCCTTCGGACACGAATTCTTCAGCCACAGAACTCTGAAGATCTCAGACCAAAAAAAGTCAATTTTCCTTCCCCACTACATGGGCATAGCTAGTGAAACAAAATATCTCTGTTTTGTTTGAACCCAAATCTTCTCTGGTAGCCTTTGCAGAAGTTACTCTGCACATTTGAATATCAAAGCATTAGTCCTCTTCCTCCATCTTATCCAAATTTTGCCACCACATACAGAAGCAGCAAGAGTGAGGCAGGTGTGATAAACAGTCTCAAAATCTGGAGGTGTGTGGTGATGAAGGAGTATTTTTGCTGCTATATTGAGCATGTAAGCTAAAACATTAGGAGGTCATACGAGTAATTCTGTTTTCAACAAAAATTAACTACAGTGGATTTTGGTTCTTTATACATTTACTTCCTCTGCAGGACTAAATATCCATAAATTGTATGATTAAATCCAAATAAAGAGCATGTGCCTGCCTCTCTTGCACATATATATATACATATATATCTATGTATCTCTCTCTATATATATATCTATATATAGATATATATAGATATAGATATATATCTCAGTACTTTACATTTTTTCCCTCTCATACAGTCTTCTGGCACTTCCTGACTTTCTCCTGTCCCCCAGCAGGGCTCCATGAACGACCCTCCTCTCAGGAATCCATTTTTGCAGGTTGCCAGGAGGAGGATTTTCAGTAATGAGTTCAAGCTGGCTCATACCCACTGCAGTTCACTCATTTGCCACTTAACAATACATTCATGGCACATCCCAATAAAGTAATCTTCACTGGGGAAACAGAACCCTTCCCATTTCTTTGGCTCCATAATTGAAAAGCTTTAGTTTCATTCTATCCTTGGAGCCAGGGCTCGAGCTCAATTAAATCAGGGCAAAGATTATCAGGGTTTTTAACTCCTTTTGGACCACAGCCGAGGGGAATGCTATGTTCTGTTTTGTAAAGACTACATCCATTTAAATGAGAGAAGACTTTCTCACTCCTGTGTTTGCAGGTAAAAGCCAATATCCATCTTGGAAAGAGCCACTTCATCACTCACTGGCATTACATCCACCTAATACCCACACCTGCCAGCACTATTCAGTACCTTCATACTCAGGGACAGACCCTGCATGCCTGGAAACTCTCAGAGTGCTACATAAATCCTTACAGTGACTTCAGCAGGAACTTCTCAAGGAAACACTTCTGAATCACTAAAATTCCCTTTACTCCCAGTGTACAGATACACTCTTTCATCATTCCCAAGGGTACTGAAATTAGTTACATACATGAAGACTGATATATTCATAACTAATCCAAAAAAATCAACAGAAGAGCAGTTTGGGTTAAAAGGAGTCAACCTCCTGCAGGTATTCTGCTGTTTCTTTAATTTCACATTTGTCTGCTAGTGTCCCCAAAACATGAACTTTTTTGGCAATAAATTTAGTGGCTTTCACATTTTTTTCTGACCTTTTTTTTCCAGCTGACTATACTTGAAGAAGTTAGTATTTCTGGAGTGTGAAGTTTAAAGCACTAAAAAATTTTAAACAATTTCTTCAATTTGTTTTTTTGTATTTGTACCTTTAGACCTACTCCACATTCTGTGTGCCATTACTTTGTCTGCAATGTTCCAGCATTTTATACCTCACATTTACAACTACCATGTGCTCCTTTGCTGCCAAGTTTAGTGAAGAAGGATGCAATGTGCTACAGGAGGTGAGTCCTGCCAAATCCCAGTGGCCTCTTTTCACCCCATTTGCTCTGCAGAAAGAAGTACCTCAGATTGAGCAGTCCGTAAGAGCACTGGAGAGGCCCACACATCTCTGTGCTTTTAAAATATAAACACTTCTCATATTTAATGTTAACAGCACACCTATATGACTGGCATCTGCATCATTTCCTGCTGAGTGAGATGGAGAAATAGCCCTGATTTTTGACTTCTAGTTCACCAGAAAAAACAAAAAATCAGCTCTTTGCCACACGCCAAACCCTTTCCTTAGAGCAATCTGCACAGGCAGAAAGAGCAGGAAGGTATTCCAGAGAGATTAGGCCATGTTTTCTGTTATGACTTGCACACAAGCACCTGGCCCAAAACTACTAAGAGAAAAAGGGAGGCTGTAACACATGAGGAAGTGATTAAATGCATGGAGAAAAGATGTTCCAGCTTAGATAACTGGTTCCTGTCTGCTTGTCAGCTGTTACCTCACAGAATGCCCCTAATCCACCCAGGATTGCTGCCTGCCCAGCTGTATGAGCACTGCTGGGTGAAACAGGGCCCTGCAGCTGGGCTGGGCTAGCTGAGCTAGCCATGAACAAAAGGAATGAGAGGGGCTCCCAGAGCAGGGACTTCTACCCAAGGTGCCAGCGGGGCACACGGCTTCCAACATCCCAGGAATGTCTGGTCACGTATGGAAAATGCAGATCCTACAAAGAAGCCTCCTCAGAACACAGCTAGAAGGATGTAAGAGAACTGAAAGTTCCATGTTTCCACAGATGCATCTCTAAAATCCTGGTAGCAGAGACATACAGTGCATTGTTATGAAAGGCCTCTATTCCTGTCCATAGCCTCCTGTTTACAATAAATGCTATGAAACTCAACAAAAGCAATAACAGAAAGGGTGAAGAAATTATTATATCCCCTACAGACATACCTCTTTCCCACAGCAATCTAAAAAAGGCTAAAGGAAGCTCTCACAAGCATTTGACAGCACAAATCAGAAAAAGAAAGTTACACAACTACAAAACAGTCATGGCAAAAAGGGTAAGAACTGTTAAAGCTCTTCTTTCTGTCAAGAATCCATGAAGGTTTGCATCAATACTTCCAAATGTAAACATCTGTATTTTAGCATGGTACAAAGACAGAAGTCTCAATATAGGAAACTGAAAAATGCCAATCTCAAGCCTTTCTCTTTCCAATTAAAAGATTCAGAGCAGATGAAGCTATTCTCAGCAGGACAAAAACCACCCTTTAATTGTTATCAACAGGCCTGTAAGACTGAGGGAAAGACCTGGGAGTACATGGGGAAGACATAACCCATAAATTCCTTCTTTCAAGTCCTATTCTTATATTGCTTTCATTCAGATTCACACCAAAGCTCCTCCACACCATGTCTGAACAATAGGGGGAGGGTCAATGGGAAGCTGCCAGGTAGCAGCACCAATCCTTTCCCCGTTGAAATGGATAGGAAATAATGCAGCAGATTGTATCTGTAACCACCCAAATCTTCCTAATCCCAAAATCTAAGATATCTGATGTAGAGAAAATGTCTGGAGCTTTTTATCAGGCTGGTGACAATTAGGAGATTCAGTACTTCATTAAGGAAACCCCAACGCTCAGGAAAATAGCAAACAAAAGGCAGAATCCAATAGCTGCTTCCAAAATATTTACACTCCATCTGCATGGCCTGAAGTGGAGAAATGCAATCCAGATGTCCAAGAAAAAGGCACAGGACCAGGAATCCACATTACCTTCCAATCTGGCATGTTGCACATGTCATTTCACAGAAATGTCTGAGGACAGATGAAAAGCCATGTCCATTAAAAATCATACAGAAGGGTCAGTTTTAGTGAGAATTGTGTTCACACACCATGGATTTGAGCAGACACCTCCACATGGTTAGAGCACAGCAGCTACTTTGATACACTGGCATTTCCTTAAAAATGCCACTCTCCCCACCCTGGTGTGTACACAGGGCTGGTCCAAGGGCTGCTCCAAAGCAGCTCTGACAGCCTTGCCATGGGGCAATCACATAATCACACAAAAAAAAAAAAAGAAATCACAAAGAAAACACACCAGCAGGGTTCTGAAATCCTCTACAATTCTAAAAAATTTTGAATATGTTTTGTCTGAAAGTAAACATATGAATAAGCTCATTTAAAATCAAGTACACCTCTTTTAAAACTAAAGTATCCTCCAAGCCTGCCAACCCCAATGCTCTCAGCTGATGGGTGACCAGGAAAGCCATGACACTCCAGAGTACCAAGGAAATGATGAACTAAGATCAAACAGGAATTCTGAAATCTGATCTAAAAATCCCCACATCACTCAGAACACTTTGTCTTACACTGAAAGTGTGACCCTGTTGCTTTTACACACTCTCCATCTGTCTGTGGCCCTGTCTGTGTTCTCCCCAGGACTGTCACAGTCACTTAGGGCTTTATGTGCAGCCCCAGCCCACAAATAAAATACCCCACAATAACAGCAAGTCATTTTCTCTTAATAGTTCGGTGAAAACCTTATTTGAGTTTTTGGTTGGTTTTTTTTTTTACAACTAAACACCCTTAACAGTTTAGATAAGTAATGTGTTATGTTACACAGCACTACCAGAAGTCATACATCCAAATTACTCCACAAGGAAAAACAGGTCCCACATTTACAGACTCATCAATTTGGCTAAAAACCCCAAAATAATCTAAGTCATTCTACATTTGCCTTCTAAACCAAGGCAAAAAAAAAACAAAACCCTGATGGCAGTGTGTATGTTAACCTAAAAAAACTTAATTTTCTGAGAACAATATCCAAACATTGAGTCTAAGCTGGCACACTGCAAACTGAAATGCCACCATCACTGGGGCAGAGCTGAGACTGGAATCTATTTCTATTTCCTGTGCTACCCTGAACATACTTGCTTTGAGATTCTGCTCTCTTAACCTTGCAGTCTCAGTAATTTTTCAGGTCTGAAAATGTAATGGTGGAAATGAATGATTTCCAGTAAATTAGTCCTTTTGCATCAAGCTATCTATAAGGGTTTTAATCTTATTTTTATTGAACTGCCCAACATGTAAAATATTGCAGTACCAATACTCTTGCTCAAAAAAATCTACAATTTTGGATCCAGAAATGGTCTAAGAAAATGCCTCTCCTGTTTTCAAATTCACAAGGAAAGGACTAATAAAACAACAAAAGGAATTTTAAACAACTGATCAGCTTTGGGAGAGAGGATGTGTAATAAAAGGCTGAATTATCATTGAAATATCCCCAAACTGACAGTCAGTGGTCTTTTCATTCCAAATACCACTTTGGGATGAAATTAAAAAATAAAAAATAAATCCTTGGTGCAGGATCTTCATACACTTACACTCTTATTTAAAAATTTGTCAGAACACATTCTTTCTCAGGTCTTCATCCACTTCTTTCTCAAAATGTCAGCCTGACTTTGGCAAGCAGACTCCACTGCCAGAGTACAATTTGATTTCAGGAGATTTCCTGCAGCACAGCCACAGCCAGCAGCACAGCCACTGGGCTGAGGGGCTGAATGGAACCAGGCTGAGCAGTGATGATGGAAACTTCCTGATGGAAACACCAGGGGAGAACAAAAGGGAAATAAAGGGAGAGAGCCACCCACCTTCCAGTCCCCAGGAAGGAGAGGACAGAAATTTTACCACATGGTCGTGGACTAGGGGTGCAGCTCCAGAAGAAAGGACACCAAAGGAGATACCAAGTCATGCCCCCAGATTCATTTGTCCACTTTGTTTTTGCAGGCTTTGTGGTCCTTTTTTTTTTTGTTTTGTTTAATGAATGAACAAAGCCATCCAGCCATCTTTGTGTTTCCTGTCTCAACCAACATCTCATTAGTTTGTCCCACCATGTTTTTCTGCTCTGAAAACACAGCCAACAGCCTGACAAGGTACTGGGGAGAACAAAGAGGAAGAAAAAGACAAATACAAACACCAACAGGTAAAACATGGACTGGGATAGAAGATAACCAAATACATGACTGCATGATATATATGTGTGTGTTCAGTAGATTTCTTGTAGCACCAAGATGCCCTACCCACACTGCCTGAAAAACAGTTATAAATAGATGATGAAGGGATGTTCCTGCCCTAAATTGCTGACATTCTAGGCATCAAATGGCAGCCACAGCCACACAAGCTCAGGAAGCAAGTTTACATGATGATTATCAAGGCTAAATGGGTGATATCTTATCTAGATGATTTGCTGTTTCCTTTTAAATGTATTTAATGTTTATTTCTCTCACCACTTTACATGGAATCATCCTGTCCTTTCAAAGCCTCAGGCCAAACAGTTCTGTAAAATCTGTTTTTAATAAATTGAATGTTACAAAGATATCTGAACAATACAGCACTTTTGCTTAGCAGTCAAAGCACTGCAATTCTAGTAACCAGCCAAAATCTTCAGTGCTGATAAGTATTTAATGATTTCCAGTATAAGTTTCTGGCAATATTTTCCAGTTATGCAGAAGCACAGCTCTGCATTCCTCAGGAAGAACTGCAGCATTTCACAAACCAGCACACAGGAACCCCTGTAAAAGTGAGCTGCTCACAGTGCTGGGCACTCCCAAGTGTGGCTGCTGCCACTGGATAAAAGGTCATTTCAGAGTAACAGGTAAGACTTAATGGAGGTTTTCCTATGTTTGAGGAGAAATCCACTATTAACAATACAGTCACTAGCTGTAGTTACCCTATGAAGACTTTATGTGGGCACAATCATTACTAAATTTGGTTTGCAGGACAGTGATTTCCATTCTATGGCTAGAATTAAGTATCCTTCCAAGGTTTTTATTTATTTTCCCTCTTGATTTGAAAGCAAAACTCCTCAGATTTTCTTATTTCCTCCATTATTCCTCTGATTTTTCCTGTGTTCTTTTAAAGAATTGTAATTTCTTCCTCCTAACAAGCTGCCCAAATGACAGCAGCAGCCAAGGCATACATGAATGCAATCAGAAACAAACAGAAATCACCAAGATCAACAGTGATTTACATTCTAGGGAAGTCAGAGATGCTGATAAAACATCAGCATCACAGGTGGATAAATCCTGGCAGTAAAGGCACAGAGAATCTTTACAGCTCACCCATCTCTAACATGAAAAGGAGCACTGGAAAAGCCACAACTGTGCCCATCTGAATTTTTATACTGGAGAAAAGGCTGGAATTACTGGCCTGAGTCAGTACCTGACATTCAGCTCACAGGTGATTAGCAGCTCGGGTTACAGTGGGAAACACAGGATGCAAGGTGTATTTTGGATGCAGGAGGGGAGCAATGTTAAGGAAACATGGAGTGGGATCAGTAGCTTGATTAGGGAAATTTTCTTTTCAGTATGATTTAAATAGTTTTTCTTTGAAAAAACAGTGAAAACCATAAAAACTCATCAGATAGATACTTGCTTTTTGTAATGTACCCTATGGGCAATGAAACAGTAGGGGAAGAATCCAGAGGCACACAGTCTTAGAGGACATGAGAGGCTGGAGTGAACTTCTGCACAAGCTCATGTTATGTTTAACAGGCACTACAGGAAATTTTTAAAGGTGAGAGTTTATTTGGGGTCTTTCTCCATTTAATTTTCAAATTGTACACAGAAATAAAGGCAATTTCTTAAACTACTCATAGCTAGTAGATCACACTGATTTCAATTTCTATGAAAAATGGAACATTACAGAAAGAAGAAGAAACATATGAATTCTTTCAGTAATGTACAGCACGAAAACATCAATCTAAATCTAGAATCTTGACAAAACTGTACACACAACTTCCAAAAAGGTATTATTCCAAAGCATCACTGGTAGCCTTTCAGCCAAAAAAGCACCACCTCATACCATCCAGAAAGTTTAGGGACAGAACACATAAGCTGCACAGCGAGTTCAATAATCTCCATTCACAATTTAATGTTAATATTTACCCTTGGTCCCTGGCCCACCACCAAGATTTTCTTTTAATTTTGCACATTCAGAAGATAAAAGGTGAGAGCATTAGGGATCAGCACATTGTAAACTTTTTATTTTGCAGAGAGAAGGACAATTACAGGAAAGAATTTAACAGCCCCTTCCATCACCCCATATGCAAAGGCTGAAATTTTCACAAAGCCCTGGGCTCCAAAATCATGCATGGCATATAGAAGATAAAAACTTACAGGCCATAATATATTTGTAATGGTAAAATTTCAGGATCAATGACATGATGGAGCAAGCAGGCAGTGTGTTTAAAGCAGGAGACCTGAAGCATAACTAAACAGCATCAGCACATAGTCAACATTGCCAATTCTGTTGTGGCAAGTTAAAGATAACGTGGAGAGAAAGGAATTAGGGACAGTGAGCCCAGCAATGGGTAATTACACCATTGGCTAATTGGTACATCTTAGCCTAGACTTTGGAATTATCAGTCTCCAGGGTAAGAGGGAAGCATGTTCACATTTCTGATAGATCTCCCCGTACATTTACTGCCCATGCCCTCATTTAGGGCAAAGCAGCCCTGCTGTGCCAAGATCAAGGACAGAAGGAGCATCACTCACTGCTGCAGCAAACACCTCAGGAGACTACAGCCAGACAAAACTCCTTTCCCTCCGGGGTCTCCAGAAATCTCTAGAAATCTAGAAAATACTTTTTTAGAAGGATCCTATGGTATATGATGTGCCCCTTCAGGAAACACATTTTCCCTTCCTTGCTCCTCCCGTTACCTCTCTGCAGCACCAATATCCCCACACTGAGGTACTTTCCACACGTGCTTGAAGTCTGTAGACAGAGCATCCAGAGAAGTCCTGTGTCTACATTTCAACAAGGACCAGCAGCAGGCAGGCCAGGCTGCTTTTGTCCCTGGGATGAATCCAGGCTTCTGCCCCTCCAGCCCCAAAGCCAGCCAGCAGTGCTGCAGCAGCAGGCAGCTCCGAGCTGAGAAGGGATGTTCCAGCCCAGGACTGCACCCCAGCTCTCTCCTGCTGGGAGCACACATCCACTGGTGCTCTGGAACAGGAGGGGGACACAAACACTACGGCAGAGCCTCTCTTTCTGGAGGAAATTATTTTTGCTTGGAGCCAAAACCAAATTCTGCATCCTGGCCAACTTTCAGCAGAGTACAAAACAAGTGGAAAGGGCTGGGTAACAATTTGTCTGAGTAAATGACCAAGGAGTACAGGACTACAAAAACCTATTTAGAAAACAACACTTCTGCATTTCTGTAATCCAGCAGTAAATAAGAGGAACCAGAAGCCCTGGTGGTGAGCTTTGGCAGGTTTCTGCTGGTGATGGTTGGCTTTTTTTTAAAATAGCTCATTGATTTTGGACTGCATCCATCTCCAGCATTGTGGCTACACTTCATGTAGTAATTTACTTCAAACCAGAGTGCACTTCTACAGCCAAGTCTTTGTTTGTAAATGTCATTGCACTTCAACACCATTAACCAGACACTCCTATTTCAAGCTGATATTCCTAAATTCAGTAAAAATAAGGAACAGCAACACTGCAACAGAGCCAAATGAAAATGGAAAATGTTTTTGACTCCATATAGCCCTGAGTGCAGTGCAGTGTATTATTCCTTTCTGGGACAGTTGGGATCAGTTGATTAATGGGCCCACTGGTGCTACCTATACCTATACCCCCTGAAACCATCCAGTCATCCCCATTATCCATGGAGGCTTTCAGAGGAAAACCTTTGTGCTTAAGGACTTTATGGATAAACTAGGCATTCACTTTCAGGCATTTTACTGACAAGCAGAAGCCCTGGACTCCATCCCTTTCCATCATTTGTGTCCTTCTCAAGTTGCCTGCTTGGATCAGATGGCAACAGGGCAAACCAATGTGCATGCACTGCAATGTCAGGGCAACTGCAGCAAGGTGCTTTCCCAACCAGCATCTTCTCGTGCCACAGAAAGCAGAAGGTGAGCACAGCTCTGCCTCCCCCCGTGGGTGAGGAGTGAGAACAGAGCTCCAAAGGTCATCCTCCCTCCTATAGCTGGGAGAACACTGGAACTGGTCCCAGCACCTGACCCCCAAGGTCAAACGAATGTTATTTCAGAAAAGCAAGACAAATTAGTGCTCTATTACCAACAAGCTTTGTTCAAGGAAGCTTTCTCTTCAGGGGCTAAGTGAACAATTCCTACTGCCTACTGTAAAAACAAGTGCAGAGAACAGTAAATTTTTTAAACTGCTGAGCTCCAAGTTTTTCACCGTGTCTCTGATAGCTGCTAATTTGGTGACTGAAAAGTGATGTAGGTTTAAAAGTATCTTGTTCTGCCTCTCTGCAGAGACTGTCGGCAGAACAAATAAATTATCAGTGTTTGGCTTCTCATTACCTCAAATTAGCCTCAGCATACGATGACAGGAGCAGAGCCAAGCTGTCTGTGGGTCCTTATGTGGCACCTGCTAGCACTCCATAAAGGGCACAGGAGAGGGAGGCCAGGTTCCCTCTGCTGTCTGACCACAACAAAGCTTTCCTGTCAGACTATTGATACCTCTTCTGACAGCAACTTTCAGCCTGCACACCCACACTGCCCCTAATCCACTAACAATGAAGCAGTTGCCATACTTGGAAGTGTCCCCAAGGAGTGCAGGGACTGCATGAGGAAATTGGGGCAGGGATGGATGACTCTGCCAAGTAACATCACCACAAAGACATCCACCTAAAACACTATGTTTGTTTACATGCAAGCCAAAAAAAAACCACTGAGACAAAGAAACCAGTAAGTTCAAAAGAGAATCTTTGAGTTATCACAGGGGAAAGCGAGATGCAAAACAAAAGTGTCCTGTTTCATTATTCATTGAAACAGTTCTGCTGGGCATTTCAGGCTGCAGCCACAGGAACAAAGAGAGGCAGGCACAACTTTGGATGGGACAAAGTGACCTGCTCCAAAATGCATCCCAAACAAAGCCAGCTGAGAAGAGCCAGAGGCTGACGGGGAGGATCATCATGAAAAGCACATTCTCCTCTGTTACACTGCTCCTATTACAGCCTGGATCACTTACTCATCTCAGGCACTTACTCCTCCTTGCCTGTGATTCCATTTGGAGCAGTCACCCATCTGTCGAGGGACTAAAACCACAGTTATGACCTTGAGGCTACACCATGGACCAGAGAAAGCAAATGCATCAGCTTCCCATGAAACCCTCCCACAGGGCCCTGCTTGCATCCAACGTGTCAGACCCCAGATTTGGTGTCACTGTATGATTTTGCAGGAGCTGATTCTGGCGCTGTGCCTCCCAAGCAGCCAGCTGGCCCTTCCTCCTGTCCTGTTTCTCGTGGGGAGGGCATTTTTCAGCCTGCAGTTGGTGCCAGTGGGGCTCTTCCTACCCAGATCAGTGCTAGCAGCACTCGAGACACGCATTCGAGCAAAGCACATCATGCAGGAGCTTGATTTAGTAAAGTGTTTGAGCAAAAACCATTTCCCAGTATTGAAAACTTTAGGGGAAAAATATTGGGACTGAACCTTAGTGTTAAAGCTGTCCATATACATGGATTGGGCACTAGCCCAAACACAACAAGCTTGCCCACAGCTGTGATATATTTCATCAGGTCTTACAGACCAATTATTTTGCACAACTAAATCCAGCACCTGTGAAAATTGTCTTATTTCAGCTGTGGGGAAAGATACTTAAATAACATTTTCACTTTCAAGAAGAAAACACAAAACAATATCTTTTCAAGTCCAGAATACCCACAACCAACTGCAGTGCCAAGGCAGTGCAGAGGGAATATTTAACCAAGTTGATATCAAAACTCCTCCTCACGTGAGAAAGCTCTTTATTACTAATATTGTGACACTTAAATGTCCCCAGAACTGCCTTTTGACTTCTTTGAAAGAATATAAGGAGAGAACGTAAAAAAACCCCAACAATATTCTCTTCCTAAAAAGTTGTCTCTCTTTCCCAATGAAATTTAACTCTCACCACTGTGGTCTCAGACATGGACTACTGAAAATCCATTTCTTACACCACTGTTATCTCGAAAATTATTCCATCAGTATTGGTCTAATATTAACACTATTGTCTGCTTCAAGTGCATAAAAAGCAGCTAAGATTTCCTTTCCTCAGAAGCAGGCAGCAAGGCTAACTACTGCTCTGCTTTGACTAAACTAACAGTACTAAAAATGTGTATGTATAAAAGTAAATTGTGCATGAAAATTGTACAAGTAAACACCACTCCATACAAATGAATAAAGTGCTATTTTTCAGTAAGTCTGAGTCAGTTCTCGCTGCTGCAAGAAACATGACATCTAAGAAGAATCTGAAAGCTTCTAAAATCAGGGTTTCCTTTTCTCAGGCTGGAAAATGTGCTGTTGGCACACTCACTTTATCATTCAAAACAGCAACAAGTGAAAACAGACCAAAAGGACAGAGTTAATTCAATGCAAAGATCTTCTCTCTCAGTAAATGTCTCGCACAGCACCACCCTTAGCAACAGAATGTTCATCCAGCACAAGATAAAGAGAGGGGCTTTTCACTGACACCTGAGACAAAACCAAAGAACAAAAGCAGCCCCCAATGCAAGCCAGCAAAGTTACATTTTTCAAGTGTTCCCACCTAATGCAGACAGAAGGCCAGCCACAGCAAGTCACAACAAGCTATTTACCCACTTCCAGAAAATGCTTGTAAATTTAAACTGTGTGAAATGTCCAACTACTGCTTTCATTCCATCAAAAGGCTTCATCAGCAATGGGCAATAAAGCCTCTGGCTTGACCTAAAGGGGCTGGTAGGTTAATCTATTCTGACCTTACCTTTATTCAATCATAATACTGAAAGATTGCTTGAATGAATAACCAGCATTTAACAATGCCAACAGCCATCCTTTCACCACAGTGCTCCTCTGAAGTGCCCTCCAAACCAATTTTTTAATGAAAGGGGATATCAAACATTCTCAAAAATTAATTGCAGAATAAACCAAAATGCCATTTCTCACTCATGGGTAAGAAAGGAAAGCTATAAATAACCAAAAGCAGAAGCAAATTTTTCTCTTGCCCCTTCATGTCTCTTTCAGACTTCCACCATCACTTATTGTCAATTTTAGATAATATGCTGTCTCTTATTAACTGTCAGTCACGTCTTTTATTTATAGTATTTTCACTCAAATGGGAGAAGCCAGACAAAAAAAGATACTACTGAAAAAACCTGCCTTCTAACAATAGCCTCATCATCCAGGCCTCAACACTTGGTATTTTAATAACTACTGGCTTCATTTCAGAACCCATTCCTTGAGGGTGCTCAGCACTGAACATGGCAAAGCAGAGTTAAAATTAAGCACATAATTAGGCCCACAGAGGTCAGTAAGCTGGATTCATCACTCACTGACTGATTTAATCACTCAACTCTCATAAGTTTAAAGTTCACAGCCTATGTTTAAAGGCCCTTCTAGAGAAAAGCCTCCAGTACTCCAGTGCACAGTTCTACCCAAGCATTTTCCTCCCTGTAACAGTACAACCACCACCTGTATGGAGGCACTAAACAGACTGACATGTGCCTCTTAGAGAAGGGTACTCTTGCATTTTGTCATCAAGCAAGAGCTCTATTCCCATTTGACATAGCAGTTAGAGCACTTCCTTTTCAGCATCAACCAACAAATGTGTTTTCATTTAACGTTCTTCTACACCTATAAATGGTTTGGCAACAAGAGAATACCAAAAAGCATGACCAGGCACTGAAAAGACACTTGAAAATGCCTTTAAAAATCCACACTAACCCCAGAAACAATCTATTGTTAAATCTATTCCTAATTAGATTTAGGAAGATGCTTAACATACCAGTCAAGATTAAGTGCCATCACCTTTATCCAAAAGCACAATCATCAAAGAACTGGGAAGCAAGTTAAGGCAGTGACAACAGCATGCAATGCATGAGAAATTAAAAATAAAGATGGGAACTTTCCTTTGGATTGCAGAGGACACTGCAAAAAACAATTCCAAATTTCCTACCTTGAAAAGCTGTGATGTGGCCAACAATCATATACTTCAGCTCAAAGTTCAGTGCCTGGATGCTCTGAGTCCTCTCCCTTCGAACAGCTGCCTGGTAGCTTTCTTCCATTTTTTTGGTGCAACATGTTGGTGCCCTGTGTTGACAGATCTGTAAATCCGACTCTTAAAGCAAACAAGAAAAACACAAAAATTAGAAAACCCTTGAACTTACACCAGAAACACCACATTTTACATTTTGAAACAAGACAAAACCCACAAGGAATGACAGCTGTTGTCAGAGGGACACAGAGTTGTGATTAGTTCATTTGAGCAACCTGACATTATCAGCTGATAAGTTATTTTATACTGTTAAGAACACTGGGCACAGAAGTTACCTGAACACAGTGAGGGCACAAGAGAATCATGGTCATGAAGATGCACCAAAAGGGGCAATGTTTTCAGTGTACACCTTGTGCTAAAGACATCAAAATTTGAACGTATGAGTGATAACCATGCCTCTAATTAGGATCCAGTACTCACACAGGCTGTGCCTCAAGGAATCACCTATTCACTTCTTACACTAGGGGAACCTTCTTTAAAAATCTGAGCTCCTAAGCAGCTCACAAATGAAATAAAATCTAAAGGCACTGCAATCCCTCTCACCTTGCAACTACAGAGAAAGCTGAAAGCTGCTTAAAAACTTCATTCTTGTAAATGTTTTTCTTTTTCTTTAAATTGTTCCATCTTTGTATGTGTTTCAGTAAGTTTAGTATCTGTGGTAAGAAAACCCACATCACAGTGTTGTGATGGACACACTCAGGGTCTGCTTGCTCTACACCATGGGATTTGCAGGTGCCAGAAAGGAGCTGGTGCAGACTGCAATGAGTATTTTCTGACACCCCACAAGTACATGATTTAAGAAGGGGAGGAAAAAAGGCAAGTGACTGCTAAGCAAGCAAATCCAAAACCAGGGGCACACATAAATACCAGAGCCCAAAGAGTCACACAGTATTACGTGTGACCGTGTGTCAGGGGCTTCCTTCCCTCCACCTCGAGGCAGAAACAGAGGGGGAAAGGGGCCACAGGTGTCCACCTCCATCCCACCCCTCAGGTCTGGGAAGGAGACAGCCTTGCCTAGGAAGGCTGGTGCCACTCAGGTGGCCAAGCTCCCCACTCCCACCCCACAATTGGCTGCATGGGCCATGTGAACTGGAGCTCGTGTGTCCCCACACTGCCCCTCTCTGTGCCCAAGGGGGTCTCTGTTTCCAGCCACTGCAAACATCACTGGCAACCCCTCCTCACACAGCAGCAACAGGGCTGGAGGGCATCTGTGGATGAGAACAGCCTTGATTCTTGTAAGAGCCACAATTCCTCCAGAGGATTTCTCACCCCGGCCACTGCAGAGAACCCAGACCAGGCCTTGGGATGGAAATATTAAAGAACCATCAGCTGCACTACCTCTCACACGTGGCCCTGCAGGTTAATGCACAGCAATGCTCCACATAAGTGACAGTGATTAAAAACAAGAGGATGCACTCTGGAAAGTCAGCAGACACTCCCAAAGGACCAGGTTCTGCTCAGAGCCAGCTCCGTGTCACAGGCTCAGAGACCAAACCCGCAGGGAGGAGCTTCAACAAATCGCCCTTGCCAGGAAAAATGTAAAGCCACCGAGTTAGCTAAAACATCTCATTTGACTTGAAAATGTTGCTTCCAGTTTATAGCAACTCTTATTTGAAAGTGCAGCTAATTGATGTCAAGAAGGTCAAAACCAAAGGAAAATATTTCAGTTTGCTACATTTTTATCTAAGTTTGCAAACAAAGATGGAAGTTGTCACAGTCGCAGTTGAATCAGGATATCGTTTTGGAGGTGGATTTGTTTCACGCTTCAGTCTAATCTCCAGAAGGGGAAAGGACAACTCTCCCCACGGCCGTGTGGAGCCCCAAACCCTGCTGGAGGCCCTGCCAGGTGAGCTGCTCACCTCTGGCACACCCAGCTGCCAGAGAAACTGTCCAGGTTGAAATCAGCCTCTGGGACAGGCTAATTTTAACTGGGATGGCTTCCCTGGCTCAGTTTACCCCTGAGCACGTTTGTCCTGTCACAAGGAACTGGGGGTTGGGGACAGAGCACTGCTCTGGGCTGGCACCCCCAAAGCACGAGTGAATAACACAGACTGCCGAGTAACTCAGTCGTGCACAGAGCTGTCCAAGCAAGGGGCTGGAAACGTTTCCCTGCAGTGCCGAGCTGCTGATGCCCAGAGCATTTCTCCTTCCAGCAGCCCCCTGCAGTTGTGCTCGATGGGGCTCTGCAAAGCTCAGACCTGCATCAAGGAAGGTCTGAAATTGCAGGTGCTCTGTGCTGGCCCTGGCTAGGAGGGAACCTGTGGCTACCTGAGCTGCCCCTGCATTCCTCTCCGAGCCGAGGAGCAAGGGAACCTGCTTCTCCTGCAGAAAGCTTTGAGGATACGGATCTCAGCTGGAACTGCACTGCTGGGATTCCTCACCCAGCTATGTGCCCCAATGAATGCTCCAGGAGCCTGAAGGCTGGGATTTGTTGGTGCAGAGCCGAAATGACACAGAAGGCACTCTTAAATAGAAACAGCACTAAGCCTCTGACAGTTCAGGAGCCTGATGTAAAACACAGAGCAATGAAAGCTCAACAAACAGCAAGCCCTGCTCTCCTCACAGGGCTGTCAGGTCAGTGCTGTCATGCACACAGCCTGGCAATTTCATTCGCTCCAGTTTCAGCCTCAGGGTATCACTTCTAACACAATTACAGAAACCTAATAAAAGGTTTCACTGCTATACGTGCCTGGGTGCCGAGATTAAATTAGAACTCATTAGTAATATCTTAATGTCTCTAATAACTCCGATGCTAATTTTAGTTTATCTCATCTCTTTCATCTTCATCTCCGAGGGGAAGGGGGGTGGCCGAGGGGCTGAGCTCGCAGACAGAGCACCCTTTGGCCCTGCTCAGAGTGTGCTGCCCACCAGCCATGGGACACTGCCAGAGGGGCAAACTCCTCCCTTTTTTGAAGGAACAAAGCCATTCAGTACACCAGAGAGAAAGCATCGTTCCTGAAAGACAGGAGTTACCAACAGCATCGTTTCAGGATTTCACCCTGCTCACTTCCCTCTAGGACCTCCTTACCAGCTTTCCCCAAGCTGCCTCTCATTTTCTGACTGGTGATTGGGAGGAGCCTCTACCCCAACCTCCCCCTTAAAGGAGATCTAACTACATAAGAGCTTCATCCAGTCAAGTTTCAAGCATCTACAAAGATGAACAATACCACAACCTCTCAGAACCCGTTTCAGTATTTGACCACGCTCATGGTAAAATAAGTAAATAAAAAATTTCTATCTCAAGACAATTCCCCACGTTCCAACTCACATCTGTGGTTTTTCAGCGTTCAGCCATGTACAAGAAGCTGACTCCACTTTCTCCATTTCCCCCCAAGAGGTAGCTGAAGATAGCAGTGTGGCTTCCCTTAACCCCAATCTTCCTATAGCTGAACAAACCCAGCCTCCATTCCCACGAGCTCCAGCCCCTGACAATGATGGCAGCCCTCTGCCAGACCAACTTGATGCCACAGATGCAAATCACCTGCATCCAAGGCTCCTCTCCATTTCATTTTCTTATGCATTAACTTACTGACACAGCAGAACACTTTCAACTTTACACGCCTGGGCTTCAATTCCAAAAGACTTATTACTTTCCTAAAACAAATTAATTTTCTGCTTCAGATCAGATGTAAGGATTACTATGCTGATTATGTACATGATTTTTCCATTCAAGTCTTTTTCCCTTGAGTACTGGTTAAAACTGCATCCCAGCTTATTTTTTAAAGTGAGAAAAACTACAGACTTTAAACCCTTACTGTTATTATAATAAACAGGATAAAGTATCTTGCTCCACTTTGAAAAACAGTCACATTCAGACGTGCAGGAAAAAGGACTGGCATCTAAAACACGTGTGTTTTGGAATGCATCAGTGATCCCTGTTGAAAACTACTGTGCAACCCCAAAGCAAAACATGCCAAAGGCATCACCTTCTGGCACTTCCCTGTCACAATAAATTACCTCAGGTGCTAAATGCACAGAAAACTAGGTATCCTTACCTGACATCCATCTGGCCAGCCCTATTGAAATCAGCTGTGGAGTATTTTGTTGTACGTTGCTTGGAGAACTTTTTGTTTTGAATCAAAAAGTTTGGGACTTCATTTTGAGCTTTCAAATACAAGTAAAATCTAAGATTTTGGCCATTAAAACTACCTGAATCAGTATCATTTCCCAAAAGCAGAGAGGCCTGTTTAGCAAACAAAACTAACTTCTTCCAAAAGCTGAATATATATTCATTTTGTTAGCTGACCATGTAGTTTACCAGTTCTGTCTTTAAAATGCTGTACACACTGTAAAAGCCATACTCTGAAACCAGAAAGCCAAACTTAACACACACTAACTGATCTACCTGCACTAACTTTTTCAAAGACAGGCTGATTTATTTTTTTTCAAACAAAATGAGTGCCTCTAATTTCCACTGCACAGAAGAGTCCTGAGCAAGCAGGATCAGAGGGTGAGCTCAGTGCAATCTGTCTTCTGACAGTTTTTGCCTTCGTATTTTGACAAACATTTCAACAGTATTTCCAAACAAAGCTTTAGTCCAAAGCCCAAGATTTTAATGTTGCACAAATATCTTCAGAGACTCCAAGACTGACTATGCCTTAGTAACACAGAAAGGTGCCATAAGTACCTTGCATTGTGTCTGGCCCAGGAGCCAACACTTCATCCTTCTTGAGACCCATCTGTCTGGTATGGCTGCTGCCTCAGCTTGAGGAAAATTCGGCAATTAAACACAAACTAACTCGGGGAGGAGGCCAAATGAAATGAAAAAGGAGCTATTTCCAACCAGGGTTCTCCTGGCAAGTACTTGCGGCAGGAGCAGAGCCCACATCAGCAGAGCCACACCGAGGAAAAGGAACCCAGCCACTGGAGGCTGCCCCAAGTCTGTGAGATTCTTTTTTCACGCAGCTCTTGTGCCCCAGCAGAGCCAAAACCATCAGCACCTTCACCTGCAAGAGGGCTGTGAAGTAACTCCCCCAGTGCCTGCCCCCCCAGCAGGGAGCACAGCTCCCTGTGCACAGCCTTGCACCACAGCTCAGGCCCTCTGCAGCAAGGAAACATTTCCAGCTAGAAAGACAAGCACAGTACCTTCAACTCATCGAGGCAACACGTGCAGGGTCCAACAGCCACTCTTTTATTTGTCAGTGTGTAAGATATGGCAGTAGCTACGCTTGAAGAAGTGCCAGGAATTTGCACAAAAATCAACCAGCCAGTGCACCAGTGCTCTGGGACATAAAGCCACAGGTAATTCAATAAACCTGCTCTCTGGGCTAGGGGTAAAAGCCAGGTAAGCTCCAGGGAGCAGAGTTTAGTCAAACTGAGGCATCTTTTCTTCCTGTCTCAGGTACGCTGGAGCCAGGCCATCCCACACACATTTTCTGACTAGGCAGAAAGAACTTTCCCATCTAAGTCTTTCCTCTGTTTTGTTAACATAATCCTACTATCAGTTTTAATATAAAGATCATACAGACAAAAGGCACATTAAAAGGAAAAAGCTCATGAAGTACCAAAGCAGAGCTTGAATTTGTCCCATCCATCAACATGCAACTTGACAACATGCACACATCCAGCATGAAACCTTACAAGTCCAGCTTGGAAAAAACAAGTTATGAACATTTCCCTTCCCCTCATCCCCTTCCTTCATAATGAACATTAACAGAGATACTTTAACTTGATCAGCAGACTTTGCATCCTCACTGTTCTTTTGAAATACACTGAAACATGACTCAGGCTATGACCAGATGTGCTATTCCAGTCAAAATAATCAAGGCTAAAAGATAAACACCTCAAGTTTTATCAAGCACAGCTTAGATAACCTACTGACATAACTACTACCAAGTGTAGCTACTTCCAACTTGTCAAGTCAAATAGCTCGCATTTGCTCAAGAGTTCTTGAGTAGATGTAAAAATAAAAGTATAAAATCCCACAAAATGCAAGAACCACTTGGTTACACTGGAATTAAACCTGCAAATCTAAGGGTGGTGGAAACCTGGAATGGGAGAGAAGGGGGACAGCCAGAAGCACGAGGTGTCATTACTCCAGAGAGCTGGAGGCATCAGCAAGTGCCACAGCTTGCAGGAGACCACCAGACACCAGCCCTGAGCAGCTTCCAGAGCAGGACCTCTTCCAAAAACACAGCTCTTAGGGGCAGCATCTGCACGATGAAATATTGTTAGGCCTGCTGCAAGGTGCATTTTGTTCAAGTTTTTCCCATCGCCCTCTGCTGCTTGCCTGGTTCCCACTGCTCTCGTGTTCTGATTTTTGGTGTTGTCACCAAAGCACCTTCTGCCCTACCCCACGGGTCACTGCCTGGTAGGATTTTCACCTTGGCTTGTGCCCCTCAGAACCTGTCCTGTGCCTGGACCTGATGAGCAAAAAAAGCATCTCAGTTCCCTAAACTGAATGTCCCTGCAACTCACTGGAATCTACAGAGGCATAAACCAGGCACTCCCTTCATTCCTCCAAGTCCCTCTCCTCACTGTCCTCAGACAAGATTCCCATCTATTGATCCTCCCCTGTGCCCTCAGCTCCCCTTCTCCCTGCCTTCCTCCGAGTTTCTGCACACCTGTGGGACATCCTGGAGCAGCAGAGCAGCTGGACACACTTCTAGCCCATGGGCCACGTCTTCCCTGCAAGGAGCAGCAGCTGCTTGTTGGGGGTTGGGTTGCTTTCTTACAGATTTTTTTCCCCAAAAGTTGCCAGGAAGCTGATTGCTGGGTGCATGTGGGCACTTGGAGTACTTGGAAGAGACAAAGGAAGGAACTGTCAGGGAGAGGGTGGCACCGACTGCACCTCTCTCTGGGGGCTCAGAGGGAGCAGAGGGGGTTCAGTCTTGGACTGTGGGGAGATCTCGCCAGCCCTCACCTGGAGCTGAGCTCGGAGTGACTTTCGTGGATCCCCCAAGAATGCAGACCCTGCCAGGAGCT
>VYXF01011629.1:55150-71594 GCA_013397295.1 Polioptila caerulea
ACTAGTAAAGAACTGTTATTCCTATCCCAATATCTTTGCCTGAGAACCCCTTTAATTTCAAAATTATAGCAATTTGGAGAGAGGAATTTCGCATTCTCCATTGCAAGAGAGGCTCCTGCTTTTCCTAGCAGGCACACCTGTCTGCAAACTAAGACACTGCTGCAGGGAAAGACCTCCTCATGTCACTCATCCTCCATTTTCCAGACTGTTCCTGAGAAAGTCTGGCTGCACCCAAGAGGCTGAAGGCAGAGCTAAGGTGGCAGCTGCAGTCACTGTTCCTTGCCTCATGCCTGCCACCAGACTTCTGCCAGGAGGAACAGGGGATGGGGCTCACACACAGGAGAGAGCTTTGGGTCAAACCATCTACAAAGCACCTCCAACTAGAGATTTTCCAGTGTTTCCCAGAACAGCCTGACTGTCAACAGGCTGTTGGAAGATGCATCTTTGGCATCAATGCTCAATGGCCATAATGCTGCTGCTGGTAAATACACTCTAGAAGGAACCAAGAGTGATTCACTTCCCACAGTTCACTACCTCCTCCCTCTGGTCCTCCTCCTATCAGCCTTACCCTCAGAACGAGCAAAATTTCACAGGAAAGCACAAAACTCACCTTAGAGAATTTCACTCCAAACTCATAAAGCCGAGCAGAAACTCTTGCCTGGTACGTGCAGGTGCAGCAGGCAGGCACTGCACTGTGGCCACTGCTCCATACCTTGTGTTTCTGCAGATGGGTGATAAATTCTTGAATGCTGATGACATTTAATAGCTTCCCATGAGCACAGTGCCAAGTGAGATATTCTCTGAATGTGGATCTGTCTGGGAGGCAGCAGGACTGTGACTGCTGGAGAGCTCGCTAACTACACAGTACATGCAGATTCAAGAGATTTACACTCAAGGATCCATCCTTTTTTCTTTTTCTCGTGGCGTTGATACAAAAGCATGAAGACTGATGTACATAAAGTACATTATAAAACAGCTTAGGCTGGTAGAGACCAGTGGATCTTCAGCAAGGGAGTTTCAACATTTACTGCAATGCCAACTCATTTCTCCATTTTCCTGGGACAACATGTGTAACTAAATGCATAAGTGAGAGAAAAATTACAAGAACTTCCATTAATTTAGAGTCTATTATCTAGAAAGACTCATCTTTCATTATGTCTCATCACATTCCAAGCAGTAAATCCCATGCATTTTCTCCACCATCAACAAAAAAAAAATCATAAATGCATACAAAATATTTCCTAGAGGATCCTAGTAAACCTTCCTACTCCCTATCATCCAAGGACAGCTGCATTTCTGCTCTCCAGAGGGGACAGCATTTCACTGCCACAGAATCTTGCCTCACCTGAAGAATGAGACACTGAAACCACAAGAGGTGGGAAGCCTAAACTGGAACATAGTTTACAACAAACCTGAATGGTGTTTAAATGAAAGGAGTGGGCTTCTAGCCCTGTACAGTTAGGGAAAAAAGGCCTTCTGAGTGCAACTCACACAGCCTGACTATCTAGTCCTACAGGGAGGATATAAAATTCTTTACAAGAGTGTGAATCACCTCATTCATCCCAACTTCAAACCCCAATGATAATTCAAATGTTAACAACTGTCTATCAACTTTTTAATAGGAAATACTTCCTAATATGCTTTGCCTGCTGTGGTAAGAGCCATATGAAGTGGCAAAGCACAGAAGATTTCAAAGATATTGACAGGTTCACAATAAAATATATTTCATATTCTTCATTTTATCTATCAACATGAAAATCTGTAAGAAGGTTAGACTGGAAGAAGAAACAAAAGCAAAGATAAATCTAAAGAAACCAAGGGACATTCAGGCACAGCCTCAGAAAGGGAAATTGCAAGGACAGTATTTGAGAGGAGAGGAATAGCAACTCCTCAATACTCCCTTTCCTCCCAAAATTTGAGTACCTCTGTTTTTGCCATCTCACTTGAAAGCCATACATGAAGCCAAGTGCTCAGACAACTATTTTCTCTTCTTTAAAAATACATACTAGTCTTGCCTAAGTATTAACTTTACAACTTAAATCCTAATGCTTTCAATGACCTTGTCCTGTAAGCCTGTGACTTGATTTTTGTGTATGATTTAAGAATGAAAAATGGCTGGGTTTGGTCAGTTTTTATCAGTACTTGAACAGATTTCTTTAGGATCTCACTGTCACTTTCCTCATCTATTTTTAGGGAGAAGAAACAGGAAAACTGTAAAATCCTAGGTGAAATACTCAAGAATTTTCAGAAAAGCACCCTGCACTCTTGATACTATTTACACAAAAGGAAGAGCTAAACCAAAACTAAGCTTACTAGACAAGACACCCCTCACCAGGGCCAATTCTTCAACTTCATCACCCATGACACAGTAATTAATGAAAAAAGGCTGCAGCAAGACTAGAGCATCACACGGTCTCTGCATCCCGTTCCCTTCCTGAGGCTCCTCATGCAGACAATGGCACTGCTGTCAAACTGGAATTTGATGCCACAAATTGGAGCCACAAGCACTGGGAGGCATCCCACAGCAGGAGAGGCAGGAAAGAGCCCAGCACACGTGACAGTAAGTGCAGAGCAGCACTCATGCACACGAACCAGCTGACAGCCCCACAGGTCACACACAGGATGCCAGGAGCCTGTTTTTGATGGTCCAGGCTGAACCTAGATTTATGTTCAGATCACTTCTCCCACTCCAGACCACATGTGCAAGAAAGAGAAAAGGTAAAAATATCAACAGAGCTCGGTTCAGCACCCCCTGATGTCATTGGAGACAACAAGTGGCATCAAGACACACAAAATGCACCAAAATACAGACACACTGCTGTGCTGGGTTTCATGTGGGCATTCAGCAGTTTGAGACTAACACAGCTCTGTACTCAGAGAGCTTTGGGTCAAACTTTTGAGTAGATCCTGGAACAGGGATCACAGCCAGGAAATCCAAGAAAACCCAACCTTAATTAGAAAAATCAGAATTAAGAGAAAAATGAACCTACAAAAAATTATTATTTAATAATGCTTTAATAACCTTAGAGTAACTTGCATTTGATTTTAGACAAGTGCTTGTGACTTTTAGCCTCATGTGTTCAATGAAAACCAAGGGAAGGTCAAGCAGCTAAAACCCCAAACACACCATGGAGCTGGTGACAGCATTCTTTGGTATAAAAAACAGCAAGGGCCCACTAGCAAAGTTCATTTAACCCCCATGAAATTAAGGGCCCTTAAGCACACGGCAGTGCTTAGGATGGGACTGGCCCTCTGCCCTTTCTCATTTGTTTTGGCTTTGCTTTGTTCTGTCTGCCTGGACCATGGAGGATGTTCTGATTGTACCAGGAGCAGATAAGGAACAAAGAATTGGAGAATTACAGACGGTCCACAACGAAATCTGACCTGAAGGGGCCATTCCCTGCCTTCTGGGTACCAGCCATACCCCTAAGCTGGGAAGCAGCCAAGCTGACTGCACAGAACACATTGCCCCAGCCTCTCAGCCTGGCAGTGTGCTCAGCAGCACAACAGGGATCTATCTGGGACTTCCTGAGCCAGGAGAATGGACTGTGAAACAGATGCTGCTTCTCAAAGGCTGAGGGGAGGCAGGAAGATGTTCTAAAAGCCTTTGAGACCACAGACAACTTTCAAAACCCAGTAGGGAAACCTCCGACGGGCTCCTACATTTGACAATACTAAAATGTACATTTGACCTTTGGCCAGTTCCCGAGGCTCCACACCTTTGTTTCAGACATGGAAAAGAGGAACATCTCTTCCATTAATTTGCTCAGACTAGTAAGCAACTCCTAGTGGAGAGTGCCCTCTGCTATGTGCATGTTAGTGTTTTCCTAAGACCTGCTTTTGATTTGGACCCTCTGCACCTGTTACAAAAATTAAGAAATCATGTTTCCTCCCTGACATCACTCCAACAGGGCACCTTCACAGCACATTGAACTGATTATGCTTCCCTTCTCGCTTGTGCTGTTCTACTTAGAACTACCAGCATTCCTGGAGCTCTGGGGGTGGCCAGCACAGCCCCTGTGCCCCAGGGCTGCCCACTGGGGGAGGCCAGCACAGCCCCCGTGCCCCAGGGCTGCCCACTGGGGGAGGCCAGCACAGCCCCCGTGCCCCAGGGCTGCCCACTGGGGGAGGCCAGCACAGCCCCCGTGCCCCAGGGCTGCCCACTGGGGGAGGCCAGCACAGCCCCCGTGCCCCAGGGCTGCCCACTGGGGGAGGCCAGCACAGCCCCCGTGCCCCAGGGCTGCCCACTGGGGGAGGCCAGCACAGCCCCCGTGCCCCAGGGCTGCCCACTGGGGGAGGCCAGCACAGCCCCCGTGCCCCAGGGCTGCCCACTGGGGGAGGCCAGCACAGCCCCCGTGCCCCAGGGCTGCCCACTGGGGGAGGCCAGCACAGCCCCCGTGCCCCAGGGCTGCCTGGAGCCAGCTGGACACAGGGACAGGCAGGGCTGGCTCTGCTCAATCCGCCTTTGGAAGAGCCGGGGTGGGCAGGGGATGCAGCCACAGACACAGCAGCCAAGCTGACACAAGCTGGCCTCAGGCAGCCCTTGCTGCTCAGCTCATGTTTTGGCACCTGTGATACTGACTCAGAACAAACTTCCCAAATCTAAGCCAACAGCCCTGCCAACAAATGACACTGACACTTTTCATCCCAGTTGGGGTTTATTTCTATCAGAGAAGGCACAGCAGGTCTGTTACCAGCAAGGGGGGAGCTCCCAGTAAGCGTCAGATCCCAAGCAGGTACAGCCAAACCACAGCTGCTTTTTGGGGAATGCAAATGTTTAGATTTCCTGACATATCTAAGGCAAACCAGATTAGAAAGAGCAAATTTGATTATTGCAGTTTGAAACTGAAAATGCAATGCTTTAGCCAAATACAACTTTGGGCTGCTCCGAATGGTAACAGATATATTTTTTCCCAAACTCAAAACTAAGATTAGGAGATCAAAGCCAAATCTTCTGTGAGCAGTAGTTTGAAAGCCTTTCTCGGAGAGCTGTGTTTCCAATTCCTTTTTTCAAAAGCCATACTCTGCTTTGGGAAGCCAGTGGTTTTTCTACACAAGCTTTGTTCTCTTGCCTTCACACTCATTACACCACTCCTTTTAAGCACCCATGTAAAAAGAGAAGAAACACTGCACTTCTCAAAGCTGGATCTTGTGAGTTGCAGGGAGGGAATATTTTCATCACCATCACGGGGCAACCATGTAAACCCCTGGGTGCTGTTCCCCAAATATTATTTATCGAGCCCCTGCTTCTAAAAACATCACTCCAGACTGCCAGTCCCCACTTTTCTGTGTTTCCTTATGGAAGGACAATGGAGCAGGATGACAGGACATAATGGTTTGAGATTTGATTAGAGGGATGGATGGAGCACTGCTCCTACAAGGAGAGCCTGAGTGAATTGGAATTGTTCAGCCTGCAGAAGGGAAGGGTTCAGGGTGATCTAATTACAGCCTTCCAGTACCTGAGAGGAACCTACCAAAAAAATGGAGAGGAATTATTGCCAAGAGCACGGAGTGACAGGACAAGGGGGAGCAGAATCAAACTCAGAGTGGGTTTAGATTAGATATTAGGAAGAAATTCTCTGCTGTGAGGATGGTGAGGCCCTGGCACAGGTTTCCCAGAGACGTTATGGATGTTCCATCCTTGGAAGTGTTCAAAGCCAGGCTGGACAGGGCTTGGAGCAACCTGGTGTAGTGGAAAGTGTCCCTTGGTTGGAACAAGATATCTTTAGGGTCCCTTCCAATCCAAAGCATTCCATTATTTCAGCCTCTGAGAGACTCTCAGGACAAGCCATGCAGCATCCTACAGACAGACAGACAGACAGACAGACAGACATGCTTTGGGGAGGCAAGACACCAGCTCTGACCCGGAGCAGTAGAGAATGGTCTGGATTTGGGCACAGCCTCAAGCCAGGGATGGCTTCACTGCTGGCAGCACAGGACAGCCTTAGAGGGATCTCGAGCCTGCTGGAGTGAGACCAAATCCACCTGGGGATGTAAACCTAACCCTCATCTTTGAGCCCTTTTCAGCCATGAACAGTAACTTCCCTACTTCAGTAACAATAAAACATTGCTCAAGAATGAACACCCCAAAACAGCAAAACACTGAAAAACAAAGGGTTAAGGGACAGAGCTCCCCTTAACCTGAAAAATTAAAGATACTCAGACTTGCTCTGGAAATCCCATGTCCATCTGCAAGACTTAAAATTTTGATCACTTTCTTCTATTTTTCAGGCAAGCCTAATTGCCACCTTGCCTGCACACCTGCAATACAGTGAACTACCACCAGCAAAATCTGGGGTGAGTATTTTAAGTTAGGAGCAAATGTTCCACATGTCTCCAGGTATCTCCATGCTGCCTTTCTACAAAAATGCAGTTCCCCACTAGCAGCCTTGCAACTCAAGTGCTGCTCAAAGTTCCATCCCTTGAAAACTGCTTTTTCTGCATGCTCCTGTCTCCCAGTACACACCAAATCTGTGAATTTGTTATTTTGCCTTCCTGATCATGGGATTTGATAGCCCCACACTCTACGTTTGCTCCTTTTTCACAACACCCAAACTTATAAAGGAGGAAGAAAGCTATTCTGAGGGCTCAAACATCAAGTTAGAATCCTTAACGAGTCACCACATCTGGAACTCACTTGATTCATTCCAGGTGCATGGGACCCAAATTGACTTTAGATTCATTTACACCAACAAGCTTATTGCTCTGGGACCGGCGCAAAAGCACAGGGATTGTTTCAGAGCAGAACAAACCAGAGCAGTTGTCACATGAGTGTCACTGCCAAGAGGAAGGTCCTAAGAACAGGATCATGCTGTATTTTAGCAAGGAAGAGTTAGGTTTTGCATTAGGAAAAAAATCTGTGCAGTAAGGTAATTGAGCACTGGAATAAAAAGATAAAAAAGGCTGTGATCTTCTCTCACTGATGTAAACAGTTTATTCTGGCCACAAATAGAGGGAACGGAGCAGATGATCACTTCAGGTCTCTTTCAGCACTATTTTCTGTTATTCTAATCTTTCAGCAGCTCTCAGCAGTGTATTTTTCTAATTACATCCAGTTTTCAACAGATTAGTCTCCCTTTATTCACATTTCCTAGCACAAGCACCCAGAGCAAGCTGTTCCTGAACACCAGCTCCTTTGGCACTATGTTGCTGTACCTTTTGTGAGGATTTGGCCCTTAAGATCTCTCAAGAGTAGAGCTTTAATTTCACAGCACGGATCTTGCTCATTTTACTCCATATTTACCGAGAACAAAGGGAAGACTATGCAAATGCCCCGCTACTTAGACCTGAACAAAGTGGAAGCAAACATGTAGATGTGAATGGGAGACATAATGGTAGGAAAAAAAGCAGCCCTTTTCAAAAGTGAAATGACTTTGTCAGGGTCCCTTTGCACTACGTGCATGGATGATTTGTGACAAAACAAAAAAGTGCTAGCCTAGCACGTCACCCATGTCAGAGATTAGAGCACTTCAAAACCTTCAGTAGTTCAAGCACTTGCTGGAACTTGAAAGGCTTTCTTAGGCAGGGCTGAGCTTCTTTATGGCTTTTACACGACTTTGATGTGCACCTAAAAGTGAGGAATCTTAATCTGAAGGTTTTCTATGGAAACACTCATATTGTATAATAAATCAGAAGATCTCATCACCCTGATTAACGCTGAGTCAAAAGTTTGCAAAAGTTTTTTGCCAGAAGTTGAAGATTTGGAGTAATTGTTTTAATGCCCAAAAAAGAACCCTGAATTTCCAAGCACTTTGTTCCTTTCAAAAGCTTCTGCAGTAATGGCACTGGTGTAGTATTTCTGATCATTGACGAAGTGTGGTGTGCAAGGAAGTAGGTGCTTATGCAAGAGTCACTTTCTCCCCCATTCTCACTCCCTCTTTAAAGCAAAGATTTAAAGTTTTCCCTAAAGTGAAGGGATCTGTGAAAACACCATCGATTTCCTCCTGTGTTACAAAACCTCTTCTCTGAGTGCAAACATGGATGTGTAAACATCAGCTTCGTTTTCCCCCCTCACCACACACCCCTAACCCCCAGGAGCATTAATGGGAATTATGCATGCATAACGAGCACAGAACAGTCCCCTCATGAATAGGGGCCTTGTTGGAACAATGAATACATTTAACCATTAACATCTAGGGATGTGCCCAACTATCCCATTTAACTAGCTGCCGAACAAAGCTGCCATGACCCATCTGATATTGGCAGGTTTGCGACAGCAGCCCTCTGAAATTTGTCTCTCATTTGTTTTTAAAGGAGGTGACAGTGGTCTGCACTGGGGCTCTTGGTCACAAGGAGGTCCAGGCAGGAGGATGTGCTCCAGAACCCTGGCACATCCACCATGTGATGGAATAACTCTGCAGAGGCAAAGACCATGACCCAGGAAGCAAGCAGAGCCATCAGAAGACCAAAAAAAAAAAAAATCTCTGTATATAATTTAAGTACTCTAGCCATCAGTATTAACAGACACTCAAGGAAAAGGAGAAAGGCATAATATAGCACAGAATCATAAAGAGTAGGCTGAGAACTACATTTCAGAAGAAAAGAGTGATAAGACAACTTCTAGGGGAATAATTTTGTCCTGTACAGGTCTGAAGTTCCTATGCAATTGCCTGGACACATTTGCTCTTTATTTCTGGATTGTAGCTACCAAAATGCAACTCAGAACCTGAGGATATGTATCAATGATACTCCCCTGAGACTTCTGAGTCCACAAAATAAATGCAATGGTATCATCCATGATACTCAAAATTACTCCACTGTCTTAATTTCTTTCTGAATTCTTCCAGCTTGTGCTGTGAAATTTCACATATTAAAACTTTACTCATTAATCATGCCTGTATGAATACACTAAGGTGGTAATTAATAACCCTCCTTTAAAAGTGATGTACTGAAAAGACTAAAATAGATAGCTTTCTTCTCCTGGAAGTGCATGCATAGTGTGCATCCATAAGAAAAGGCAAGGCTCTGACTGCTCCATCATAAATAATCTGTGTAACACTGCTGAGCTGCTCGGTGCTGTACAACGGCACAGAGCCCCAAGAGGGTCCAGGACAGGCAAGCAATCCCTAAATTCCATCAGCCAGACTGCCAGGGTGGGCCTTTGGGCAGCACCTTGGACAGGAGTGAGCGCTGCTGACCCTCAGGGATCCTCTGGGTGCCAGCCCACCAAGCTGTGGAGCTCCAGCTGCCATCAGACACCACAGACTACTGAACTCAGCAGGGAACTGGCAAAGCCACCTGGGTTCCACTGCACACCCTGAAACAGGGAGGCAAATGTGGGTTTAGGCTCTCCTATGAGGGGGTCTGACAGCCCAGCATCGCTACAGCAGCTCAGAGACAAAGGGCTCATTGTGTCATCATTGGCACTGCCAGAAAAAATATTTAGCTGTTGTAAGGGACAAAATGCAGCCATAAAAATGTCAGAGCAGGTTGGCACAGTCCTGCTGTGGCTACCCCACACACAACACAGGCAGTTCCCTGTCCAGGCTCAGTGTGCAGCACACCTGGATCTACAGACCACCTAGGGCCAGGAAGGACACAAACCAGGGAACAAACCTTGTCCTCCTCAGTCTGTGCTAGGGAATCCTGCACACCTAGCTCCAGCTTGAGGCTCTGGTTAATTTTCTGCATCTAAACAGAAGATACTAAGCAGAAATATTTTGTGTTTTGCCATCAAATAATATACTGCCTTAAAACACTAAATTGTAACTGCTTGGCAGAAGATTTTAAAAGGCTTGCCTCCCTATCTTATTCTATCCTTGGGATAAATCATTAAGTATTAGCTAGATGCTTTATTTCATCCATTGGTGCTGCCTGGAAGTTCCCTGTACATGAAAAAAGGAAGTACCTTTAAATATATCTTCATGGATGTGAGGATGAACCTATCATCTTAAATACTGATACCTAATCAACAGATTGATTAACTTTGTCACAGGCCTGGCTGCTGTCTGGGAATTGACTCTGATTCACCAAAATTTGTGTTTTCCCCTAGAAGCAAAAGCTGGGCTCTAAACTGGTATGTGATGAGGATGCATTTGAACTATTATTAAACATATGCCTCTTTATCAACAAAGATTCAATTACAAAGACTTTACAGTATTTGGAACTCTAGCTCTAGTTTTATACCACTTAAAAGCAAAACCATTTCACCACCCAGGGTGTATTTTACACATATCCTTGCTTCTTACAGATCCTCAGGCTATAACATTTTTCATGATTAATCCCTATAAAAGCTCTTTATTTATTTTGATCTATTTATTTTATTTATTTATACAGCAATTATCATGCCAATTTTGTTCCCACTTATCACATTAATGCCTTTTCATTAGTACTGCCCTTTGACTAAGAACTCTCTGCTCAGACCTGCCACACTGGCACGGGGCTGTGGGAAAATTATTTTTCTCTTTTATTCTGGTAACAGTGTGGTAGCAAAATTTCAGTTTCACATAAGGTATTCCAGAGGCAGCTCTTGCAAGCCACCAGTATTTTAGGATGGGTCATTTTTCACCAGGCTTGTTTTCCATCCCAAGGTCCAGTTCAATTCCAGCTCAAGATCTGGTGATTCTGACCATTAAAATCAAAATCGTTCCATACTCTTTTCAGCAGAGATTTCTCAGAGAATGAACAGACCATGTGAGTTGTAGCAATACTTGACTCAGTCTGACAAGAAGATTGTGTGCTGGGGGAGAGCAGGTTCTCTGCTGACTCTTGGACACGTTCCCAAGACATTTCCAGGAAAGCTGATCTGAGTAACTAAGTCATTTTTCTTCTCACCTGGACCAAATGCTCATGCAAGTCACCAAGGACAGTGTTTTTTGGGACTCATGGATATGAAAACTACAGGTTTCCATCTGGCAGTGGAACAGCAATTCCATCTTTATGAGGCATTAAGTAAGTTTAAACACATTTTTTCTGCCTATAGATCACTCCCAAGAGGGCATTACAGAGTGGGCAGCTGGTCCTGCGTCAAACAGAAATTTAAGGCATGGGAAAAGAAGGTGAAAAAAGATGTTACTGCTGGCCAGACCTTGCCTGTATCCACAGTCATCACCAGCTTCAGGTTAACACTTCTGGTGACAGTCTGAGCCTGAAGAGTGCTATAAAATCCTCAAAAGATTAATGAAGGAAGGATCCTTACTCCAGAGGAGCTGTAGGCTGCAAAAGCAAAGCTTTCCTTCTACTCAGAGCAGCTCTTTCAGCAAGCACAGGCCACAGCCCCTGACTGCCCAGAAGAGAAGGAAGGACAGCTTCAGGTTCAGCTTCCAGTCCAGAAACCAACCTCACTTCCAGCCTTTTCCCTCACCTAAGGAAAGAATTAAGGGAAATTCAGCCTGAAGAAGTGAAGGCATATCTCAGTGATATTTTTTCTGGCTGCAGCCCACCACCCTTCCATGGTGGGTTTTCAGCAATAAAGCTGCTCACAGCAATATACCATGATATAGCCTGTAGACAGGGAAACTGAGGCACAACTGTTCTGGGGTACTCAGAGAGGAACAAAGATGGGAACAGAAACCATCTCACCTTTTGGAAGGGGTGGACTGGTTCAATGTATCTCACTCCCTTTGTGATATGAATCCCCAAGAAGCCTTTGTGCACACAGATAAGCAAACACCAAGTGTAACAGGAAAAACACCTTCCACTGCAACAAGCTGTAAGGTAATGCCCAGGGCATTTCAGACTAGGATTTCCATCAGGTTTGTCAAAAAAAAAAACCAGGAACCTCATGGAAACAGGATTGGGGTTTGTGCCTTTTTAGCACAACTAGTTTTAACAATCTTAACCACCCTACATAGTTCCTAAGCATAAACAGAACTCTGCTCCTCCAGCAGTACCCTCCATCCCACAGCAGGAGGGTTCCCACACAACCACACCTGCAGGTGCACAGAATACCCAAGTACAAAGTGCAGCTCACACCAGAGGATTTTAGTCTCTTGTTCTGCTGGGGCAAACACTTTCCAGAGCCAACAGAGCAAGGCCATGTCTCCTCTGACACCCAGCAGACACTGACAGAATGTTACTGTGAGCAAAGTGCCTTCCTGCACTACACCTTGACCAAGGGAACCCTGGTGTTCTCATCAGGGAGGCAGAAAAGTCGAGCAGTAATAAAAGAAAAACAGGAAAATAAAGTGTGGCATGACCCACTTCATAAGAAAATGGGCAATTTAACAGATATTCTTGGACATATACAAAACAGGGATCTAGCTCATGCTCCTTTCTCAACACACATGGGACCTGTGCCACACAGACTGAGGTGGGATGAGATCCAGTCTAATGCATGCACCACATGCAGCAAGGGGCTTCTGGTGGGAACCTAGGACTTGCCTGTCATTATTCAGAAAGCAAACCAGTTTTAATGTATAAATTGCTAATGCATGTCCAGCTCTACAATGAGATATTCAATATATACACGGTAATGAACACTCATACTGATTTAAAGTGCAGGATGACACAGGAGAATAAAGCAGCTTTTAATAGAACTAAACTTGCCCTTCAGAAGCAAGTTCCTGAGCACAGCCTGGGCATCTTCTGCACTCTTTGTAAACCACTAGTACAACAAGATAAAGCTAATCATCCCTTTGGAAGTTTTCTACAAGATGATCACTAATACAGTAAAGAATTCCTAAAACTCTTTCACAAGTGACATATTTCCCATGCTTCCCAGAAATCAGCCCAATTCTTCTCTACTTACAGGTTGAGGTTTTGCATGCTCAGACACTAGTCAACAAGCCAGAGGGAGAACTGAGCATATGTGAATGAGTAGGAGGCTCTTGTGGTTACAGGATTACCGAAGGAGCCACAAGAGGACTTTCATTCTGGCTCTGCTAAGATTCACTGCCTGAATGTGGCTGCCTTCGGTGGGGTTCATTCAGTTCTCCTCCTGAGAACTTGGAAAGCAGGGACAGGCAGGCACCACCATGCTCCGTGTCCCAGAAAAACCTGGGAGCGTCCAGAACTCCTCCCAGAGCCCGTGCCAGGGCACATGGAGGCTGTAACACAAGCCAGGGCTCGCAGGGCATGGCCAGCGCAGCCCCCGCGCGGGAGCCATTCCAGGCGGGGCAGCACGCGTCATGTTGGAGCTATCCAGACTGCCTGGAACCAAAGGCTTAGTGTCCCTTGGCAGGATTAACACAGCCCTTCACCCCTGGAGACAGCTTAGAATCCTCTGTCACCAAAATGTCAACCAAGGAGCTCCTACAGAAACATCCCAGCTCAGTCTGTGATGATCAAAGTACACGATCAGGACATATTACCTCATTCCTCAGTCTGAGGAAGGCAGGAAAACCCTTCCTGTGGATCACAGCCAAGGCAGGAGTCCCTTTACCTGACCAAGCTTTGCTATTTGCAGCAAATTACCCTTGAAACATTCTATGTGTTCCAAAAGAAGTAGGGTACCAGAGAGAAGCACAGATTCCACCAGAGGAGAAGGGAGTCTTACAGACAGATCAAGGAGATTTGCTTTTCCCATCCCGTATCTAAACACGTTCCCTCAGCCCTGCACTTATCAACAGACTTCAGAGTACAAGTCTTCCACTGGGGGAACCTGTGGAAGAGAAATTTAAAAGCCAACTCCTGCTCATCTCCAAGAGCTCATTCAGGTGACAATTTTCAGGCAGGTTGCTGCCGGATTCACATCACACCTTAAAAGCAAAAGCCTTTTTTTTCCTTAGGAGTCTTCCTTCTCCCCTTGCCATTACATTTTATGCAGGGGTCCAGCAGCTCCTACCCAAACCCTCCACCTGACCTCAGGCCGTGCTGACAGCCCTCTCCCACCCACTCAGCAAGGGCAGCAACCTGGCTGCAGACCAGGTGAGCACAGGGAGGCAGCTCCCAGCCCAGCAGTGCTCAGGAGGCCGTACCCTGCACCCACTGCTGTATCCCAGACCCACCAGTGCCAGCTCCAGCACTGCAGCCACAGCTCATGCCAAAGGAGGGTGTAGGCTACTGATTCTCCCAAGTATTTGGTTTGGTTACAGGTGAAATGGGCACCACCATAGAGGAGACACAAAATTTACACTTGTCTGTCTGTCAGTCCCTCCCCAGGCACTGGGCTGGGTCTCTCTCCTTGGCTGAGCTGCTGGTTTTCCTGAAGGGTCTAAGAACCTAATAATCATTAAGACTTTAACCTCTGCCAGATTTGTTGCATTAGCCTATAAATACTGGCCTGAGATGAGCCAAAGGCTTTCAATACTTTGGTGATTGAAAATCTGGTACACAGACAACAGAACTGCAAAAGTTACATTTTTTAGAGAAAAGAAGCCAAAACCCACATGCAGGTGACTGAGGAGGGCCCCAGGGCAGGGCAGGTCTGGCCCACACGAGCAGGAAGCTCCTGGCACTTCACTCAGGGCTCAACTCAGCCAAGAACACCACTCCAGAGTGCCACCCCCAGTGCCCACCACTCCTCCACTTCAGCTGACACCCAGCATCTCCAGGGGATGTGCTTCAACGTTTGTGTGGCACTAAAATGCGTAATAAAATGAGCCTCAATGTCAAGAGAAATATGTGTATATTAGCTGATAACAGCTGCCCATGAAAATGCTGGGAAACACTTCAGAATTTATTAAAAGAGGGCACAAGACAGGAGGCATTACTGCCCTGCAAGGGATCATTAAAGCACACAAGCTTTGGTGGAGCAGAGTGATACTCAACAAACAGGATAGATCAATATTCACCACTTTTCCTCAGCTCTGCTCCAGCCCTCTTCAAAGGAAACCTTTATGAGCTAAAATTTAAAAGCATATTACCTTCCCTCACCTTCTCTCTTGCCATTTCTTTTCTGAGAGCTTGTTATTTAACAGGGAAGTTGGATAGGACACAAGAAAACAACGAAACCTGTCCACAGCAGGAGGGTTGGAACTAAATAAGCCGTAAAGTCCCTCCCAACCCAAACCATTCCATGATTCTGTGATTCTCTTCAGCACCACAGGACCTACACCCTCCTTCTGAAAGCAGACAACTTTCTGAGAAAGCTTCCTCTCAGCACTAGAGTTCTATAGATAATAAGGTAAATCCATCAATTTAAAGTTGGAGGAACTTCTTCCGGGGAGAGCTCAGGAGAGAGGGTTAAGCATCCATCAAAATGGATGAAAAGCCTTGGTTTTCCTCTCTTTTAGCTCTCCAGAACAGCCATCTGATGCCTCTATCAGCACAGAACAGTAATATCAAGCTTCAAAAAGCCATTCCTGCAAATCTCTTCTTGCCAGCAAATGACAAATGATTCCTCCTCCACAGGTAACTCTACACCCCTGTGTCATCTCAACGACCTCATGCAAAGTGAAGATCACCAGTGCTCTGCAATCGATTAGAGCCACAAGAGATCAGCCCAGCGACCGATCAAATTAATCCCCAAGACAGAAACCCGTGCCAGAAAACATATCCAAAACTCATCTAAGTCTTTCCATAAAACTCCACAGGCTTTGAATTGAACAGCTAAAAAAAAAATAAAAAAAAACAACAACCCAAATTCAAACTTGTACCACCACACACCTACAGGCAATTGCAGTGGCATGAGGTAGCTCGAAATTGTCTTAGGAGATTCATACTCTCTTTTTTATTCCAATGCCTGTATTTTCCTTAAGCAGATTAACTCAATTGTTTAGATCGGGAAACATGTAAAAGTGAGGAATGTGACTTCATTATCTAGACATACGATACCTTTATCAGAGTTTAACTACGAAGTGCTTCATCCCCTTACCAGGTTAGTTGTAGAATATGCGACAAAAAAAGTCTATTCTTATTAACTGTGTGTTACTTTCTCCCCCTTCAGTGCTGTCAGGCATTGTTCCGAACTGTGAAAAGGCAAAACGGAACAACACTCTGCTCATCAACTTTCACAAGTGCTGCAGACTTACTGCTTAACTAAGCAAAAGCCGAGTTCTGTTGGCTGCATCCCTCCAAGGTGTCTCCTCTGCCTTTCCTTATGACAGCGCTCCCGAATTCATCTGCAAGATAACTCTTCCCGAGCCAGAGCTCACGGGGAATTCGCCACCCCTCTGAGGACTCCCCATCCCCAGCAGAACAAGCCCTGCCAAACCAGCCGGCTCCTGACCCGCCTTGGGCCAAAGGGACCCTTCCCGTGCGGACGCGCTGCCCCAGGTACTGGGCGAAGGGACCGCTCCGAACCGCGGGCATGAAAACCCCGCTGCTCGCGGCGGAGACCGACAAGCAACACCTGCACAAGGTAAAAGCGCAGGAGTCACGCCGCTCTCCCTTCCTGGGAAATGAATGCTGAGTAATTTCAGCCAGCGGCGTGCCCGGCGCGCTCCGCTGCCGCTCCCCGAGCCCTCAGGGACGCCGTGCCGGCCGGAGGGAGCCGGGCAGCGGTGCGGGGACACCGCGGGACCCCGGCTGAGGCGAGCCTGGCTCTCAGCCCCGAGCCCGCTGCCCTCCCGTCGCGGAGCGGCCACCCGCGGGTGGCCCGGTACTGACCGGCCGTGGGCACGTC
>VYXF01011629.1:72796-89393 GCA_013397295.1 Polioptila caerulea
TTTTTTTTTTTTTTTTTTTTTTTTGAGAACAAAACCCCCAAACAAGTTGATGTAGACCACTTAACTTGTAAACAAAAGAAAAAACAAACCAGAAGAAGAACAGACCAGCCATATAATCAGGCTTCTTAGTTCAAAAGTAGAGAACAAGTCCCCTTGAAAGTTCTCTGCTCACCTTCACCCAGTTTAGAGCTGCAGTCCCTGGCTCATCCTGCAGTTTTCCAAGGTCACACGATGGAACAAGCCAGCACACCAAAAGGGCTGAGCCCAGGAAATCCAGAGCCCACGGACACCAAGACAGGTTCTGCAGGCAGTAAGGTTGAAGTTACACACACATTAACAAATCGAGGTGGCAAGAGGTAGATTAAAGAGAGACGAGGGAATAATCAGCATCAGTGACAGAACAAATCAGCATCGTAAGGCACAGTACCCAACTGCCAAACTGTTGTCCAACATGTGGGTTTATGAACCCAAGGAGGATGAACAAGTTGCCCTCAGTTGCATTTTGTTTAACCTCGGGCTCAATCCTAAAATACTTTATTCAGACAATACCCCAATTGACTTCAATGGGAATTCTGCCAGAAGAGAAATGGCAGGATGATGGATCTGACAAATAATTTACTTGACAAATAACAGCATTATTTGGTATATACGTTATTCTGTGAATAGCATCGAATCAGGCCTGTGCAAGGGCTCGAGGCATTTAATTCAGTGGGGGTTTTGCTATTGTTTTCAGTGGGTGGCAAACTCATATCCCTAGTTCTTTTCTAACATGATTTGTTTTAGTGCCTCATCTTTATATGATGGGTGTTCTTTTCATCACCTGTCTTTTTAAGTTATGTCACTTATTTGTACTTTTTAATTGGTCTTCGTATTGTTAGCAGAGGACAGTCCATTACATCATCTCCAGTTCCCCTCTTTGCCTCAAAATCCTGCTAAGAATTAGTCCTGTGCCTGGCAGAAAACTCAGTGAACTGAAGTCTCCATACATGTAATACCGGTTACTTACATAAGGAAACATTTACGTTTCTCATGATTTTGTGATATCTGTACTGAGAAGCATTAAATTAAGATGACATGTTACATTTTTCAGGCTGGAATTCGATATTTCCTCCCTCCCCCCCTTCCAAAAGAAAAAAGTAGACCCTCCACACACTTGTCAGGTGTATGTTTTTGCCACGGATCACATCCATAACAATGAGATAGGCGTTATCCCCTGAGCACCCCAGGTGATGTGCGTGCACACAGTCTGCAGGTAAATGCTGGCCCGTGCATCCCCGGGGCTGACACTTGGCTGCCACACCTCCTGACACTGCTTACTTGACAAATGAGAACTTTGTGGCACCACTGAGCATCTGAGATTGCTGCTTAAACCCAGCAAGTGAGAAGTGACAGGCACTTCAAGTGTCTGTCCCTACAAAGTGATCCTCAAACCCGGCGTCATGTTTGACTTCCTAGAGCACTGGGAACACCCACCACAGGCATCATACCGTGGGCACCAAGGAATTTAGCCTCCATTTCTCCAAAACACACACTCCACATGCAGCAGGGCAGTCAGACTGGCTGTGGTGGGGGTAGGCAGGTGCTTAATGGCAAACGCACGCCTGAGTGCTTTGCTGGAACAGGGCTACAGATAGCACGAGAGCTGTTTAGCCAATTACTGCACATGACATTCTACCACACTTAAGCAATTTGCTTGGAACAATCACAGTTTACCTTGTCAACAGGTGTCTTGTATTTTAACAAATGAATATTTATCAACTGTACATCACTGAGAACTGTATCACTGCTTCTTCCAATGAATGGCCACATAAATCTGCCCAAACAATCCGCTCAGCCTAATCCTGCTAAAGTGACCACAGTACTCAGCATGAGCTTTGGACATGTAAGAAAAGCTGGGATCAGGCTTAGAAACAGGGTTTTGTGGGCCTGCTGCCTCAGCCCTTCTCTGGTTGAATATAGCTGGAGCTTTGCCAGTGATTTAAATGGAAGCTGGACTAATTCCCTTATGTTTAAGATAAGCTCATCTCCAACTGGACTTTCCACTAATGGGACTTAATGGGCACGAGGTCTGCTCTTGCCAATTTGGCTTCCAGAGGAAAGCCTTGCTGTTTGTGTCTCAGCCATTCTAGGAAAGCCAGCAATCCAGTCTTTACAGCTTTGTTTTATCTTTGGAGGTCCAATTCTTCGAGGTACATGTTTCACTGAAGCACCTGAAGAACTCAATGGACACAAGTAAAATTAAGGAACCTATTTATGTCATTGGGATAAGCCTAAATGACATGCTGATTTTCATTTTAAAAGCAACTTAATCAGCTTCAAAAGAAGTGCAAAATTCTCCATCTGTAATTAAGACTAGTTTCCTTTTTCAGGGTTTTATAATTTTCTGGTGTTTCTTCTTTTAAGAAAGTTAAATTCTGAAGACTATTTCAAGTCAGAGCAAACTTTAAAGCTGAGTATGAAATTTTAAATATAGATCTTAATACTGAAAAAGTCATGCATGAAATATTCATAAATATGCCAAGACTAAAAAGCACTGCTAGAAAATTATTTCTGGTGATTTTACTCAAAATTTTCTCATCCTGTTAAATGATGAACATTATGAAACTATTAGAAAAATACCTTTTTTTTTTTTTTTTTTTAGATCCCATTTCCTTCTCTTCTCCTTCCCTCCCAGTTCTGAGCACAAAGAGAATGATCATGCTGCCACTCCATGAATTGTTTCCCATGCTGCATGTACTCCACACTGAAAAAATGTGTGCAGACCTTTTTGATGGTCAGAATGCAGTATTCCTGTGCTGCCTCATTATGTCAGGGACGTTTTTCACTTTACCAGACCTATTGAAATGCACACTTTAGAAGTGCCTATGGTACCTCTTTTTCCTTCAAAAAGCCCCATCATACCTGAAAAGCCCAGCCCTTAACTGTACCATAACACTAATTTTGAAAAAAATTATTAGACCACCAACCAAAGATCTATGAAAGAAATACAATTGATGTGACAACCCAGCAAGTCAGGACAGCCACTAGTTAAGAGAAAACATCCTATAGACAATGCTGAAGACACTTCCACTTTTTCATCTTTTTCCAGTGTTCCAACAGTGTGAGAACAATTATTTTGTATCAGACCAAAAATCCTGCAGCCCCTTGACTTCTCTCCTGTGGCAGAGACCAGACCTGCTGTGCTTATTTAGAGATTACACCATGTACAGCAGATCTCAGTCCTCCCTCTCGAGGGCTGTTCCAAGTCCCATCCTGGCCCCCAGAGACTGCTGTGAGCTGAGAACATCAGCCTAAACTCCCAGAACAGCAGCGCTTTTTTTTTGGTCATTAAAAAAAAAAAAAATGCCCTGAGAAATAGCTATCTCAAAACCTCACTGGAAATGTAAGGAAGGAAAAGGCACAGATGTTAATGACTCAGAAAAACAGCACCTCCCAGGGCTGAGGAGTGATAGGATCCAAGAGGAAGACCATGGGAAGATAACTGTGTGGTATCAGCCTTCCCATCTCAGTAATACCAGCTCTTTCTGTCTGAATTCTTCCTCAAGCATCCTGGTCTCCGAGCAGCTGAGAAAATGAATATATTCTTTGCCCTCACCTGCATGGCTCAGCATACAAATTAATTTAACTGGGACAAGCAAGAAGGTTCTGAACTTTCTCATGTGAGAAGCTGCCTCACAGCCCAAGGGAAATCAAGATTACTCAAGGAGTAAAGGCTGCATAACACCAGCAGAAGCATCTAGCTCTGGTTTCACTTCAAAATCCTCATGACAGAAATAAGTTCCATATTTAAAAATTCAGACTGGATGCACAGGGCAGAGGGATGTGTGGACTCAGGCTGTGACAGGGCATTCACGCTTCTCTGAGCAGCTGTAATGCACGTCAGCCACCCCTTCACCTCCCACAAAATTTGTACTTGGGGCTTCCATAGTGACAGACACACATCACACTAAAAATGCTGAATTTAACTTTAAAATACGCATCAAAAGCAGCCTGTAATTTCTGATCACCTTGCAAGAACTCCTGGCTTTTTCCTCCCTGACAGGTAAAGGTGACAACATGTTGGACTTCATTAACAGACATCGTGAATGAATTCAAAACTGCTTCTAAAACTTCCATTTATTCTTCTTAGAAAATAGTGTCTTTATGCAAAAGCTTATGGTATGGAACAAGATCGTCTTCCAAAAGTACTATTTCATAAAAAATTGAAAAGATCACATAAAACCTATAACAGAAGTGTGAATAGCATCATTATCATATCTGTAATAGCTTTTTCTAGCAGAACAAAATGCCCCAACTTTCACTTTTCTAGCTGGGCACTCAGAGCTGATTTTTAACTATGTGTCAGAATTTGAAGTTAATTAAAACTAATTGCCCACTGTACTGTAAGTGATGCCACTGCATTTTCAAATAGCTCTGTTTCCATGGGATGATTTACTTAAAACTGATGTCTCTCATTGACTGAATTCTGGGTTTGCCTTAATTGTATTGTTCAAGTTGTTTATCTTTGTTTTCTGCCTTGCAACTTTACATGAAAGGTCATCAATAGCAAAGTTCCTCGCTAAGATTGACACTTCATCAACAAGAGAAAAAGCATCCTAGAATATCAACTAGTTTATCAAAATAAACAAACTCCTTTGACATCTCACATTACCATTCCCACCAGCCACCACTTTCTGTCCTCAGAATGTTTGTTTATGTGCTCAGCTTTGTAGCAAAACTGAACAGCTCAGAACCACTGTAGTGGTACAGCAGCATTCATTATCTTTCCCACATGGGTGTAAATTAAGGCTCTTTAATGAGAACGTGTGCACACCGAGAGCCAGAGAGGGATCTGGCTGCTCCCACCTGCCACTGGCATCACACAGATCTGTTCCACCCCGTGTGTCCAGAGTGAAAAGTCTCGATGTGCTGGATCACACAAAATCGTGGCACCTCCTCCTTCCTGGGAGGCAGTGGAGGGTACAAACTCAGGGTTAAATAGGGGCAAACGTGGCCAGGCACAAGTTTCTGCAGCTGCCCTCCAGCACGAGGGGCTGCAGGACTGCAGCAGGATTGTGTCTGCCAGGAGTACAAGAAACAGGGGAGAGGAGAGTGCTCTGGATTTCTCATGGCACAGGTCGAGTCTGGTGAAAAAGCACAGCCCTTCATGCATCTGTGACCAAGGCAGGCTGGTTGCCACCATGCTGGTGCACAGCATTGCGTGGTCACATCCCCTGCTCATTCAGCTGATGGCAGCACCTGCCTCCAGCTCACCTGCTTCCCCCATCTGACAGCTGCAAAGGGTGCCAGGACCAGATTTCTAGGGCACAGTCAGCCTTCTGGCATCCCTCCTGCAAAGCCTGATGCTGTGGGAATGCAGGCTCCGCGGGAAGCCCTGGCACAATGATCCCTCCTTTCCCTGTGGTTTGGTCATGGGAGTTACCCCAGGAGATCCAACAATGACCCTGGGGAAGTTTACCACGCAGCAGCTGCCCTTGAGCAGAGCATGTCCCAGTCAGCACACAGCACCACTGGCACCAGCAGCCAGTAGGGAGCTGGAGCAGGTCCTGAAGATAACTTTGGTTGCTATAGAAAATGTACTATAGAGGACCAGATGCTGTATAATTATATTTTCCAGCCTAAAAACATGCCTTCAAAATTAAATCTAGCAACCACAAGCTTGCCTCACATTCCCTGAAGTCAAATCCTGCCCAAACCCATCCCAAGAGCCAAGACTCCTGCTCGAGCCCACCTCCAGAGGTCAGGTGGTGATCAAATGAGACAGACAATGGCTCTGCAGACAGCCTTCAGCTTGCCTTGCATTTTTGGGCAAGAGCCTCTGCAAAGTCACCCAGCACAAGTCATCCACGATCTGCATAGAGACCCACTGGGTGTATGATGGGCTGTAGGGCAGGACTGGGTTAAAAACTGCTGGCATGGAGACAGAGCATCATTTACCAGTACAATCTGCAGTGGAGAGATGTACAAAGTGATAGACATTAAAAAAAAATCACATTTCACTGAGTCCAACTTCCATACAATATTCCTAGTCCACTTCATCAGGAAGGGCAGCAGCAGTTTGATAGCCTAGAGACTGGATAAGCAAGAGCACAACAGGCACAAGTCACTGTTGAAACATGCCTGGGAAGTTTGCCTGTGCTCTCTGAAGCACATTTGGTTAAAATATGCAATTCATAAAAAATACTTACTGTGAGGAGCTTTTTCTAATTGGCATTCACTGTTGCCAGCTTTAGACACTCTTGCTAAAGATCTCACTGCAGAAGACTTTGTGATAAACATTTCCAACAGGAGAATTCTGGAGTGGAAGTCCACACTTCAGGAAAACTGTGAAAAGCTTCCTGGTTCCACAGTGCTGGAAGCAAGTCCCACCTTTTTTTCTTTTTGGTACAGCAACTGCCCAGTGCATTCACTGCAAATGAACTTGTAGAGGTGTCCCTCAGAGTAGGAGCTGGAAATGGTGGAATTGGGAAAGTCTCTGGCATAGCTTCTTCTGTAGGATCATTGTTAGTGCAAACACTCAGCACTTTTGCAAGCTGAGCAAGTGTGATGCAGAATCAGAAAAATAAAAAGTAAACACACTGGGTTACATTTTAATGTATGATATATGCTACATGTCCCACTGTGTTTTTTAAGAATTATATTTAACAACTGGTTTCTTTTGTTTAAATATTGAAAATCACCTTTTGCTGTTTTGACATGACACCATAAACTGACTTGTAGATATAAAGCAACAGATAATCCTGGAGCTGAAAAGTGCTTTTCAGAGGGTGAGAACCTGAATGCAACAGCTCAGTTAACCCCCGTGTGTGAGTGCAAACTTCCTAGCTGGTTTTTCTCATGAGTAGAACAGCAATTGCTGCAATTCTTCACATAAGTAAAACAGGGACATTCAACCCCTTCAGCTCCAGTCCTGCTGTGGGAACAACCCTTAATGTCCACCAATTTTAGTTAAAGTTTTTTTTCCCGTTATTCAGATCACCAATTTCTGTTGCAGCTCATCTGGGGACACATCACTGCAGCTTCTTAATGCCATGAGTTTCGTGGTGCTTTCACCAGCAGAGGGTGGGACAAACAGTGACACAACTCCTCTGTTTGGGGGTCAGGCTGCTGCCACCCCTCCCTCAGCACACACTGCCCTCCAGGATGCTGAGTGGGTCCTGGCCTCATCTGCTGGACACCCAATTTTTCATGCACATGGCTGTAATCTCTCTTCTCCAAGAGACTGCAGGAAAAGGCAGATGAGCTCTGAGCAAGTATAAATTAATGCTGACATTTGCTGGAATAATGTACTCTCTCGAGCCTCTGCATCTATGACGCCAATAGAGGCTGCTGGCGACACGAGTTTATATGCAACTTTCTGCTAAATCAGAGCATCATCTGCACAAATCAAGCACTTGGGAGACATCCTGAGATTTGTGATAGTCCCCAGAGCCATAGCTGGGTTCTGAGCCATCTATTCTCACTGACTGCTGCGATTCCTTACAGGCAGTTTTTAGTGACAGAACGGAGGATAAATCCCACCCGTATTTCACACAGTAACAGGCAAGCTTTGTTTGACTTTGAAGTACAGATTACTCAGCATTGATAGCACTACCTATTCCACACTGCTCATTTTCTTTCTTCAAAACCAAATCCAGAGCTGGTTATAAATGGGTTTGTGCCCTGCACAGTAAATCTGGGACAAAAGTGGGCCCCAAGGCATGAAACCTGTTATCCCCAAGTTCTTCACACAGGTGGAGAGTTGAATGAATCCGGATTTTCTACCTAGTGGCAAACTGTGTGTGTGTGATCCAAGACTCCTCAAAATCAGTGCAAAGCTCCTGTGACTCCAGTGAGCTTTGGGACAGGTTTGCTGTGGCCTGGTGCTCCTGAACTTGTTTATCTCTGAGCATTCAGAGACTAGGGCTGGTGCCATGCTGTAACTCCTAAGGATAATATCCACTTTCTGCAGAATCTTTGCCCTCCAAGACAGCAGTTCCAGCTCACTGGGAGGATCTCAGCCTGAAGCTGAAGATGTCAATGTTTTCTTAATAGGGTTTCTAAACCCTCCATCAAACAATGTATTAAGCACAGCTCTTCTCAATGACTGAAGTCAGCGTGCAAGAATTTAGCCCTTTAAGCTATGACTTACAGGCATAGATCTATCCAAAATAAAGACTTAACAATCATCAATAAACTAGATGCTAGGACTAGGTATATACTCAGAACCAGAATTTGCACTTAAATATGCTATGTGGCAAGCTTCTTTGTGAAGGAAAACACAGAGTATGAGCAGGGGTTGTTTTTAGCTCTGATACACCACTTAAGCTGTGGCATGCTTCATTTGCCGAAATGGAATATAATATGTCTTTGTATTGAATTATACTTGGGTTGGTTATTAAATGAAAACTATTATTCCATTATAGCCATAAGAAATGAAGTGCTGCATATGGCTGTGTGCAATCCATTAACTGCCTTATGGCACCCAAGACCCTTCAGAGACCATTACAAATCCATTCCAGGGCCCTCTCTGCCAGATTTGACACTCTGATATCTGCACTTGAGGCGAGAGGCATAAGGCTCTGTAGAACCTCTATTAATCAGCTGTTTGTGCCAGCACAGACAAAGAATATTCCCAGCTTAAGCCTGTTTCTCATGTATTAAACCTATTCCTCATGTATTGTTTTTTTAGGTAAGTGTGTGATGCATGGATACAGCCTCACTGTTCAGGGCTGATGTGCCAACCAAAGTACATCAGGCTGAAGAGCTCACAAGCAGCCAATGCCCATCTGAACCTGCCTCTTGCAAGGTAATAATTAACAAAACAAGGCAACAATCTTGCACTATGGGGATCTTTTCCAAGGGCACAAAGTTAGAATAAAAAGGACAGTTGCCTTAACTGACTAATAGACAATCTTCCTTCTGGTGTCTGGCCTTTTTTTTTTTTATGCAGAGTTCTATTTTCTGTGTACAGAATCTTTACTATTAGAATTATTTACAATGATTCAGCAAGATCATTTGTTTTTGCAATGTTCTTTGAAACAATATGATCATCCAGCTATAAGTCTGCATGGTTTGTGTTTAAAAAAGGTCAAGCTTACGGAATGAAATCCATCTTTTGTAACTTCCTTTGTATCATCTAGTGAGGGAGGGCAGCTTGGATTTAAAAGACACCCAGTTAATGACTCCAACAAAGATGCTAGTTGAAAGCAAAAGTTCGATCCAAATTTTAGCTAGGAATGTTTTGCTACCCAAAATGAGTCTTTCCTTTTGGTTTTATTTTGCTAGATGAATTTTCCAAGCTTTCTGGTACAATCAGTTCTCTCCTTTCTCCGTTATCCATGCCATGCTCACCAACCCCACATCAGCACTCAAACTTTTACCAGGAACTGGTGAAGACTGGACAAGGTATCAGCTCCCTGTGAGTCTGGACATGTGGTACAGAAGTGACACAGAAAATGGTTTGTCACCAAGGCAGGGGGAAATGCTTCTGTGAGTTGTAAGTATCCAGAAACCTCATACACAGCAGCCTTCAGCCCAGGAGAGGCACGGAGGGGACACCTTGTTAAGGGTGGTAACATGAAGACAACAAATCCAAGCTGCTGGAAATGGAAACCTGGCTCTTTTTGACCCCACTCAAGGTTGAACTGAGCATCTCTTTGCTGATGTTCAGGGGATTTTCTTATTAACACGTAAGAGAGAGGAAAATGCAGAAGGAAGAGCCAAGCAGGAACTGTGAGGTGCTTGGAGAGCAGTGGCATCGACACTCCAGTGTGCTGGCACTCCCACTGCCAGAGCTTTGAAATATGCCTTTACTTAAAGCAAACACAATCCTATGTATTTAGTACATTTTCTGGCATTCGAGTGAAAGCTGATGTGCTAAAAATGCGTGACTCATGCAGGCTGTTCCACTTCATTTCCTCCAGAGGAAAGACAACTGCTCTTGTCTTTGTCTTAGGGCCAACATTTTGGGTAATCTACCTCTGACACTTACAGCCCTAAGCCAGTTGGGATTTCTCTCTGGGCCAATTCCCAGTCCCTCTTCCAAACAGAACAAATGCTAAAAGCTGATGCAGTTCCTCAAAAGCGGGAGGTGGCTGTGCAATGGGTGTGGGCTGCCTTAGCCAGGCAGTAATTAATTGTCTAATTAGCTGATCTGAATCACTACCACTGTGCACACAGGGATCCACAGGTGAGCTGTGACAACAAAACATCTTTTTGGCAAGCCTGCTATGATCTATCATAGCTCAGCACAGCACTGGAGTCAGCCCCAGCTCCAAGATATCCAATCTACTTTACAGGAATGAGCTCTGAACTACAGGAGACAGGAACCCAAGGGTTTTTTTTCCCATATTTTTGTTGACCTGTTGTTACTAGGGTCAAAGTTATTTCAAGTTACACCACACTCCACCATTAGGAATTTTCTTTTGGACTTCTTGCTTCATTCAGTAAATCCATTCAGAGGAGCTAAGAACAGATGCTTACATAGAGGTGATAGAAGAGGGAAACCTGCCCAACTTGGCAGCATCTAGGAGCATCTGGTAACAATAACACATCAGAGGTTGCTATTTGATTTAAAGAGACTCTGTTCCTAATGCAACAGAAAACCATTCCCACAACTGGCAACAAGAACTTGACAAATTCCTTTTCGTTCTATTTTTCCCACTATTTTCAATACCGTGTCAAGCTTGTGGCCAGAAGAGATCTTCCTCTCTGTACCTCATCAGCAGGGCACTTACCTTTTTTTCTTTTTTTTTCTCCTTAGCACCAGTGCTTTTGGAGAAAGGAGAACAGCCAAAAAATATCCCCAAAATGTTCTCAAGAGAAACATCTTGCTGAAAACAGGAATGGGAGATAATCCACCCTTCTAACTGAAGTTCATGGCAGACATGCTCCTTCTAGGCATTTTAGGGCCTCCTGATATCTGATCAGTTCAGGCTTTCAGGCCCGTTCCTAGAAACCCTTGAAAAACCTAAATGTATTTTTCTAATCCCCAGGCTAAAAATTCAGTGAGCTACAATTCATGTCTGCTCCAGATTCTTCTGATTGAAAAATTTCTTTTATTAGGAAAATTCAACTCTGTTGATATCTCAGTTCACCCATGAGAAAATAGGCATGAAACACTTTTTAGGTGCTACATTCCTCCATCAGAAAACTACAAAAGCATTCTTTATGTCAAGCTGCCTGCACTGAATATTTTTTCCTCATTTTATTTCCTTTCTGGAAAGACACCTTTTCCTCAGCCCCTGTTTCATAACAAAGGGAAGATGAACATTCACAGGGATCTGCAATCAGGACTTCCACAGCTGTTCACTCCAACAGGGAAATCACATCAACAACTCCCTCCTGTGCCCCTTGTTCCACCAGGATAAAGCTGCATTCCCACTTCCCTGCTGCAAGGGCAGTGGAGTTCACTGAAGCTTCTAGAGCCAACAGAACAAACTCTCAACCTCTCTGTCTGACTGCAAGGAAAGAAAAAAAATCCCCAAACCCCCTGTTTTGGCAGAGCACAGGGGGCTCAGAGGTCTCAGCAATGGCCAGGCACCGGTGGAATTGCAATTAGCTGACAGAAATGGGCACACAAGGGCTGCCTCTGGTGTTGAGGGAGCTGCCCTCTTCAGAGGGAGCCTCTCTCTGTCAGGAGGCACCCTGCAGAAAAAGGCACTGTCACTAAATTAGAATTCCACCTGAAAAAGGGCAGGAATTTCACATGAAATGTGAATTTCGTACGTTGTAAGATTTCAGCAAGGTGGGGCAACTCTCTGGAGGAGGTAAAACTTCAGATAGAAACATAAAAATTACTATTAAATGCAAAGCCAGCTCAAAGTATTCCATATGGAGAAAAATAAAAAAAATCAAGCTGTAAAACCTTGCATGTTCTGAGGAGCAGAGCCCTCTATCAGTTATGGCAGCACCTGGAGGATGCATTTACCCCTCAACACTTCTTGACCAAGGAATCATTTGGATCAGATATTTTTGGGAGGGTAATTTCCCTGTGCAGTAACAGATCTGGCCTCAGCCATCAATCCCCTGCACTGCCAGCTGAATACCAGGGTCTGTAGCAGCAAAAATAGAACTGGATTAGAGCCAAAGCTCTTGGTACTACAAACTTCACATTTTAACCATGGTATCTTACTGCTATTTAGTACTTTAGCAAGAAAGAAGATTTTTCCCCAGTTAAAAAAAAAAAATAAATAAGCATCAGTGTCTCTGGCTGGATGCTATGCATGAATTCTTGAGCATCTCCCATTTTTAGAGATTTCCATTTGTTTCTTTTCACTTTTTTCTGTAGTTAAAATAATTTTTTCCTTTCTAAAGCCAGACCCTCTCTCCAGATGACAAAACACTGTAGCTCATGAAATGAAAATTATGTATAAGAAAAGAAACCTCCACTCAGAAGAGTTATTCCAATTGGTTGATTGGTTGATGAAAGGCATTCTGATAGAGTAAACACAACACGTGTTAGAAAAAGAACAGAATTTCTGCTCATAAAAAGACAGTTCTCAAGTGTTAACCATTAATTTCAAATGAAATCAGCTTAACAGTGCTCTAAGGTAGCAATATAGCTATCTAATTTCCCCATTAGATTTAGTAAGTCCTTTTGTGGGTACCTAGATGACATAAACCACACGATATACAAATAAATCAGAAAAAAAAAAAGAATTACTGGATATTATTTTCATAATTTCTCTGAGGACACTGAAATTTCTCATTAAAAGAGGGCCTGGCTGCAAAGAACAAATCCATATAACAAATTAATATACTGTTGATGAAACATGTGGAATATATACAGCAGCATTATAAATAAGGATTTTATACATCACAATACAGAATATGCAGTGAAATATCCTCTTCCCACAAACACAATAAAGGAATAAACATGTTGCAGAAATAGATTTATTGCACAAAGTTCCACATTTAAGGGGTCTCCTGAGCTGTATTATGTGCTAGGTACACTCTGATTGATGGCAGCTTCCAATGCAGGCCCCTTTATCCCTTAACATATCTCCCTGTCAAAGCTACAAAATATTTTTTTTCCTGTTTGTCTTTTTCTTCCATGCTCTGACACTTAAAACGTTCCTGAACAATGGCAAAGTTCCTGTAAACCCTTTCTCACATTAAAAAGTTTATACCCTGCTAAATTTCTAACTCATCCTTGCTCATGGAGGGTTCTGTGACTCCATCCACCAGTGAAGGAATCCCACACGACAGGAGGGACCTGAACAGCCTTTGGAACACTGGGTTGTGTGCAGGGAATCACAGAGCAGCCTCTGACCCTTCCCTCTAAAAGTCATGGGAATTTGGTGACCAAATCACACAATCTGCTGCAGATCCCCCTGTTTTCCTCAAAAGAAAAGAGGCGCTGCCATTTAACAGGAAGCTGCAGTGCTCATCTGGTCCTCGGGAAGAAGGGAATGGCCCCCTGCAATGGTGGCTGCAGCTCACCTGACAGATCCATCAGGAAAAATGGCAACAAAGAGATGATCAGCCCTGGGCCGCTGCTTTTAGAGAAAATCTGCCTTTTGAAACTGATGAGAAATGAGTGAGTGCTATCTGGACAGGGTTAGGCTGTGGGTTCTGTATTGTTTTTACATGTGATTGCCAAATCAATCTGCAATGCACCTTGGTTGATGAGCTCATTTACTGACATGAAAATTAAAATCTGTCTGCCACCTGCATGTATGCTCATGGAGGACCCTGTTACTGGCTTTGGAACCATTTCTGCTGCTTGCAAGGCTGAGAATAAACCCCCAGGCCTGCAGAGCAAACAGATATACTCACAGCAGCTTTCTGACACACTGAACCAATTTATTCACCAGTCCAAACCAAAATCTGTTCTAACTTCATTGAATCAGCCTCTTTTCCTTTGAGGACACCAGTCTTATGCCAGACCCTGGTAACTGACCATCATTTGTTTGTTGTTTGTGTTGAAATGAAGTGCTAACTAGTACATCTCCTGTTAAAGAAAGAGTGGCATTGAGTAATTCTAATCAGTTCCTTTATGAGAAAGTCTGTTTCCCTTCTGCCCATGTTTGCTGTCTGCATGCTAATTCACCCCTGCTCAAACATGCAGTGTTGTCACCACTTACCCAAATAAATCTAGATTTTTTTAAAATTATGATTATTAAACCACATTAAGACAGGTGCAGTAAGTGATTTATTCATCTGGATTGCATTGTTCCCGAGACAGAGACATCCACAAACACCATCATAAGTCAGTGTAAAATATGCACTTGCTTTAACTGCACTGTTCAATTACTGTTTTCCTGCAGTTCAAGGAGTTTTTTATATATTCTGTCTCCTCTATCTTGGGCAATGTGCTGCCATTTACAAAATCCACTAGAGGAAACCTATGGCCTACTGCCCTACATTAAAGCCCTGCTAATTAATTACAGTCCAGGACTGTGTTCTGGATCAATGAGAGAAAAAAAAAGTGTTCCATACTTTCCCTTTGTTTTTCCATTTCCACACCACATCTAATGGCTCTTGTATTGAAACCCTATGCTGAATGTAATGAGATGCAAGACTCTTCTGCATCCATGGTTACTATTTACTAACAAAACTGATGATGTCAGGAATTTAATTAGGTTGTTTCTAGCAAAGAGATTTTAAGCCATGAAATCATTAAAGTGTCTAATCTTTTCTTTGTTTGCATTTTATAAAAAAGTAAACCCCATACTAAACACCATTCCTGTCACAGAGAGCTGAGCTTCTCAGGGTTTGCCAGGCATAACACACTAACAGGTTTAAGAGTAATTAACACAAGCTAGTCCACACACTATTATTTTTTCAAACTACACCACAGCAGCAGCTGCCACTAGCACTGTTGGGCTCCAAGATTGTACCAGTGTTTTTATTACAAATCCTCACTTTTGAGATTTATAACTCAGCTGGAAAAATGAGCTTCAGACTAAAATTTGGCACACGTGCTCGAGGAATTTGTTTGTAACACCAGAATTGTTATAAACCTGCATAGGGTTGGGATATGCTGGGATACTCCTACAGAGAAGAGTGGGAGCAGGGGATGTGGCAATATCCCATGGCTCTGCTCACCCTGGCTTTCACCCATCTGATTTGATATTAATCTGATCCCTGTGCACCCCTTTCCATGGGAGCCCTGGCCAGCCTGCCCCACTGCTCTGCCCTCATCAGAGCACAGCTTGCTTGGCTCCAGAGAGGATCCAGCCCCGAGGTGAGTGAAGGACACAGATCTCCAAACACTGCTGCCCTGGCAGAGCCTTCCCAAGGTGCAGCAGCTCCTTAGGGAGCCAGCAATGAGGCCATCAAGCACAAGGCAGCCAGGTTCAGGAACCCACCTGTGACCTGAGCAAGGTTCACTTTCAGGGTGAGATACAGCGAACTGCAGTCACCCACCCACCGGTTTATTTCTGGTTTTTATTTGTCAAACCATTACAGCCCTCAGGGATGCTGCAGTAGGGAGCCCTCCCTCCTATCATGGTGCTGCTGCTTCCACAGCTCCGTGGCAGAGGCGTGGGATGGGAGCACACAGAGCATCTCCCACCCTGCCAGCTCAGCCCACCAACGTGGGACCCCACAACTGCAGGGTGGGACGATCAGAGGGGGCTGTGCTGCAGAGATGCAGCCTGTGTTCAACCAGAGACACAGACCAGGATTACCAGCAAGCAAGAAAGTACAAGTAGCTGGGACCTGTCACCTTCTCTGTCCAAAGGACAGCAGCACTGAACACGGTCCTTGGCTCTGCTGTTATAGACCAGCACACCTGCAACCCAACAGAATCAGAAAAAGATTCTTCCTTGAGCAAGACCTAAGTAAAAAAAAATTACCACCAGTATTTTTTGTGTGACATCAAGGTAGTTTCCACTAGCTGCTCTGAAGGTGAGCTGGAAATGCTGCTTTTCCCCACAGCATCACACTCATATCAAACTCTGGGCCACCTCTTATGTCTCCTGCTTATGCTGCTCACCAGCTGAATTGCTGTGTATTCATCACCTCTGCAGGAAACCCATGCTGCACAATGCAGCAAAAAAATTAACACCAGTATTTTTGCATGATATTAAGGTAGTTTCCACTGATGCCTAGAGAGGCTGCCTGGAACAGAGGCTGGACAGAGTTAAAGGAATAAAGTGGGGATTTATGAAAAGGCCCTCAAAGGACACACCTTGGGCAGTACAAGAGCCTGGCCAAGGCTCCACCCAAGATGGACCCCGGGTCAGGAGTTTTCACACTTTTGTTCAGTTTTGGTCCATTTCCATGTTGGGGTTCATTGTCCCATTCCAGCTCCAGGTGATGCAGTCCCACCCTCCCCGATTGCTCTCCTCAGTTGCTGCTGTTTGCCCTTTTTGGGCCTGAAGCTGTAACGGTGTCCTTGGTTGTGGGGCTGGCAAAGGATTGTTCTGTGTGACTGAGCTGTGAGGAGAACTTGCTGACACTTTATGTGAAGTTCAGAGTTACACACTAATGCAGTCCAGAGTCTGGGAAATATGAAAGCTGAAACTTAAGGCCTCACCACCAGCTGCTCTGAAAATGCTGCTCTTCCCTGTCAGCATCACACTCGTATCAAACTCTGGGCCACCTGTTCCTTGTGCTGCTCCCCAGCTGAATTGCTGTGTTTTCATCACCTCTGCAGGAAACCCAC
>VYXF01011629.1:93579-114333 GCA_013397295.1 Polioptila caerulea
CACACACGGACACAGACAGACACACGGACAGACACAGACAGACACGGGGGGCGGCACACACACACACACGGACACAGACAGACACACGGACAAACACAGACAGACACTGGGGTGGCACACACACACAGACAGACACACGGACAGACACGGGGGTGGCATACACACACGTATATACAGGGAGTCACGCCACCACACTGCACCCCTGGAACGTCTCTGCCCAGCCCAGCCACAGCCTTTTGTCATTCAGACTTTGCTCCCCCATTTTTCCGAGGCCGGACTCCCCCAATCCAGCAAGGGCACTCCTGTGTGTCCCCATCTGAGAACGGGGCCACCTCAGGGCTTCTGACCCCAGAGCTTTCCACGCTCCAGGAGCAGAGCCACCGAGGGGCTCTAAGGAGAGCTGGGAGAGCCTGCGGGCAAAAGACTTGGCAAGAAGCACCTTTCCAGAAATGCTTTAAATAACGAGATGCCTCATTGCTCATAAGTCACCTTAAAGCAGCAGGCAGAGAGGACACTGAAGATGAATCTGAGTGAGCAGCTATTACTTAAGTGAATGACAAAGGCTGTTCTTACTGAGCATTTAATTACTTTGACCTTGTAATAAAAAACATCCCCTTTATATTTGTTCCAGGTTCGCATAATCAGTTTCTTTCCTCTTTGATCACTTAACCACATGCACTTCTCCTGCATGGAGCTTTGCTATTGTTCCCATCAGACTCCAAAACGCCACTGTGCACTGTTATTGCACAAAAAGCAGAAACAGCAAGTTTGGGCATCCTGCCATTGCCATTTCACTTATTTTCATCTTCAGTGTAAAATGTTCTTTGTTTGGCAAAGAATAAGATGTGTGTGTCGCAGTGGGGAGAGCAAAAATATGAGCTGAAAGTCAAGCAGGGTACATTGTGCTCGCCATGCTGTGTTTTTGTGGGCTGAAAGTCACCCATAATCAGCAGATCCAAAACTCACCATTGGGAAAAAAAATAAAAATCAAATAAGAAGCAAAGTCAAAATCCTTGGGAAAATCTCCCACCACCACCTCAATACATACAGATAGTGAATTACCAAGATGCCCTGGTCTTTATTTCCTACTGGAGACTGATCTTTTAAGCACTTGTTTTGTCAAAGGACAGAGGAGCAGGCAGAGCAAAGGGAAAATTCTGAAAGGAAAGTACAGCTTTCAGCATCCCTGCTTTACTTTCTGCCTTCCACCAGAAAAGTTAGGATGAACATAGGTGAAAGTATAGGAGGAAGCAAAGAGACATTACCTAAATCTGTGGTAGCTGGAAGGTCCTTGAAAGGGCTGCTTGGTTGATACGTCCCAAAACCGAAGTGCAAGGTGAGGGCCTGAAGCCAAAAGGGAAGAATACAGCTTGTCCCAGCAAGGAGGAATTGAAGACCCAAGCTTGCCCTCGTGTTGAGCCACAGTAAGGGCTGGGAAGTACAAAAATGCTGCAGATGAATAACAAAACAAGTCTGAGTGGTTTAAATATTTCTTCCACTAGAATGATGGTACAAGGGAAGGCAGGTCATAGTTTCAGGAAGGAGGCAAAGCAGCTGCAATTCATTTCAGCAGCAAAGAATCAGTAACAGGATCAAAACAAAGAAATACATTGGTGTAAGTGAGGAGTCTCTGGAGACGCAGTGTCAGAAGAGAAGACTGATCCAAAAATTCATCTAGAAAGATCCTAAATGAACAAAACTTCTACAATATGGACTTAAACAAGATCCTTAAAATAATCTGGGGGGGAAAAAAAATCCCTTTTAATTGTTATTTGGTATATCAAATAGATATCAATTATTTAATTGATCACTAGAAGTTAATCACCATTAGCAGTCACTGCCAACTATTTCAGCTGAAGAGTATCAGTCTCATCTGCCAAGATACAAAACTGAAGTACCAAAACTAACATCCATGCCAGGAATATATGAGATCTGCATTCAGTTTGTGGCACAGCAAAAGACTTGAGGGCCCATTTCAAAGAGAGAATCAAGGAACAGATAAGGGTAGAAGAGTATCTTTCACTATGACATACACTGAAATGTTGTTTTAGTTTAACCCTTTTAAGTAAGATCAGATCTATACAGACTTTAATGAGAATTTTAGTAGTCACAGAAAGCCAGATGTCATCACAAAGCATCACTGCCTTCAGTTCTGTGGGACTTTTGGCCTGTGTGTGCACTGAGATTGACAGATAGCAGTTCCCATCATCCTGCTCCTTTCTCACCAAACTTTGCAGCACAAGCTCTATTCCTGGTCCTCAGAGTTCAGTGCCTGAGACAAGGGGGCTCTGAACTCATCTCAGATAATCAATAATACCCACTGATAAACATCAGTAAGATAACCCACAAAAGCAGCTTCTAGGAAGCCTGTAGATGTACAAAAAAGCCTAAAAACAACCCCCTTCTGCCAAAAGGCAGAGAATGGTTTAGTCACTAATGGGACTGCTGGTCTAAATGATTAATTTAAACAAAAAATGAGGTTTATGATCTCAAATTGGTTCATACATGAAGTCTGTTGGACACCATGCCCTGAGGAAGTGTGTTCTCCTTTTCTGTTGTGAGTAAAGGATGTTTTATCAGCAGCCTGACTGCAAACTCTCCTTTGGGGCTGAACTGCTGCCACGTCATGTGGATTGACTTGTGCTTGGAGAAAGGCACAGCCAGAGCTCCCAGAGTGTCTCACAGAGGCAGCATCTGCAAGGACTCAGATCTGCCACTCAAATCTAAAAATTTCCTCTGGATATCTAATGTTAAGTGTAAAGTACTTGAAATTTTAGGAGGAAGAACAGGTTGAAGTTCATCTTGTTTCTTAGTTCTGCTACAGATCATCACAGTGAAGGTCTCTCTGAGCTTCTGTGGTCATTTAAAAATAGGAATAAATGCCTCCAGCCACATATTTTTGGGCCATAAAACCTCTGTATTACACCTCTGAGTTACTGTGTTACTGTCCAGTGTGAAGAAGCTCAGCCCTGCAAATGGAAGGGTAAAATAATCTACTTTTTGAGACATCCATCCCTTTCAAAGCTTGTCTGAAGAGAATTTCCAGATATATTGAGCTATTTCAGAGTCACAGAATCATTCTGGTTGGAAGGGGCCTCTGGAGATTATCCCTTCCATCCCCCTGCCAAGGCAGGGTCACCTAGAGCAGGTGACACAGGAGCACATCCAGGTGGGCTTTCTGAATGTCTTTTCAAATTATTCCTTTATATTAGAATGCATCAAAACAGATGAAAGTGAAGGAGAGAGTTGATTTTTCTAGCAAGAAGGCATTGAGTTTCTATGATGTTGTCTGAAGAACTGAGACAAACATGAATTGCTTTTCCATGTAATGCAGCACTTTATTCCAGGCACCCTTGATAAAGAGAGTGGACTTTCCATGGCTCCTCATTTCTCTCACAAGAATAGCTCCACATCATACCTTGCACAGGCTACTTTTAGGAGTAAACAGAGTGCAAAGTAAGTGGGTATAAGATTTTTTTTTTTATTTTTTAAATGAAGCAAAGATTGTTTAAAGTTTGTCTTTTTTTCTAAAATCACACTATGATTGCTGCACTCATCCTGAGCTGTTTATATGATGTTTAATGCATGTCTGAGTGCCCCCTTGGTCTGAACACGAGGAAATGGGATGGCTCTGGGCTTCAGGGTCTGACCACATCCCTCACGCCTGCTGCTGAGCAGGAACCCACAAAACTGCCGAGGCACATTGAGTTTTCTCCTGCTCAACTGGCCTGGCAGTGGAAATTCAGCAGAGCCCTTGGCTCAAACAGCGTGGGGCAGCTGCTCCAGACCCTGGGACACCTGCACAGCCAGAGCTCCTCTGAGCTGCTCAGAACAGGCTGGGGTTAGCACTGGGCTGGCAGCACATCCTTGTGATGGCACCACAAGAGCAGGAGGGCCCTGCTCAGTGACACTGATGACTTCCCATCCCAAAAACCAGCAGGGACACAAACCCCTATCCCAGAGTTTCGGAGTTCTGGTGTATGCCAGGGTGAATGAAATAGATCCACAGTGCTTTGTGCTGACTTGAGTGCAGTGTGAAGAGCCTGAACTTCAAAAGCTGCTCACAAATTCCACAGCCATACGAATAAGCAAGGACTGTTCCTGATTGCTCAACACTCCTGTTTTGCTACCTGCTGAAGTTAAAATGCATTACAATTCCCCCTCTCCCTGGCAGCCCCCACACTATCCATTTCTTTGCCAAACAGATAGAAAGCAGCTTTGTAAAGCTATCTGTAAAGTTTTCCAATACTGCAGCTACAGGGTTACAGGGTCTGCAACCCAGATGGGTTGCTGCTATTCTCAGTAAAATATACTATTAATTATCTGCTGACAGCACAAACCAGCTTTAAACTGTACAACTGGAGGAGGGTGGGGGACACATCAAATGAATCTGATCTTCAGGGGACAAGATAGAAAGGTAACAGATGTTGGTGTGCCCTGACCTCAGTCTCATCACTGTTCCTGTAGGACTGATGTAAATAAAATTTAACAACCAAAGAAAAAGTGAAAGGGATTCATCTATAACAACTCCCAGCTATTCTCTAGCACTTTGGCAGATGATGAAAGCAAGGCTTAGGTCCTCAGCATGAGCAAGTGGAGCTGTACTGAGTGCCAGGTGAAGATCTCCAAGCTCACAACATGGACATGACCCAGCAGCAGCAGCACCACACGTGAGGAAAGGGCCTGTCATTCCAACTTTGGTGATGGATACCACATACTCGGGAGAAATGAGAAGACAGAGTGTCCTGAAGTCATTAAACAGCCCTGAACCCCTGGATAGCACAGGGTTCTGACACATGTACAGCCTCGAGTCTGGCTTCCTCATGGACAAGGATGTCTTGTGCCTCCCTCTAATAAGTCAGCCTGGAGAGTCAGATACAAATACCACCTCATCCTTCTATTTCTGAAGTCCATGAAACAAAAACTAGAATTAAAAACAAACAAGCAGCACAGATGACTGCTCAGATTGCAACTGTGGCAGTGAATATCTAATACAGAAACCAAACTCTAAGGTACATATATATGCTTTGGGCAGGATTCATGACATAATCCACAAAGTGGCTAACAGGAGAAACCATTTGAAACTACCCTGACCACAAGAATAGCGTAGGAAAGTGGCTGAAGAATGAGAGAAGAGGCTAAGAATCAGTAATAGAGGTCTGAGATCAGGGAAGGTAGATATGGGAAGCACTAAAATGCCATTCAGTTGGGAAGAATTGTTCTGCTTGTCTGCCAATCCTGCCTTATTTATGACTTCCAAGAAACTAGGCTCATCTCTGGATGCCACCAAGTGGAAACCTTCCAAGTAGCCATGATCAGACCTGTAAGACTGAGAATAAACAGAAGAACAAGGTACTCCTGTTGCTCTTGGTCCTGTGCTCACAAACTGCCTTTCCTGTGGCTGATCAGACAGAACAAGCCCTCCTGGAGCAAGATGTCACAGCTGATGAGTCAGGCAGATTATCGAGCACAAATTGTGCCAGCTGATATCAGGATGAGCTGATGGCTTCAGAACAGACTTGGTGCTATTCACACCTGGCTTTTGTGACAACTTGTGCTGGGAAAGGAAGGAGATGAAGGGTTCTTCACACTGCAGAACCCTCAGTGAGGGAAAAAAACTCCTTTCTGCTGCCAAATCTATTCTACTTTTCAGCCTTCTTGCTGACATCCAGACATCCAAAGTTACATGCAGGATGAGATCATGTCAGTGATCTCAATCTGAATGCTACCACATGGGTTAATTGTTTTGCTGTCTCCCACACTGACAGTGGTTTAAATTTCCCACAAGTTTAGCAGTCCAATTTAAGAAAACAACTATCCCAAACTTTAGATATTTGTCTTGGGTGCAACTCCAGTACAATCAATGAGCCACAAGGTGGAAAAAAATGGCAAATTATTTTCTCTCAGACAAGACTAACATTCTACAGAGAGAAAAACTACCTATTTCTAAGTCAAAAATGAAACTACACATTTGCCAAAGAACAAAAACAAATAATCCTGTGCAAATGCCACAATTTAAAATGTATGTGCAAATATCTCTATTTTGCATCGATAAGGAAATAGTAATGCTTATGTGCTATCAATAAAACTTCCAGAATCTCTTTCTTGCCCCAAGTCATGGTCAAACTCCACTTGTCACAGATATAATACGAAGGTATTGAAATTAGACAATGAGGTTTTTATGCATAAAAACTGAGATCTGCAATCTGCATGTATGGACACAAGAAGGATAAACAGCTTGGAGCCATAAACTCTGTGTATGGGTAGAAATGACTAAGGTCTGGACTCAAAATACATACATACATTTATATTTTATATATATATATGTTATACACAAAGACTGGACAGATTGCCTCCTGACCTGGAAGTAAAACACTTCTCTAGCAACTGGAAGGATCAAGCCCAGATTTGCAAGGCTATTTAAAGGACTTAAATATACAGGTAAATGCTGAATGGATTTTACAAAAGCTAGCTGAACATGTTAATATTTACCTCACTGAAAAACAGCCTCCTTTGTTAAACTGTGCAAATCCCTGATATAAATTTACCCATATTTATCTACTCCAGTGACTTTATGAATCTGTTCCCTTATCTTCCCCCATTACTATGCTGGCTCCAAGCCATCAGCTAACTAATGGGACAAATCTGAGTAAAACACTCTCAAAATCTAAATAGGGAGAACAACTTGCTAATGATAAAGAAGGAGATTATTTGAAGAAAACCCAAATGATTAGTGCAGGCTGAATAAGCACATAATGAACAAATGGTTAGAAACATCATCAGCACAAGGACAGAGGAGCAGGTAACCATTTTATTACAGAAAAAGGCAAGATCCCAAATTGGCAAAGCTAACTTTGTGCCACAGGGCCTGTTCATACATTTAAGCCATGGAATGATGAAGTACCTACTCACATTCTGCCTGCTCCATCCTCTTCATAACACTGATATTAAACTTACCACTGGTTCCCACCCATTTTCTACAACGACCTTTCCCTCCAAAAACTGCTTTAATGAAATTTCCCTCTAACATCATGACATGGCAGAGCTGACTCATGCTAGGCTGCTGATCTGCTCTAAAACCAGCTTCAAGTTTTCATCACCCACTCAGTTTTTAGGTTGAGGTATCAGCAATATGCCAGCCTTGACTGATCTGATGTGGGATTCCCATCTGCAGACACTCAGTTCCTCCATCAGGAATCCAGATTCATCCTAAGGCAAGCAGGTAAGAAACCAGAATACAACTCTGCCTTAAAAACTGAATTTTCAGATCTCAGTGTCAGTGACCAAATAAGACAAGTCTATCAAGGGAAGGTTAGAGGTAACTAGAAAACTAACTCATGCTTAGGGCTTCTGAGCATTTGTATTATTTTGGCTTCTGTACTTTGCATATGCTTCCATTCTAAAAAAGGAGACCTTAAAAAAAAAGGGAAAACCCCAAATAATTACCTTTGCAATTAAGGCAATTACAAAGCAATAGTTATAAGTTAATTAATAATAATAGTTATATTATAATTTAATATTATTATTATAATAATAATAGTTATAAGTTAGTTAATAGTTACAGNTGCAATTAAGGCAATTACAAAGCAATAGTTATAAGCCATACAGAAAAACACTAAAATACAGCAACAGAAGCCCAGCTTTGTGCTCATTATAGGCATGTCATCAGGTAGAAACAAAATGTGCGACTATAGGTGGGCAATCAGGCACTCAAACCCCTGGATCTTTACTGAAGCCCCTCTTTCCAATGCCAGCAACAAAATGAAAGAAAAATACTTAGTTCTGGAGTCTGACCTAACATGTCAGCAAATCCATTTGAACAGCCAATGATATTTTGATTTAGCTGTTTAATGAAGAAATATGAAAGGTCAAAGTAGCATGGTGGGGATTATTCACAGTGAGTGAAATTGCAATGCACCTACTGCCTGCAACAATTTGGCTACTCATTATTAAAAGGAAAGTGTGAGGAGCTGTTATGTAAAGTGACAGGAAGCAACTCCCATTGAAGGAGAATAAGGATGATGAACATGTTGAAAAATTTAATTCCCCCCTTCTCATTTGTGCTGTTTCCTCTGATCTAGAGAAAGCTAACACTAAAAATAAAAAACTTCCTCAGAGTGTAACTAGGATTTTATCATCTGGTACCTTCCACGTGTAAAGGAAATGCATCTGCTAAACTTGGAAATTAAATAGAAGGAAAAAATTTTGGAGAACTCAATTTTGCTTATAACTTCTGCTCCATAAACACAACTCCCCAACTGGTTGCATCAAATAGGTTGGCACAAGGTTTATTTGGCAGCTTGTCCTGGGATGTTGGACAGGGAAAACAGTGCTTTATCAGCAGAATTTGTTGGGGTTTGGAGCACACAGAGAAAGCCCAGTAATAACTCAAAAACCAGAGCAGATGCATTAAGCAGAACCTCAGCTTGCAGCAGAATGTTGTCTCAGATTCTCCCTCAGACAATTTATTCAGTCACAGAAATTGAAATAAGAGATTGCTTTGTACATTAGGCAGCTTGCTCCAAACACTAAAAAAACAGTCCTGAAGAAAAATCCAGAGTCTAATAGGTTTATACCTTGTTCTTAAAGACTAGGAACCATGCAACTAAATAACAAAAACTCTCATCTCTTTAAAAAACAAAGCTTATTTCTAGCCATAACTCACCTTTCAAATTTCACCAGAGCAACTTCTGGGAATGCACTTTCCTAAGCATGTGGCAGATCAGCACTGGGAACAAGCCCAGAGCAAGCCCAGAGAAACACCAGGGCTTGTTCCAAGGGCCAGAGCCACCAACCTCAGGTCTCCATGGGAAAAAGGAGACTTGGCAGGAGGGCACTGGACATGGCACAAAACAGTTTTGTGTTTGTGAGAATACAACACTGAGATCAGAACTTGGGGTCACTGCTGGAGCTGGGAGGCCTCCAAGGGTCTGGTTTTGTTGCAGTCTCACTGCTCAGCATGTGCACAAACCTCATTTGTGCCCTCACTTCCAGAAGGGCTCAGGCCCAGTTGTTAAGGTGTGCTACCCAAAAGTTCTGTTTCCTGGTATCATCTGGTGGGTTTAAATTAAAGGGATCCTACTGGAAGCAAATGGTGTTCCCTTTGGGACACTCAAAATCCTTCATTTGTCCCACAAGGAACACCTTACAGTAATTTTCAGTTCATTCTGAAGCATAATTGAGTTTACACAAAGTTTATGAAGAACAGGGTTCCACCTCACACCCTCCTGCCCTTCTGAGTGTTTTAATGGTGATAACTTACCTAAAAATGAAGGCCTAATCTTGTGACAGGCCTATGACACTTTTCATACATTCAAGTAGAGCCTATCATTATCAGATAAATGATTAACACTACTGCTGACAGATAACATTACTTTTAAAGGTGTACCAAGAGCAAATCACTCACTGACTTTTGCACACATACTTTTTTTCCCCACAAACCAAAGGGAAAACGTTTCAGTATTTTCTTCTCAAGAGACTGGCCAGTAAAAGCCACACTATTAAAAACCCCAAAGGAGTTTGAGTCACATCTTGAAAACACCCTCAGATACTGAGAGCTTGTTGCTGTATTAAAGGAATCAAAAGGGCTGAAACAGATCTGGCTTGCAGAGACCATCTGACTCAGTGGGATCCTGATTTAGGATGCTTTAATTCTGGGGGAGAGCCAAGCCTGCGAGTCAGATCTTTCAGCCAAGAAACTACAACACATCTATTTATCATTTCAGGACAGAAAATGTTTTTCTCTGACATATCAAAACCCTCAGATTCTCCTGGTGGCATATCAAGCCTTTAACAGAAATATCAACACTGGCAGGGGAATAGATGGTAACGTAAGGGTGGGAGGAAGGCATCACACTAAGGAAGCACCTCCACCAAAATAAAGACAAAAACAATAGTGGAGAGCTGAGAGTCAAAATTGGAGTTGCAGTGCCTTCAGCCTTCCTTGATAAACCTGTTATCTATAAAGCTCTCAGCTTGCAAAGCAGTTTGGGGTTTGCCTGCTGTGTCAACAACTTAGGAGCATCATCCCACAGAGAGCTTCACAACTTTTCCAGATTGCTTCTGTTCGCTAAAGGCTCCAGTGTAATGCAGGAACTGGTGTGGAATTCATCAAATAACACAAAAGACACATCTATTCACTTACTCTCAATCCACTTTCTTCAGTGGATTTGTGCCCTAGTGCGTGGTTATAGATGTCTCTGCAGAGACCTCCCCTGCCTTTTGAGGATTTGGAGCCAAAGGGAATCCAGGAGTCACAGCACAATTTTGCTTTAAGCTCCAGGCTCAGGTGCATTTGCTCAGCCCAAGGCAGGCTCTCAGGTGCTGCAGCAGAGCAGATACCTGTGTGCAGGCTGGGAACTGGAAGCAGCTCTCTGAACTGGAACATTAATGGCAATTTGATAGCTGGTTGTGCTGCAAGTTCTTTTGGTGCTCTGACTACACTGATAACACAATAAAAATGGAAGTGGATCCAAAATTCTATTGTGTTATTCCTCTGGAGATGCCAATCTACCTGAAAATGGTAAACTTCTCTTAGGGAACACATTCCTAATAGCTTAAAACCATCATAGATCCAAGGAAACTATTAACATCCTAAAGGTTAATGTCATTTGGCTGCTTTCATACAAAGTACACAATAAAAATTCAGTATCAAAACAAATTCCTCACCTGGTATAAAACATCATTGCTTCTGCATTTATATTTATTTAGCTTTCACTTCATTTCACATTCTTTGGAATTTGTAAGCTATTCTTTGTCTGGTAATTTGTAAGTTACTCCCTCTCACTTTACCACTCATTTTCAGAAATAGGTTTTATATTTCTTGGTTTTATGCTTGCAGTGTCCCTTTTACTTCAGTTTGCCTTGAGACAAATGTAACCATGCTGTAGCCATGTGTTTGCTTACTGGAGCCACAGTAAATCTTTTTTTAAGGATTGAAAATATCCTTGGCAATTTTGTCCTGGCTCCCAGAGAAAAGCAGCGTCCTGACAGGTTTCTAAAGCAAGAGCAGCTGGACTGACTCTGGGTGGGAATTTTCCTTAGGGCAGCCTGGCTTCAGTTTGTAAAACTTGTGCTGGATACCTCAGAAAATGCCTCCAGTTTCTAGGAGCATGAAGAAGAAAATGCAAAGAGTCAAGGATGCAAGCCTACAGAGAGGACAGAGAATACAGGAGAGTTCCTTAGAACATGTTGTCCTACTTACTTCGTAAATAATTGGCAATAAAAACTTCAGAAAATTTAGCCGGCACTCACTGCTAATTGGAAGATATTTCAATAACGCTTGAGTGCAAAAACGTTTACTTTAGTCATTTTATTATTTCTGGAAACCTCACATAGCCAATGTCTGATACCCTCCCTTTCTCATTCCATTGTCTGATAGCAAGTATATGATAAAACCAAAGAATGAAACATTTACAGGGAACAGATACAAGACTGAAACTTCCTTATGTGTTGAGATTTTTCATGATTAACTCTCGTTACTAATTCTTTACATGTGGCATTACAAAGCAGTTGGAGTATCCTCAGTGCTCACCCAGTGCTGTGTTTTGTTGCACACATGGAGCCTAAGACAGCCAAAGCTGGACAGATTGAGGCACTTCAGTCTCACTGACCATCAAGAGATACACTTTGGGATTAGGAAAGAAAAAAACAAGAAGTGCTCAGAGCTGGTAAATCTCAGAGGTATCAAGCCTGACAATGTCTGCTCAAAGCCCTCTGGTGATTTCCAAGTCCTCTAAGCAGGTGGAGGAACGTGTGCTATGTGCCCTCACCACTCGGCAGGACACTTCATAAAGGGACTTCAGGCTGGACAAATTGTCAGTGATTTTAAACAATTAATTCCTGGCCTGTAACCTGTCCTAGGTACGCTGGGGTAATTGGCTTGAGCATCAGAGTGGGTTTATTGCCCTTGAAGGTATATTTTGGAAGCTACTTATGAGATTTATTGCAATTGCTACAGAAGTGGTGGTCCAGTTTCTCAATAATTCCCCACAGTATATCAGGGAAGAGCTTACAGGAGCAAAAACCAAGTTGCTAAGTGCAGGTAAAAAAAAAAAATAAGTCAGCTCCATATCATTCACTAAATTTATTCTTATTTCTGGCTGAAGTCACAGACAGAACTTCCCTGAGGTGGTTCATCTGAAAACCCCCTAAGAGATGAGCGCTGGAAATGCTGCCTCAGTGAGGAGGGAACGTGGCTCTGACCCTTGTTATGCTTGGGAGTCCTTGCTCAATTCCTGAGGGATTATTTGCAAAACAAGGTCATTTTGCTTCTTTCCTCCCACCTTTTGTAGGAGCTACCTAAATTACCTTATTTCTTGAGCAGCTCTTCTGTTCCAGTCCTAATTACAGCACGGCAGACCCATCTCAGGGCAGCCTTGATCTACAAACTACCATGCAGAGAACTGCCACTATGCAAACCAGAATGTTTTCATTTCTCGGCCCAAGTACTCAAGAACTGTCATTTACCTGTCACATTCACAAGATCTTTTTTGCAATAATTAACATCATAAATATAGCTTTCTGTAAACCAGAATCCTAAAGGGCTGAAATAACTTCTCACCCTGCAGTCTAAATATAACACTATAAGGAAATGTGATTTATTAAATGTGATTTTATTAAAATAAATATTTTACACTCTGCAGGAACAAGTAGGAGAATTTTTCTCTGTGGAAAGATGCAGTATTTTGCACCAGGTTGAGTAGGTGTGTCCATGAATAATTCCAATGGTTACCACACCAAAAGGCAGCAACTGGTAAAATAGTTCATGTTTTAATGAGCATTGTTTGACAACCATTTTTGAGCACATGAACATGAATTATCTTCACCCTTGTTTAAAAGGGTAATGCAACAGAATATTTAACTTTCTCAGGTTTACATGATTCTGAGATCAGAGCAGATCTACATCAGCATCCCAAAAGGGAATTTTGAGGTCACTATCACTCTTCATGCCATACTAAAGATAGGTTTGGTTAAGTTCAGAATTAGTTGTCCTGTGATTTTACCAGTGCCAGTGCATCAGGACTGTACCTTACTACAACAGGCAATCTATAAAACACCTCATTTTCATTTTACATTCATTGCACCAAAACATCTGCCCAAGCAGCTTTGTGCTGTTCAGGCTCTGGACTCTTCAGTGACTACAGCCAAACCTCACAAACAATACCCTGCTTTTCTCTTGAGAGGGGAAAATTGATCAGATTTGAAAATTAATCCCTTGCTATCTCAACCTGAACATAGCTTCTAGGAACAATCTGCACTTGGATGCACTGCCTTGGTTCCTGCCTTGCCCCTCCCTCAGCTCAGAGATGGAATCTCTCCCTGCAGTGAAGGCCATTCAGCTTTGCAATGGCAGAGTTACACTAAAAGATGAACTGTGCATTACTTCCCTGAAAAGCCACCTTTAGGAAAACCCATAAACCAAGCAGCTGTTACACATCTGATCCTTAGCATGCATCCAACAAGAGCAGCCCAGATTTCCAGCACAAATGTGTCAGTTTTACTTTCATTTAGGAGTTATCATAGCAGCTGTGGATGAATGTGCTTGTACTTGGCAAGGAATGATTAAAATAGGCTTCTTAGGAAGATTTCTACAACAGATAGAAATTTGACCCCTGAGAGTGCAATTAAGTCAGAGGGGAACTTCAGAAAACATCTTGTGCTTCAAGTTATAAAAACACAACATTTCATGTATTAATATTTTAAGAAGGAAAGTAGATTCATGCAATGAAAATGCTGTACTTCTGAGTTATTGGGGTAACCCTAACCACTATCCCAAAAATGCCAAGTAACTTGTTTCAAGAAGCTTCTGGGTGCTACAGCACAGAAGCAGAAGTGCTCTGGATACTGGCATCCAACTGGGTCCCTTGCATCCATGCAGCACATCCATATTTTTGCCACATCCTGGATCCCAAGGTGCACTACAGAGAACCACAGGCTGGGTTCTTCCTTCATTTCCATTGGCATGGCTGGACTGGCACAACAGAAATCTGCCCTTCCCTGGGGTCTCTCCCGCAGAAGTGCAGCGATCCAGCTTCTTGCAAGAGCAGCCGACTGCAAAAACCCCACAGACCCTGGGTTTATCTGGAGCCATCAATCCATATTTGTGAAGAAACCCTGAAGAGTGTTCAGGTTTCTCAGCCCTAACGTGTTGACCAATGTAATAACTGCAAAGAATGCATTTTTAAGTGAGCATTATTTAAACATTATTTTCTGCAGCTGTCTGCATCTTTTTTTCTGCTGTAACCACACATACTTCAGCATTGCTCATGCCCATGACAGAAGCCTGGAATTCCCATGTCCCAAGCTATAAGCCAAGACAGAAAGTCATCCAGTTTCCCCTCCTGTTTCCAATCCAGCATTTCCTCTCACCCAAACCTCCCTTCTATACAGTATTTTGCATTCCAAGAGTTTCAGAGACAGTGTTGTCCTCCTCTTCTGTTTTTGATACGCAGAGGACAAGCTGTGACTGCCTAACTCAAATGGATTAATGACCATATTTCAAAACAACCCAAACCTACAAGGTCACCTCAACTTATTTTGGAGGCACTATAATTTGGACTTTTTTTTTTTTTTACATACACACACATAATATATATAATAGACACACACACACACACACCCCTTCAGCAGCACTGCTAATATCTGGACATCCACTGTTCCTGCAGTAAATTCTGCATTAGCTCATTCCTCATGCAAGGAATTGTGCAAGGCAAAGAACATGATCCATCAAGTGTAAGCGATTTAGGAGCATCCTCTAAAAAGCTCTGCATGTGCCTCACAGGCATCACACTTTTTTATCTCAATGAGCTGATATTTAGTAACAAACAGCACTGACATTAACTGGGAGGGCAATTAGCAAAATTAGCTGTTAATCCACACATAACAGGGAGCTGGGACATTCTCAGTGTGCAACTCCTCTGCCCACAGAGGATCCATGATAGGGCTAAATCCAACCTGCAGTGCCTGGTACTTGTTACAGCACTCAGTGTGCCTCTCCCCTCACAGCAAAAAAAGAAATCGGGAGATGAATTACAGATGCAGCAAAATCTTCCAAGCCACATTCAATTTGGTTTCTTTCTCATCACTTAGTCCAGATACCATGAGATGTTCAGCTGCACAAAGGCACAGACTCAGATGTCCTATTAATGTTATCTATTATTCTGAGCCTTTGGGAAGGGGGAGGGGAGCTTTCTCTCTCATAAACTGCATATTTTTAACATCTGCTATTTTAATGCAATTTTAAAAAATTATTTCTGAGCTCTGGAGCAATGAGATTATTGGATGGCAGAGTCCCACAGAGCCTAAATTAGGTGTTTCAGGTCACAGGAATCTCTTATTTCAGCCTTTATTTAGAGGCACACAATACCTGGGGAGAAAGTTCAGCTTGTTTGCATCTAAGAACACAGTGTAGAAGAATGAGGATTTATTTAAAGCTACATTTTATACATTTCAAAGAGAAGATATGACAGTTTAAAGATGTTGAACACCAGCTGAATGTGCTTTTAACCTTTTCCTGGCTGCGTGGACAGAAATCTGCCAAATGAACGAGAAGACTTCCCCAAGGAAAACTCACCTGCCCTACACACTGTGCTGAGGGGGAAATCTGTGCCCTGAGGCTCGCTGTGCAGAGGGGCAGTGAGAGACAAGAAAAATCCATGTCTCGAGCTTCCACACGCTGTTTTTGGCTCCTGCACGGAGGAGAGCCCTCGGTCAGAGCTGTGCCTGCACAAAGGAGTGCTGGGGTGCCGGGACCCCGCACACACCTCCCGCAGGTACGGGCTCAGCTCCCAGCCAAGCGCTCCTCAGCCAGCTGCCCCAGAGGCAGGGATCCCCAGGGATCATCCCAGGGGACACCATTCCCCAGGGAACATCCCCAGGGATGCAGAATTGGGGGCGATGGGGCTCAAAGGGCCCCGTCTCGTGACTCCTGTCAGTATGACACAGCATCGTTACCAAAATTACAGCTCTGCTTCTGCACTGGTTCTTTGGAACTAAGCAGCATCTTGTGCTGGGAGAGATTTCCCTTCCCAGCACCTTTTCCACAGGAGAGCTGGGAGCAGGAGACTGGGATTCCCACAAAGTCTCAGCTCCCCTTTCAATGCCCCTTAAGAACAGAGGGCTCTCCTAAATTCTCCACCATGTTTGCTTTTTGTCCTAGAAACATGGACTTAATCAAGAAATCTGACACCACTGAAGTCAGTGGTTTTGATCCCATGGATTGTTTGTACACTTAATACAGAAAAGCTGTATCTGATTTTGTTGGTTCCCACTAACAATCAGTGCAGAATGATGAAGTATCGATGCTACCTGAATTCTTTCCTCATTACATCAAACTTCAGAAAGCATGCTGTGCCAATTTGCACTTGTGACATAATGAGTGTCAATTGCTACAAAGGAAGCACAGACAACCTGAGAACTAAGGGATGTGAGGATTAAAGTGATTCTCACGGTCACACTTTTATCTTAACTAGGAGTAGTCTTGCTATTAAACCCCACGAGCAAGCACCACTCAGAAAAACTCAGTTGGTAGCAGTGCCTGATCTCCCACATTTTCCAGTGCAAGGAAGCATTCAGAGAGTCTGGTTCCCCTTAGGAAAGCCACAGGGCTGTTATGTCCCTTCTCAAACATTGACAGTGACCCCCCACATACAGCCTCAAGGAAATCTCAAGCCAGCTCTTCCAGCTCACCAGTTCACTCCAGTGCTTTTCAACCGCCCTCCTCAACTTTGGCATGGCCCAAATTTTCTCTCTGATTGTCTTTGACTTCTTGGCTACCTCAGAAGCACCTCTCTGGCCCAAGGCTGCTGCAGCAATAGCCCACGTGTGATGGGCCAGGAAATCAGAGCAGTGCTGCAGCTCTCAGCAGCACCAGGCTCACCCCACCAATCTCCCCAGGAGCCCAGAGCCATCTGTGTGTCCTCACCTGCTCGATCACAGCCTCCGAAAGAGCTCATTTAAAGCTGGCTTGGGGAAGCAGAAAATGCTCAGCCTCTTGCAGTGCAGACATGCCTAATCCACACCAGGATGAGATTATAGATCAAACACTTGTTTTTGTTTCGCTGTGGAAAGCAGGCTGTTTTTAATGGGAGGAGCTTGGAAACCTGTGCTATTTCCAAATATATTGCAGTTATTGATCTCATCAAAGTAAAAATGTTTCCTTAATTCTTTCCCCTATCATTTAATCTTTGTTTTGCTGCCTGTTTTATTCTCATTATGACTTGTCTTGAGATCAAGAGCTCTTTATGCAGAGATTATGAAATATTGCTTTCAATACATTTATACAGCACCAAGCACAAAAACATTAAACATGTGGGTCTTTTGCACTATCAAGATATAAATGCATAATCATATTCTGCATTGCTGTCCTACAGGAAACAGAGCTGATATAGCATGCAATATATATTTGGATATATTCCAAATATAGGAATACCCAGGACTCCTTCCATTCTGCTGCACTTGCAGGCAGTGCAGGAAGCCACAGCCTAAAATTAAGATTTGTAGGTACCTAATTCCCAAAAATGAAAGTGCACATCTGACATTTGAAGGCATGGGCCAGCTTGGCTCCAAGTGAATAAAATGCTGGATGCTGAACAGTAACCAGAGCATGTACTGGTCAAGGCCAGATGCAGGCATTAATGTGCTTATTCCCACACAGTTTTGGTCCCTGAAGTCTGTCTCAGCTGGATGCACTGCAGTGTAATCACCCCGACACAGGAACTCCTCTGTGATAAACCAGAGAGACTCGGCTCAGCTCAAGCAGGAGGCCCCAGCTGCAAAGGTGAAGCAGATACAGTTGATGCCACAACTGACTAGAGCTAAAAAAGGAGATTATGCAAGTGCATTTGCTCTTGCCTTCATTCCTCCTGTCCCCCAAAATGGGCTAAAGCTTTGCCCTGTCAAAGTCCATTTGAGAAACAATGTGGTCCATCTGTTAATCCTGTCTTGCTGCTTTTCCTGCAGTACACTGGCTAAAGGTAAAAGCTAAAGCTAAATCCAAGCTGAAATCAAGGCCTCCAGATCCATCATGCTGTGTGTCTAGAGGAAGCATTATTAGCCTGAGTTTATAGGTGGGGAACAGACAGATTAAACACTCTGCCCCCAGATTACTCAGAAGGTCCTGAGTTAAGCCCAGGGCTGAGCTCAAGAACTGTCTCCCAGCCAGTCCTTCAGACAGACTTTTCTTCACTCCAATAGGATCTGTAGTTATTCCATTGAAAAACCATAGAAATCATCTGTTGCCATTTCTGCACATAAATTTCTGCATGAGGTTGACAGAAGGAAGAAAAATAAGACAGCGGGGAGTAAAGTCAGAGAAGGTAGCATATATGATAGCTGTCAAAACTGTTTAGGGCTGACATTCCCAGGTTTTTATACCCAAGGAACTGAGCCAGCTTCCTCCCAATATTTATTGGGGTCACTGGCCACTTCCAAGGTCAGCATGTGCCAGACACTAACATTTCTTAAAACAGCGCAGACAGCTTTTAGCAATCATGAAATTCATCATTCTCCAGGTGCTGATAAGCCTGTTCCTAGTCCTACTCCAAATTTGTTATTAAAAATAACTTACTCTGGAAGGCTTTGGAATGCAAATTCCCTTTTCCATTCATTCCTTTCTGTTATTACAGTCAGGGATTCCAGCAGTTGGTTTCAAGTGATATTTACTACTAAAAGCCTGTCAGATGTGCTGACTGGTAAATATTCATTACACTGAAAAACAGAAAGCCCTCTTTCTGTTGATGCACTGAATTTTGGCTCTCCAGGTGGTCAGCTTCACACCACACATACAACTCCAAACCTAGGAAAAATTCTGTTTTGACAACAGCCCTCCTCCCACTGTAAATCCTGGATTCCAAGAGGAACCTCAGAGTGTGGATGAGCAGAGCCTCAGCTGGGAGAAACCCCTGAACCAAATGCAGAGCTCCAGGAAGCCCTTTCCAGCCTGGGAAAAGGAACCAGGGTGGGTAAGGGCTCCCCAGTCCTTCTCCCATTCCCAGGTTTCCCAGCTGGTAGACAGAAGAGGACAAGCCAGCCTTGGGAGGTGTTTGGGGCTTTGTGCACACAGCAGTCAGGCTTGGAGCTCAGACCAAATGGAGGTCTGAAAGGCTCTCAAAAGTGTCAGACTGACATAAAAATCAAACTGGCAGCAGTAAAAGATGAAGAATTGAGTCTAGATTACAAAAACTCACAAACTTTTCAGTAGTTCAGATGCAGCTCAACTGCAGCTCATACTGTGCAGAACTATTACAAAAACATTCTTCCAAAAGCTCTTCCCAACATCTGCACTTTTAAAAGTCACAGTTAAGGGCTGCTGAATGTTCTGTTCCTCCTGCTTTTCCTAAAAACCACGTCTTGGCAGAAAACCCAATGTTACATCTTTCCTGCTGCAATGTCCTTCTGATGCCAGCTACAATGCCAAGCATTATTTATAGCCACATAAAGCCAGAATGAGCTTATACAAGACTGTCTTAGCAAACCCAAATTAAGAAGGAATTGCAAACAGATCAACTTCTTTGTGTAGTAAATCTGTTATCACAAATCTAGGACCTGGAGAACTGCAAGCCTGCATAACAACAGAGAAGTTGATCAGCTGAGTTCTGTTGTCCCCACTCAGGCAGAATCATAGAATTATTTAAGTTGGAAAAGACCTTTAAGGTCATAAAGTCCAACTGTTAACCAAGCACTGCCAAGTCTTTACCACAGACTAAACCTCTCTGTCCAGAACACCTCTCACAGGTATAAACCACTGTGAGACTGCATAAACACCACCAGGCCTCTCTACTTGTCATAATTTTGCATACTAGACTTTCACAAGATTCATCCTCACCTGCATTAGTGTAATCTCATCTACAATCAGACAATTATTTCAAGGTAACACAGCAAACTGGGACCAGTGCTGAGGGATGGTGTCATTGAGCACTGCAGAGCAGGTGATGTCACTCATCCATTCCTGGGTCTTTCGGGATGCTAATCATGGCTCAAGAATAGCAGTAAGATGCAAAGGTACAGGAAGAGTGGGGCCTCTGAAAATGGTGGGCACATCATCAGAATGAGACTGCAATATAGAATTCCAAAGGGAACAAGTGAAAACAATGAAAATAATCTTCCTGCAATTAAAACATAATCATCTCACATTATTTTTTTTTAAAACTACAAGCTTTCCACTGTAATGATGAGAAGGATCATACTACACATATGTAGGCACCAGACATTTTTTAGGCCTACTTTCAATACACTTTAAAAAAAAAAAAAGTGGAAACTTCATCTTGCAACAATCTTCTTTCAAGCTTTAGGGTTTCCACAACCTCAGACCATAGTGACTACCTAAGGAAGGACCCAATGAATCCAACATTTCCTTCCCTTAGGGCTGTTGCTGGAGATGCAGTCACCAACTGCCAGTCTTTGCTTCCCCAAGAAGGGACCCATTGCTATGAATTGTACACCAGACCTTCCTGTGGCCCTATGTTCTCAGCTCAGTCCATCCCTCCCTCGTGCTCTATCTCAGAAAATTCCTCCAGCATCCATGACTGGTACACAGGCAGTGCTCAGCAACAGAACATCCACAAACCCTCTTCTAATCAGCACAGCCCATGCTGGGACACCCCTCATTCCACCGCTTTTTTCACCTATTTGACCATGTCCTGGGTTGATGCTGAATTGTATCCCCATTCGTCTGTTTAGTTCAGAAATAAGTTTTGCACCTTTAAAACTGGATCTGAGAGTGAAGGAGAAGCAGTGCAATGTCTGAGGCAATTG
>VYXF01011629.1:114457-128883 GCA_013397295.1 Polioptila caerulea
ATTTGTTGTGCTGGGGAGTGCTTTGCCTGTTAAATAAACAATTTTTTTCCACTTTCCTCCAAGGAATTTTTTTTTCCCTGTCCCGAACCAGTTGGGAGGAGGGGCGGTTCGGATTTGCTTTCTAGAGAGACTCCACCCAGAGGTTTCTCCCCAAATTTGCCCTAAACCAGGACAGACCACAAGACATTAAAGGAAACAAGTTTCCAGCACACTTTGGTACGAGTGTGGGCTTACGTCAGGTCCTTAAATGAGTGCAGTGTGGGTTACTGCAATTAATTGCCCTAATCATTCTATAACACCAAAACATCGCACCATAGGATTTGCAAAAAGGAGAAAAGTATTTTTCAGAAGCACTCAAGTCCCCATCAATGAGTACTTAAAATCCTTCTGGAAATTGCTTCTTCACTCTGTTTTCATCTTTTTATAGAAGCAGCACATTTAACTGGTGCTGGGATGCTGAACAAGTAATGCAAAGGTCAGTCCTAGCAACTAGAGCTGAGGTATTATACCATACCTATCTGTATTAAAAATACTTTAGCAAGGTTACAAAGCCAGGTGTTCAATAGTTCAGACATCTGCTAAGCTTTTGTGTTGCTTCCTGAAAACTCTGTATGATGATACAGTCTAATTACATGACCACATCTTATTTTTCTCCAGAAGTTCCCCATCTTGTTTAAGATAGAGAAGAAATGACAATATTGTGTTTCATCTCCTGTGACCGGTACTCACCCTTCTGCTCCTCTTTACTGCACACTGCTCAAAGCATGTGCTAAAGAAAAAAAAATTCTTTATGGCTTCTTCCAGTGCTCAGCTCTTGCATCCAAGAACTTCAAACAAATTATTCTCACAATAAAAGAGGGAGATGAGGTGCTTTTACTGTGTATACAAAACAGACTCTTCACAAAAGATAATGCCCTCCAGACCTTCATCTCAGCCTGCTAACAGCAACTTTCAGAACTCTTGACATGATATTTGGTTCTTGACACTGAACAGTTTGTAGTAAAAAATGGCTTAAGGGGAAGTCCAGGACTCTGGGCACTGAGCAGAACTGGCTGAAAAACAATGGATATACAAATAGCAAATGGTGCTGACTCACTTCCAGGAATCCAGGGTGGGCACAGATAAAAGGCAAGGCTCAAGCTCCCCTTCCATACATGTTACCTCTTCTCCCTGCAGTTTCCAGCTTCTCCTGCACTCCCCTTGCCTCATACACACTCAGGCCCAGGGGTGAAGTGATTCTTGTAGCAGAAGAAGCAGTCACTCCCTAAGCACAGCCAGGGAAGGGGTGAGCACTCAGCTGGGAATGGCATCCCCTAACCCTGCACTCACGGGCAACCTTTATCCCACCACACCACACCCTGCCTCTGAGACCTCACCATTTCACCTGCTTTTGTGTGGTTTCACAGGCCTGCCTGTCTTAAAGGAGAGCTACTCTCCCATGTCCAACTCTTGAGACTCTTTCTCTCTTGAGACTCTTTCTGCAGACCAGCCACAGTCATCCTCTTGTACCTGGGTGTCATATGGCCACAGAAAAGGATGTGGAAAAGCACATTTCTGGGGAAACTGCTACATACCCTAGGAGCCAAGCTCAGGCATTGTCAGGATGAACTGGGAGGCAGCTACCAAACCAAATCATTTCAGTCTGCAAGACTGGAAAGAATGTCAAGATCTCTCACTTGGTCAGGTTTGGATGGCTCTTCCCCACAGAAGCAGAGGCCATCCCATTAAACCAAAACATTCTGCACTGGAAAGCCTAGTCCAGAGTCCAGTAGTCTTAAACCTTTATAAAGAAAAGTTGATAAAATAAACAGTATATAAATACAGGCACCATTGTTGCTGAAGCTTCCCAAAAACATATGGCTGGATGCAGATATGCAGACTGGAGAGTTTCAATCCACAGTACTCACAGCCTGATGAAGTTTACAAGAAGGGGCAATAGACCACTTTACCTGAAAGTGCAGCTCTATCTCTGACTGAGCAAATAATCTTCCTCAAACCCCTGCAGCACAAACAAGTGCTTCCCAGCAGGCCCAGGCTGCCTGACAGGACATCCCAGGGGCCCAAACTGTCCCCTGAGTGCAGTCAGGCTGTCCACACACACACACACAGATGTTCCACTTGCCATGGAAAGAGAGGTGGTGTCAGCACTACGATGGGGCTGAAGGGGAGACACAGGAACTCAAATTAACATCTGCACACAGATTGTGAGCAACTAAAGGGCACCAATGTGTCGAGTTGCATTTGTCCACCACGTGTCTAAAAAATACAATTGCAGACTTTTGAGTTTGAACGCAATGCTTTTGATGTTCCCACCATTCCTGTAGAATCCTGTGCTGAAGTATGGATATTGCCATTCCATAACAAAAGAGGCAAAAAAGTGACACAAAAGTGCCTCTGCTCCCACGTGCTCCTCCCCAACCACGGGCACATCAGTCAGCATAGCAAGCTCTGCATCTTTCCAAGGAACTAAAAGTAGCAACATTGGAGCAAAAGTATTGAGTGTCAGTGGTGATGATGAGAAAATTTTGTCACGAAAGAACAGATACCATCTGACGCATGGAACAGCAGCAGTAATTTGGAAATTAGAGACCCAGGCATATGCTTTCTAAAATTATCCATGAAACTAAAACCAAGGGCAACATACTTCAAATACTCTTACAAGTATAAAATATTCTACAAGCTGCAGGCCTGCCTCCTGAACTGGACTGGCAGAGCTGCCTACCCTGGGCTGGACCTGGAATCTGCCTTTGGATGAGCACAGACTTCAGCATGAGCCTGTTCATCCCCACCTCGAATGCCGATGTCTCCAGTGCTACGTGTGTGACACTGCTGGTGAGACACACTCAGACGTACCTTGGGCAGCTCTTGTTTCATGCCAGATTGGTCAAAGTATTCCACATTAATTTTCGTGCTGCCTAATTGACTTCCCTCCCCCCAGGATAGCAATAAGCACAGTCAGAACACTGATTTGTTTGATGCAATGTGATTTTTAACCAACTGCAGAAAAACTGGCTTCTCAGTCAGGCTCTCAAGGACAAAAGTGACAGAGCAGACAATACTTATCTGAAAATAGCCCGAGTTGCCCCTCAGCACAACCCCACCTTCAGGCAGAAGAGCCCTCCTGGCACAGAGCAGCACTGGGTCAGTGGCAATCACATGCAGACAAGGCAAAACCTGGGCACTGATGAACCAGGGCAGCATTCAGGGATGCTGATTTAGCTCAGTCACAGCTTCCCCACGGAGCTTGCAATAAAGATAACACTTTCAAGTGCCCATGAGGCATCACGAGACATATCAACCACTGGCTTTACAACTTTCTCTTTTTACCAACCACTCCCCACCTTTTCCTCACTCTCTCAAAACCTCCAGTTTCAAACAAGCTCCTGGTGTCAAAACAAGAGACTTCATGCAGCAGAAGAGCTCTTGCTCTGCAGTTGCTTTGCACCACCTGCACCCCAGGGACACAATCCACTGAAACCTGTGACCCTCTCTCCTCCCAGGGCTGTGCTGATCCAGGGAGCACAGCAGCAGTGTCACAGCACATCAGACAAGGGAACAGAGTTTTTGCTGTGCATGAAACAGGCACACTGAGAGGAAGCTTGTAGTGGGAATGCAGCCCTAGGAACAGCCAAGAGCAGGAGAGGCAGTTTTGGTGCTTCTCAGTGACACTGTCATGGTTTGACTCTGCACCTGTGCATAAAGGGGGAACATGGATTCAGCATTTCTGGCAAAAACCAGGTGTTTGAGAAAAGATTTTGATGGTGAAAGAAAGGACTTAACAGAGCATATCACATGAAGAAAAAAAAAAAGTGGGAATAGGAACAGTGACACTTGCAGAGAAAAAAAAAAAAGATTAATATAGGCATTAAGGTGGCATTATTATCCCAGCAGAGGGAAGAGTAATAAGCAACCAGGCTGGAAGAAAACATGTGGGAGTTACATAGGTAGTCTGGAAAATCAGACAACATATGGCCATTTTAAGAGTGGAGTTAACTTTCATGAAGTCAGTGAGGAATGCATTCTGCCACAAAGCCTGAAAGCATAGAAAGTTTATTTGAAAGGATAGACAAACCCCAATGGGTTATAGATATTCTTCAAAAACCAGCATGCAGAAGGCACAATGTGACTTCATGCTAAGGCTGCAGCCAGCTGCACTGGGACAGGAACATCAGCCCTTGCAGTTCAGGTTGCATCTATTTTGATTTGCTGCTCACCTGCAAGAAACTGCCGAGTTCTTTCCTCATCACCCCAGGCTCTGCTGGTGCAGGAAGGTTAAGGGGTGGGTGCTGAACTCCTCCTAAACCTGTACCCTCTAAAACAGCAATAGAGCTGAGCGGGTGAGGCGATCCTGGAGAGGCTGGAAACACCAACAGGGAAGGCACTCCCGCTGATTTACCTTCCCCCAACAACTCGGCACAATCCCATTATCACCCTGAAGTGGCAGCTTGCATAAGGCAATCACTTGGAGTATTTCAGGTAAAAACCTGCCCAAAAGTCAAGACAAAGCTTACTGAGCGCAGCAGACCCAGCTCAAGCTGTCACCAGTCAGACCCAGCTCAGGGGCTGGCAGCTGCTTCTTCCAGGATATCTCAGGGTGTCACCCCAGGGGTGACTGTCCCACCTGCAGCAGCATGACCAGTTGTCATCCTTCCCTTAGCAGGGAGAAAGGGCTCTTACCTAACATTTGCAGTAAGGAAAACAGCCAGGTGAATGAAAGATTCCTAACTTTGGCACTCTAAGCAAGGAGTGCAAAGCCTTTGCTGAACGCAGATATCCTTTTCAGTCTTGTATCTATCAGCATGAAATGCCACAGTTCTTCCTTGACTCCTTGTTCTGCACTCAGACCCCCAGAGCCTGCAATACCACACATCTGCACCTCCTGCAGTGCTTTAGTCCTGCAGAGGAGGAAGAAGACTGGAGCCAGAGTCAGAAGACTGGAGCCAGAGTCAGGATTAACATATGATGCCTTCAGGATCTGGTGGCTAATAAAAGCCAGGAAAATATTATGAAAGAAGCCAGGAGTTGTTTCAGAAAATGGAGAGAGGTGACAGGGAGCAAAAACCCTTTTCAAAAGCGGAGGCTTGGGTTTGACAAGACAATCTCAGGTCTCACGGAGACTTTCAAAGCTTAGGCCAAGGTCAGGTACAATACAAAAGAAAACAAGTAAATATTCATGCCTGGCTTTACGCCTCTTTATAAAAATTCAATGCAGCTTCAGTCCTAATTTTCTTATCATTTCTTAGCATTGTTGTCACCCTGTATGAACTATGTGCTATTGATGTATGTGCCCAGTGTAAAGATTAATTGAAGAGCCACAATTCAGGAGGGGTAACTAAATTCCCTTTTGCAGGTGCTCTGCAGTATTTCATACAACTTGTGGCCAGGAATACTTTATTAGTTCCATGCAACAAGACTCATGGCAAGTGCTGCTGCTGCACAAATTCCAGATCACAGAAGAGGCTGGGGAGGGGACAAGACAAGACAGGGAAGTTGTCAGGGAGTACCCGTTAGTTTAAGGAGAGAAAACAGAGACAACTTTAATATCTCATGGCAAGTGCACAATCCTCTGTTTAGAGCAAAAAGGATGCTCACAGCAAGGGTTGGGGCAATGGTACCATTGCTTTTGGCTCCCAAGCTAGCAAAAATAGAGTTTGGGGGGGGAGTGCTCCTTTCAGTTGCTTGGTGCTTTCAAGAACAAGAATTAAGCCTGATACTTACTCTTAGTTTTGGGAATAGTTATCCAACAGCTTGAAACTCCTTAACCTAATTTGGACAAAAGTAAAGACTATCAAAATAATCCTGCTGGTACAAAAACCTTTACAGAAACACATTAATAGATGTTGTGCCACTACTTGAAACAGTAAAAAAAACAAACAAAAAACAGTCTTACTCTGAGGATAGGAGAGTGAAGCTTTGCAGGCACAGAAAGTTCCTGCCTGGCCAGGGGCAGCTCTCAGCGCAGCTTCAGGTGCTCAAATAAGGGTTTCTCCCAGCACCTGTACTCACATTTCCACCACTGCTCAAAAACAGAGAGAGCAAAAGAATGTTTTCAAGCCACCCTTCCATCAGCCTCTACTGGGCTGCTCCCTAGATTTGTTTTAATAGGGTGGAAGTTTTATTCAGGCAGTCAACGACCTTGTCCCTCCCCAAGGGAATGACTAACCAGTTTCTGGATGTTTCTGGAATACTCAGACCCCTCTATGACACCTGTCTGAAAGGTGCTATCCAGGAAGCAAAACCAGCAGCTTAGACATGGGTTGCATCCAAAGTCATGAAGAAGGTAATATATTGATTAAAACACAATTTCAAACTAAATATTTAGATAAAGAAAAACATGTCCAATAGGAAATTTTGGCAGCTGGCCATCAGTTTTACAATTTGAAAGCTCTGAATAAGAGCATCTATCTAAATGTATTTTTACATGTTTTTACATCAGCTCCTAAAGTCAGATCTCAGTCCTGTAGCTGATCAGAGCTCTGCTCATGGTGCAGGAACTTTTTCAGGTCTCACCAAGACAGCCTTTTTTTGTAATTTCATATAAATGCCAATTTCAGCGTGCAAATTACTGTGAGGCCAATTCTTTGAAGAGCTGACTAGTTTCAATTCTCAGTGAAGTCAAGAGAGTCAAAGAATCCGTAGGGCACAGGATCAGAGTAAATCAGAAATGGATTATTTCATGTTATGAAATCCCAATACATTCAATTAGTTAAAGCTTCTGAAGAGTGGAAGTGTTGCCAATAATAGGAGCTAATAGTTCACTCCAAAGAATTAGAGGAAACTAAAAGCAGTCAAATTCTGTATTTCAGCCTAACTATTATTAATGTGTTTCTGTATAGGTGGACAAAAAAGCTGTAAGTATTCTCTAGGTACAATAATTAAGTCTCCACTGTGACCTGTCTCTGTAGACATTTATTTTCCATTAACAGAGGATCAGAATTACAGTTTAATTATTCATAGAGTTCTAAAGAGATATCCTATTTTATTCAAAAAGTCATTGACTGGATTACAGGAGAAGTCCACCAAGCTCCCATCCACTTTAATAATGCAAAGCAACAAAGGGAGAGAGGAGGGAGAGGAAGATGGGGGAGCACTGGCAGGGATGTCACCCCAGGCCACACTCTGGGGACACATCCCGGGTCACATTCTCTGCCCGCGGGGCATTCCTGCCCTTCCTGCCTAGGGAGGAGGATTCACCTGCACAGCACCACACTCCTGCACGGCTGGGGCCCGGCCCTTCCATGGGGGCTGACAGCACACGGGTCCCCTCAGCAGGCAGAGCTCAGCTCCTCATCTCCTTACATTCCTTGCAAAGTCTCAGACTCGGATCACTCCTTCATATACAAATAAAGGCCCGTGCCCAAGGCGAACGTGTGGCAGCTTTAGCCCGACGCAGGAGAACCGGAGGCCGGCAGTGTCCGCACACCCTTCGGCCAGGGCACGGAGGCTGAGCCCTCCTTCACCGGGACCCGGGAGCGCCGGGCGCCGCTGCCGGGCACGGGCGGGGAACCGGCGGGAACGGGCGGGCACCGCCGGGAATGGGTGAGCACGGGCGGACACCGCCGGGCACGGGCGCTGCTGCGGGGACACCGCCGGACACGGGCGGGCACGGGCGGGCACCGCTGGTGTCTGGTGCCCTCTCCCGGCACCAACAGCCACACGACCGGGTGAAGCCCGGCTAGATCGTGACAATCGGGATGTTTCAGAACTGTGTGGAAATCGGTTAAGTCGTACGCTTGAACGCATAATTTTACAGCGGATCAGAACCAAGGTACTGACAGAATAACTACAGATTTTCTTAGATTAACACATTCGGGGAAACAAGCTTCCTGCTTCCCAGAGGAACAGAGTTTAATTTGTTTTAAGCTGTTTATGTACAAATTTCCTTTGAGGGGCTTAAAGAAATTGAAACACTTTTGTGAAACACGTCTGATTAGTAAAAAATCCCTTCAATTGTTTTAAAACTTCTCAACCAACAAATAATGCAAGTATCTAGAAATTTTTCTCTGAATTTATTTTAAAGAGCCAGATAATTTATGCTGGAATTGGGAGTTATCCCCCTGAACTAGCTAACTATTTCTGGGACATGTAGCTGCAAGTGATAGATTTAAAAACAGAGATAATGTACATGCTCCCCCAGACAGACTCATTCTCTGGTTGAAAGCCTGTACAGAGGATTACAGTAAAGAGCATTGCAGTTTCACTGAATATTTGTGCAGGATTGGTATTCTGCAAAATCCTGGCCAAGACAGCACAGGACCAGCTCACAGAGACATAACTTTAGTATTTAAACCAAAGTGCATTACCTATTGTCTATAAATAGAAGTTAATTTAATATACAAACATGTACCTCTAATTTTTTACTTTTAAACTGGCAGAACTTTAGAACTGGCCAACTTACTAGTCCTTTCAGTATTAATTATATGAGCACTAATTACACATCAGCTCCCCAAGAGCACATTTCCCATCTTATATCCACAACTAACACAAGCAATCCTAAGCAAAACTTCAAGTCATAATTTTCAAGGGAGCTCTCACGTAGTTGTTGAAAAAAGGACTTTTTTTCCAGATCACTAGCACAAATAGTCTTCAAATGTGCTCATGAATAAAAAGTCATGAGGAGACATACAGAATGCAAGGCTATCAAGGAACCCATGATTAACTACCTGAGCTTGCTGTCACAATCAAAGCTGCTCTGAGTTGAGGGGCTTAAATAATATACTAATGATAAGATAATAATTACAGTCACAGAAGACCACTGCAGCCCCAGGGTACACAGAGCTATTTGGAAGCTGCAAAGCAAGTTTTCAAAGAGAAGTTCTTGTTCCATCACTGAATCAGCTCCCAGTCAAACCTGGAGGACAATACTCCAAAGCATGTCTACGGCCAGGGTTTATCTGCACCTCCTCCTCCAAAGCTCTGTGTGAGCACAGAGCTTACAGGCCAGGATTCTCTGTGCCGAGGCTGCTACTCATATTTTTCCATGCTGGACTGGCATTCCAGGCATCACCATCACCTCCAGGGGCTCAGCCTGGAGAATTCTCTTCCTCTGGGTAAGCGCTGTACAAACAGGGGATGGTAGACAGGGAACACAGGAGCTTAAAACAAGACATGAACCTTGTCATGAACTCACTCAATTGCTTTAGCAGCATTTCTCTTTCCAAACCCACCTTCCTCTCAGGCCCAGCCATTACAACCTTGGCCCCCAAGATCACCTTGCCCTGCCAGTGTGCTCCAGGGAAAACAGCCCTGCTCCCAAGGAATCTGTGCCAGAGATGAGAGTAGGAATGACACAATGGGGGAAACTGCACACAGGACAAGCTTTTGGGGGAGATTTCCATTTCTAACTTGTGTTTTATAGTCCAGGCTCAGTCCTTGGTGCTTTTTACATTAACTAGCCCCTTGCCAGGTCCTTTTTTTCTTTCTTGACACCATTGTGTTTTATCAGCTCTCCAGCTGAACAGGCTGGAATGGAACAGAGCAAACACAGCAAGTCCTCAGCCCTTGGTCCCCCAGTCATGCTCCTCACTCCTGCACCTTCCCTTAGGCCAGAACAGCTGCCTTTCCTCATTTCCCAGTTTCCCTGAGAAATGCCAGATTGGGAATACAGTGAGCTGCAGAGCAGTAGTGTGGCTGGGCTCCTCAGCTGAGCTACTCTGGGCTGTGTGGGAGCAGAAGCCTCACTCTCCTGCTTGGCAGGCTTTCACAGATTCAGAAAACAGAGTCTAAAAAGGCATCTCCAAAGTCCCATCCTCTAGGTCAGAATATTGGTAATAACACCAAAAAATCGATAAAGCCCGGGTGCATTCCAGCAGAGTTCAGCCTGGGGAGCTCTCTCCAAGCCCTGAGAAGGTCCAAGGGACCGACAGGAACATGGCAGCCCCCAGGTTCCAGTACAGCCAGATGCCCCTCAAGGAGGAATTATTGTCAAGGCAGAACTTGAGAAAGCTTAAAACATTTGAACTGTCATCAAGGGACATCCAGCTGAAGTCAGCTGGCCTCCCCTCAGCACACCACACCACTCTCAAAGGGAAATCAAGGGAAAAATAAAAATGAAAAAAAGAGGAAAGCCACACCTTGTGGTGAAAGGGGAAACAGAACACCATGCTGAGGGGTTGGGAGCCATGCTGTGACCCTCCCCTGGCAGGGGGTGCCATCTCAGAGACCCCAGCAGAGGAGATTTGCTCCTTCCCAGAGACCCTCTACCATGCGCTTCAGGACCACCCGCCTTGATAAACGCAGCCAGAGACACTTATTAGAGAATATCCATTAACAGGAAAGCTGCACAGGCCACACCACAAGGAAGGGTTAAAACATTGGAAGGAGAGTGCCTGCCAAAATCTAGGAACACAAAAACCCAGACCTCCCATATTTTTATTGCAAGCTTCTGCAGTAAGAGTCACTCCATTAGTCCCCACCAAAAAACATTTGTCTCCATACTCAAGTCCCTCAGCATAACAACTTCTAAGGAAGCCCTTTCACACCCTGGAAATCAAGCCAAGCTGGAATGCAAGTAGGTGGTACATGAGGTTTATATTAACTGTCATATGTGTAAACAAAAAGGTGTCAAGCCTTGAAAGTCATCAATTGTCAAAAGGTTTACAATTTAATTGCAAACACACGCCTTGTCTTTCATTAAAGATGATTAAATCACTAGTGCCTTTGCCCAGGCCCAGATGGGTCCTTTAGAGACAGCCCAGAGTTATTGACCCTCCCAAAGAGCAGCCCCAAGCGTTCCCATGGTGCAGCCCACAGCCACAGATGCCTCCCTTTACATTCCAGCATCCCCCAGGCCAACAGGACTTAGTTCTGTAAGGAGCAGTAAACAAGCATGTGCTGCTACCCTTAGACCTACCAAATACCCAAGAATTATTTTAGGACACAGTTCCCACTGAACATAACTTCTCCACAAAAGCGTTTTTCTCCAGAAAGGTCTAGAGCCTAGTTAAAGTATCTACATTCTCATCTTCCCTTCTCCATATGCAAACTTTCCTTTATACTTCTATTTTGCTTCCAATTGAAAGCAAGTGACCTTAAAATGACTACTTTGTCCATCTCTTAGAGGAAATAAGTGTCCACAATCAAAAGCTTAGCTTCATTAATTTACCCACAGAATTTTAAATTAAAAACATCAGTCAGTTAACCCAGGGGTACAGTCTGCTATGACTCCCAGGCTAAAACCCCATGCTTCCCTGTGATTGCAGACTGACATGCACACCTATGCTAAATGCCCATTTCAGCCTCTCCTTCTAACCTCCCTGGCTCCAGCTCCTCTCTGGCAGCTTTCTTCAGCAGGAGCTGAAGGCAGCTGCCCTGAAAGCATCCAAGGGAACCACCTTTAGGTTAATCATACAGTGATTAATGAATAGTCTCATCAGTTTCTCAGTATATCCCGCCTGCAAAGTGGAGGCAGAAGTCACCACAAATAGCAGCAACAATCATTTACCTTCTTTTTCGTTTGGATGATTTTAAAAACAAAAGATTCAACAGGAAACTCTGAAACACCCAAAAACATTGCTTCCTTCCTTAAAGCACTCCCACATAACAAATAGATTCCTCCTTCCACTCTGGTCATTGCACTAAAATCAGCACGTGGAAAATACCAGTTTATATCCCAGACAGCCAGGGATCAAAGCCACAAGACAGGAAGAGTTTAAGCTTCTGGCCCTGCAGGCACCAAAGGCTTTCTCTTTCAGGAACCCCAACTCAGTACTCACCCAGCACAGTGAAGACCCCAGGAGCAGAGAGCAGGAGTAGAGCCAAGCCCTTTTTTCCTGCCCTTGGATTTAAGGGCTTGTGTTCCCAGGCTCAGTGGGAAAGGACACACCTTGAGCAGCCGCACCTGAAGCCACACCTGCTCTTAGTTAATGTCTGAATGAGGATTTAACAATTGAAAAAACAAAGATATCGACAGTTCCAAAGCAAGGACCAGGGAGGCAGAGTTGGGGGGGGCTGTCCACAATTTTGAGCAGGCCCATGGCTCAGCATAATTCAGGGGTGACAGCCTCAGTTCTCAGCCTGCTCTGGGGGAAGCGGGCAAGGCAGGATCACAAAAATCAACTCAATTGTCAGTCGTATGGTGCTGTGAAGGAGCAGTGGGCTGGCACACTGGTGTAGTGGAGCTGGACAGAGCCCAGCACTCCCACAGCTCGGTGCTGCCCAGCCAGGTGTGCTCAGAGACTCAGCTCCAGGGCCACAGGCAGACCTGCAGGGATGTACCAGGGGAGCTGCTCTGCTCAGGGCAGCAAAGAGCTGGTCAAGTACTGGAATGTTCTGCCCGGGGAACTGGCGGAGTCACCATCTCTGGATGTGTTTAATAAAAGATTGGATGTGGCACTCAGGTTTAGTTGAGGTGTTGGGGCATGGGTTGGACTCGATGATCTTAAAGGTCTCTTCCCACCCAGTGATTCTGGGATTCTGGGATATTCTGAGCCACCCTTGGGGCTACTGTGGCCCCAGCTGGAGGCAGCTGGGGGGCCGGGGAGCAGGAGGCTTCCCGGAGAGCAGCTCTGGGGGTCAAGAGGAGAACTGATACATTACCAGGGTCCTCTCAGAATGATTTCTTTCTCCTGCTCTGGGGCCGTTCTGGTGGCAGAGGGCTGTTTATTTTCATCCCCACCCTCTCATAGTTGCATGTCCTCCTCGCCCTTTAGTCTGAGCCACAATTATCTCTACCCTATTCTGACAATGCAGCTTGTGAAATCCATGACTGAGATATTTCCAGGTCAGCCTAATTCAAATTCTCATACGTCAGCTTTATCCTGTGGGGGATTTGCTTTATTATTCAGATACCAGTTGGTTGTGATTAACAAATAGCAGGGGACAGAAATGCTGGGCTATGTTCTCGCAAAAACATGTATTCCTGAGATACCTGTACAGAAAAATGTGCCACTTTGAGATTATGCAAAATTAACAGGTTTCAAACAAACTGTTGGGCATCTCGATTTTCTTGCTGTGTCAGTGGAGCCAAAATCATAGCTTAATTATTTAATTGTATTTATCCTGCCTCTGAATTTGATTGTGGAGAATTGTTACAACCAAAGCCTGAACCCTGTTGTGTCAATTACAGTCAGAAAAACTAAAACACGGCTCCTGCTTCAAAGGCTATTTTCTCTCCATACCAACAATTCCCAGATAGGGAAATGGGTCACAGCCAGCCTTTTGCCTGAAAGAGGAAGGAGAAAATATTTCACCACCAGCTTGAGTTCAGTGGGAGCAAATGTTGGGCATGGTGAGCCCAGTAAGGATGTTCTGGACACCCACCACATTCTGGAAAGGCAGATGAAGAGAAGGGCTGGCTGTGAACTTTTAGAAGTGTCCTGAGAGCAGAGGGTACTTGGCAGCCACAGAGTGAAGTCTTGCAGAGGGTAAAAAATGCAGCTCTTTCCTGGGGCTGATGGTCACAGACAGCAGCTCACAAGGGACTTTATTGTGCAGGACTCCTTCTTTGCCATCATGGAGCAGCAAGTTTAATTCCATTTGTCCCCATATCTGCCTCCCTGAAGGGGAATGGACTCCTGCCAAGTCTGCTTTGGCCCTCTGCCTTGTACCTGCCATGGCCACCATATTCCACTTTGGGGAGACAGGAATTTTCAGAGGCTCAGGTCAAATGCTGGCACCCTGACATCCATCCAGGAGAAAGGGGACTGTATGCATCAGGTGAATATACTTGTTTGATCTCACTGCTGCGGATCCAAACCAGTGTGAATTTGCACTGAAAATGATGAAGCAATGGAGCCAATATATGCGAGAGGAAACTCAAGCTTCATGCCTCCAGCTTGTACTTAAAGCATGCTGCCTCCATGGATTGCTGTGTATGGCACAATTAAGATAACACATTGTATAGTGCTGGAGCCAGACGAAACGACATCTGCCCTTTCCTGTGCCATTGTACACTCATTTGTACCCAATGGTACAGACTGACAGGAAAACAGACAGACTGAAAAACAAAAGCATGTGCATGGCTATGCTCCTGTATGGGCTCAGTCTACTCTTGAATATTGTCATCTACAAAATATTCCTGAGCAGGGGAACAGGTGACAGGCAATACCTGACCATTTTCTCAACGTGGTCTCGTCCCAGCTGTTCAGCATTTTGCTGCTGCAGAGCAGCCCCTTTTCTCCCCAGCTCATCCCATATGAACACAGCAGATGTGGAGGCTGGAGAGGACTGCAGTATAATTTACATGGTAGCTGGCATCTCCCCCAGTGGTCTCAATTCTACAAAGACTTATTAATCATGAATGGTTCTATGCACTAGTTTTTGAAGTATGTAAATCTTTCTTTCTTTCTTTCTTTCTTTCTTTCTTTCTTTCTTTCTTTCTTTCTTTCTTTCTTTCTTTCTTTCTTTCTTTCTTTCTTTCTTTCTTTCTTTCTTTCTTTCTTTCTTTCTTTCTTTCTTTCTTTCTTTCTTTCTTTCTTTCTTTCTTT
>VYXF01011630.1:0-63265 GCA_013397295.1 Polioptila caerulea
GGTGCGGACGGGGCGGCCGCGGGTCTCGCTCGTCCCCCGGTAGAACCGAGCCCTCGTCCCGCTGCTGCCCCGGCACGTCCCGAGGAGGAGCCTCTGCCCGTCCTGTCCCGGTGACCCTGCGCCTGGGAACCGCCAGGTAAACCCGGGAGAGCGCCCGGGAGGGGTCCCGGTGGAGAGCGCCGGGGGGGGCCGTCGGGATCCCCGCTCTGAGGCTGCCGCCCTTGTAGAGTGTCTGACACCGCTTTTTGTTTTTTCGATTTAAACGCTTTATAATTTTTAACGTTGGCTGGTACGTGGGCAAGCTACAAAGTTGCTGTTGTTCCTCTCGCCCGCCTCATTCTGCACCATCACTTCCTTGCGGTTCGGGGCTGTGGAAGGAAACCTCGTGCCCATCCCACCATCTTCACCTTCCCTCAGGTTGTGCGCGTGCAAGGGGCGGCAGTTCTTCATTTCGGCATTAATGATGTGCTTTAAATAACGAGGAAGCCGAATCGGATTGTGTGTTTCCATAATGAATTAACTCTCAGGAATCCTCTGCACCACTTGATCTGGAATTCTGAGTGTTAATAGGAATTCCTGTTCTCATGTGTATTTCTATGTTGTGCGTCTCAAATGAGTTTGTCAGAGTTTAATAATTTGGAAACTTTTTCTTTCTCGAATTTTCATAGTAGAGGAAGGGGTTAACCTGACCTTTCCTTGCAGTAACACAGTGGAGAGAATCTGTAGAAGTTACTTTTTCTCTTAAGAATATGATTTATTACAGGCTTTTGTTGCTGCTTTTAGCGAGTTCTTACATGAGACAGAATCTTGCATGTGCCTTTATATTTCCAACAGGGTTTCCTAAAGGACAAAAAGGCAAATGTTGAATGTCATGAATAAAGCTGCACAGAGGAGTACCGTGCTCTTTCCAGAATATAAATAAAAATACTTCTGTACGCCTGTAATTAAGTCTCTCCCTTCATTTGTCTTTGCAGTGATAAGCATATAGAGAACTGTATTTTAATGTGCAGAATAAGCAGATAAAGAAACCTGCATGAGAGACAAAGACCTGATTCTCTCTGAACGTGTCATCACGTTTTAGAGCACCTGTCATCCCCTCATGCTCGGGCTCCTTCACGGTCCACAGGGCTGATGTGCAGTAAACTTCCAACCACTGAAGCACTCCGAATTTTTCCCTGTAAATTAGAGAATCCTTTATTTTTGCCAAAACACATGGTTTTCCTTCTCTCATCCTTTCTTCCTTTGATTGCCCAGTGTACTCATCCTGTAGCACTAGCCCTCAAAATGGTGATTTGTGGAACATTGACATCGCTGGTAATTTTACTCGCATTAAGCCTATTTTATGGTGGGAAACCAGGGGATTATAATACTCCATCATTGACTTATCTCATCCAAACATATTTTTAAGCCAGCTGCTCCATGTATATGAGCTGGCACAAGAAGTCAGCTCTGTGTTTCATAACCACTGGGGCTTGCCCCTGGTGCTGACCCGTTCTGGCCCGGTTATTTCTCCTCCTGACAGCAGAAATGGGAGCTGTTCAGGGGCTGAAGTGTAATTGCCCCCGACACCTGTCTGCACACTGACAGAGAAGAGTCTCTACCACACAATCCCCACAGTGACACTGCTTGAGAGTGCTCTCAGGGTGAGGGATAAGGACACAGTGACTTCAGGCACTGATCCACTTTTACCTGATAGCGACATCTATTTCACTCGGAATTTTGGGCTTGTGTAATCTGTGAGGAGCTTTCTCTTTTCAGACTGGCTCTTAGGCGTATTTTACAGCAGATTTCATTTAGACAGAATTTCTAAAGTGGTATGAAATTTTCTATAGGACTTGTCTTCTGTTTTGTGGCTTTTTTTCCCTTCTTTTTAAACTTTATGACTATGGGAAACCAAAGAATTGTCTCAGTGGGTTCTGGGCTTTTTCCTTCTGATTTAATTCAGCTGCTCTTTTGACAGGATGAAAGCTTACAGTTACCTGCTGCTGTGATTTCTGTTTCTACCAACAAAACAAGCAGTAAAAAGGGCTGGAACAGCTTCTAGAGGGAGAAAAAAATCAGGGCTATTGTGTATTTTAAGCATCTCTTCCTTTAGAAAGAGGCTGGTGCAAAAGAAACATCTATGTGTAGTATGCTTTTAGTAACAAGTTATCAGGTGTTATCTTAACCTATTTTCTTTCAAGTTCTCTATAATCCTTGCTTTATAAGTTAAAAATGTGTGTGTGGCTTTTAAGTTCTGTTGTTAGTTCTTCTGTTCTAAGTCCCTCCTGAGCTCTTTGGCCATGTGTTACTTGAACATGAAACTCCCAATCAATGCCTGCAGTTCTTTCCCAGCATAAACTAAATCAGTGCTTTGAACTTTTCCTCTGTTCCCTGTTGCTATACATAAACTCCATTTGGAAAAAGAAAAAAAAAAAAAAGCTAAATATAATCCTGTTTTATAAAGTGTTTTCTGCTCTCCTTATATGCTTTGTTCTGGTGCTCAGCTTGAAGCTGAGAAATAAGAGGTTTTTGGAACTGCACATCCTGGCTAACAAGGAGTTGGGAATGTCAGGTGTTCAGGATGAGAGTTGAACAAGATTCAGGTGTTGTTTCCTGCCTCTGAAGTGCTGATGGCCCTGAGATTGGTATCCTGGCTTGGCTTCTGAGTACTGGCAGTCAGGTGTGCTGAGTAGATGGGCAGAGCAAGAGGAGAGCAAAGCTGAGAGTAGAAGGTTTGTGGGAACAGACAACTGTATTTGAATGTGAGTAAATTTACATTAAAATGCCCTTCTGTAACTTAGGCTGTTTTTTTCTGAGATTTTGGAAGCCTTTCTCTTGTATTAGAGGCCTCAGAGGTGTGATTTCCCCTCTGGAAAAAAAGCAGCTTAGAGGAATGGTGGATAATACCTGCTGCTCTTGGGTTGGGTTTGGTGTGTTTTGCACATCTGCTTCTCCCTCAGGGTTTTGAGAATATGTAAATTTTGTCAAAAAAACCTTAGTACTTGACTTTAATGCTGTGGTAAACACTTCTCCCTGTAATTTATGGAGTGCTGTAGGGAAAGGAAATCAAGCTTTAGCAAACCATGCCGTGAGACTTGCTAAAAACTCTTTCTCTTCTAGGCTTAAGTAGCCAAAGATGAGTCGTGGATTCTCAGAAAACAATAACTTCCCCTATGACAACAACCAAATGGTTTTGGATATGATCCTGTGTTCCCTGATTGGTGTTCCTCAGCCTATCGACTGGGACAGCGTGGCAAGGCTGGTTCCAGGATATACATCCAAAGAAGTGAGTTCCCTAAGAAAAGAATTTGTATGCTTTCAGCAATGCTTTATGGAGGAGGCAACATTTCTTGAGGGGGAGGGAGGGAAATTGAATGAAGGTTGTTTTTTTTTTTTTCCCTAAAGTAATTTGCACCTAATTGGAAACGTTAAATGAGCAGTAGATTGAAAAGAGGTGGGGGGGATGTGTTTTGTTTCTACAGAACCTGAGCATTGAAATTGAGAAATGCATTCTTCATTGTATTTCATTAGAACTTATACAGAATAAGAATGAAAATTACTGGGAGGGAAAAATTAAAAAGTGGAATTAAAAAAAGGTAGCTGTGCTACTGCATTCCAAACTCCATAAGACTAAGCTAAGACATGGCTGGAAAGGATGCTGGTACCCACTAACTGTGAGCAGGCTGTAGTATCCTTACTAAGAACCTAATAACCCTCTATACTTGTTGTTACAACTCTAAACAAGGAGGGGTTACAGATCTCTGTTAGATAAAGATTGCAGTTGCTTCTTTTTTGATCCCACAAGATGCAGATTTTTCTTTCTTTGGTTGGAGTAGAGTTGGAAGAACCTCTATATATTTACTTCTCTTTCTGGATTGCTGAATTTCCTGGTGAAGCAGTCTATTTTTTTTGACTTTTTCATTTCTGAGGGGGTGTAAGCTAAGAAAAGAAAATGTCTTTTGCCCTTGTGATTCAGCAAAGCTGAAAGAAAACAAGCCAGTGGTCTTGACTTTCTTGCAAACCTAATCAAGTGTGTCAGCTCACATTTATAGCAGTGCTATTGGACAGTGCTGTAACCTTGTATTTGGAACATAAATGTGAAGGATTGGGTGTAGAAGCTTCTGTGGAATGTTGCTGCCTTTCAAGTGCTTGGGGACATCTCACCTTTCAATGTGCAGACAACACTGCACGTTAAGCAAATAAAATAATATCAGTGAGCTCTCTCCTCAAATGAATTCATATGATTGATTAGTCCATGTCTGATTACTCTGTTTTTAAAGAATTAAATGTCTCAAATATGTGGAGGCCCTGTCTAAGGCAGTTACCTAAAAGCACTGATATCCCTTTATTTATCTCTTGTATGTATGTGACTGACATCACAAATTTGAGGTGCTATGAACATCACAAGGGTGCCCCTGGCCCAGAGGAGCACTGGCACGAAGCAGTGTTTGTTAACTCAACACAAAATAAATAAATAAAAACAGCTGCTAATGGAGCCCAACATCTGTGTCCCAAGAGGAGCACCTGCAGAATTAAGTAGATTTGTGTGTGCAAGTTACCTCTGTGTAGGACTTTGCTGAACCAAACCTATAATTATGGTAGTGTTGGTAGAAATTTACAGAGTGGAAAGACTTTCTAGTTCATCAAAAACAGGGGATGGGAGGTTTATAGAATTGCAGTGGAAAGCAGCAGTCCCTTTTGTCCAAATTGGAATGGAAGTCATAAAGTAAAAGAATAATAATTGGGAATCAGTTTCTATAGCCACTCTAAATAACTTTTGACCGTGTTTATGGTAAAAGAAATAGTTACAAAATAAGCACTCAAACTCTCTCCATAACTTTCTCTTTCAAAACTGGGCTAAAATCACAGGGTTTAAGGAAAAGAAAGTTGAAACAGGTTCTATTTAATATTTTCTCTTTCTGTTAGAGTATTGAATTATGGTAGCTGTTATCTTACTGTGTTTTTATATACTGATACAACTAACTTCATAGGAAGCATTTATGAGTTTGATATCAGTAACTGTTCACATGCAAAAATGTGCAATACAGTATCCATCTCAAATCATAGTTTTAAAAAATGTGCTGAAAGCTACTGCTTCATTGTCCTAACATTTAATCTTGTGACAGTGTGCAAAAAGGTTTGATGAACTAAAAAGCAGTGGAAGTTCACCTGTTGACAACCAATATAATCCCCTGATGGCTGCTGGTGGGAGTCCTGTGGAAACTTTAGCTACGTACATCAAATCCTCCTTGCTCGATTCACAGACAGAGTTTCAGGAGCCTGCTATTGGGCAGGATTCCATTACTATAACTGGTATGTTTTTAGTCATTCTGAACTGTATTGATAATCAGTATGTGCATGCTTCTGCCCTGAGTGGTTAAGTCCACCCAGGAACAATAGTCATTCATCTTTGGAGAGTGAAGTATGAATATAATGCGTACAACAAGGCACTCGCCGTTAGTTTAGTTTAAGAATCAATGTTTGCTTTGGTGTTTTTGTTAACTTGTCCTTCCAAGAGGCATAAATCCTTCTGTTCAGGATTTTTGGTGGTGTGCTGTTAACCCCAGAGCCATTTGAAATCACAAATGTTAAGCAGCATTATTAAAATAACTGGAGAGTATTGTGAACAAAACTGCAGGAAGCTGAGGAGGTGATCCCTCGAGGGCAAACCTTCCTCTCCCAGCTACAAGCCCTGTGTTTGCCATGGATGGCTACAGAGGAGCTGGAGCAAAATGTAGCTAATTTTTTCTTCAAGACAATCTCAAGATGACAAAATGTGTCGTAGTCAATTGTGTGTCCCAGTAATTATTGGGTAAAAGAGGACCAAATCCAATAGTTGTAAATTCAATCATAGCACAATTAAATATTGTTAACAATTCCTTCAGTACTACTTCTATCAGAAGTTGTAATTAAATGTATGAGTGTTACTCTCTTGATTTTCAGTACAGGGATGTTCCAGTGACTTAAGAACTTGGTAAAAGCATTTGAATGAGAAATTTGCTTCAGTGATGAATAAATAATTCCTGTGTTAAAAATTAAGACAAGAGTGAAGTGTTTGAACAACATGTTCTGTGTTAAAATGTCCTTCACTGCAGCTTCCACTGTCCTCTTTGCTGCAGAAAAACAGCTGTTTGAACTTTGAGTAAAGTGTTTTTAATAACTCTAATCAAGGGGTCATATTGGAAAACTGTATCTGGAGTGTCAAGACTGAAAGTGCTTCCCATCAGCTCTCAATTATGTGGTTCCATGCCTCATGTGGGATAAATGCTGCTGGCACCCACACGTCCCTGTTGACAGGATTAGCAGCTTCCCAGTGGGCAGTTAACGAGCTAACTCTGCTTCTAGAACTCCTTAGACAATTAGTGCATGTTTTCTGTTTACCAGTGTAATACATGTAATGAGTATTAATGCACTTAAGTCTCCTAATGTAATGTTTGCCTCAACAAGATCCTAGCCTGAGATTATTCTCTGTTTTCTTGGTGACTTTGGATAAATCACTTGCCCTGTTTGAGTGTAATTTGTTGATATGAAATTAGGGTAATTAATCTTTTTTTCTCATAGGCTTGGGTGAACTCACCTTCTTAGTATTTGTGAGGTATTTCTACGTTTCAGAAGTGGGGATTTGAGACAATCCTATTTGTAAATGTTTTTTTGTTTAATTAATGGCTTCCTAGTGGATTTATTCACATTAGCTTATTGTTAGGATCAAGAATTTTGGGCCTGTTTGCATTTGTTTGTAGTCATGAGTAACAGCAAGAAAAAGCAAATCAGACCATACTCATTCTGAGCTGGATTCTGGTTTTGGCTGTGTTATAAAAGCTCATTTAATACTTGCTAATTATAAGGCAAACTGCTGGTAAGTCCCTCTGATTGCATCTCATGACAGTAAACAAGCACAGAGGATAGCCTTTTACCCAAAGTATTTGTTACAAGGTTTTAAAAGTTAATCTGTAAGCTTTGGAGGGGAGGAAAGAAAGATATGAAGAAATGTGTGCTGAATTTCAGATGTCCCCATTAATTTGGCTGTGTTGCATATTCTTGTCAGCATTATTGCCTTCAATAATCTCTTCACCGTGTTCACAATGAACTTGTTAATATATTTGCAGACAGAACTCTTTCATACTGTGTATTTCCACAGTGCCTTCTTTGGAAACTCACACCTTTGATTCCAGCCCAGGGCCCCACCTCACCTGCAGTGAGGATGGCTGTGTAAGTGTGGATGCCCAGTAAGCTGTGGCTGGAGCAGCCCTTTCCAAGGTTTTACAGGGAGTGAACCTGTTCAGTGACTCTTCCCCTTCTCTTAACTGTGCTCCCTCTATTAAGGCCTTACTAAGACTTAACTGTGCAAGGCCTTTGGCTGCACCTTTGGAGAAAGTTTTGTTTCTTCTGCCTCCAGTGCAGTCACTTTGCTTTCCTGAAGGACAAAACTGCTCTGTTCTGAACCACATCGTTTTTGCTGTCAGCCTGCTGTAGCTGTTCAGCCATTAGATGAAGAGGTCTGTCTTAATCTTCTTCAGCCTCTTACATTACTCACAAGGGAGATGATGTTTCTGAACTCCCAGAGATCTGAGAGAATGGCATAATCATGGAAAATCACCACCTTATGGGTTTTGAGTGGAAGACAGATACGTGCCCTTCCAGTGTTTAAAAAAATAATGGTCTTTCCAGATTTTAAGCAAGATCATTGAAGCTTCACGTTGCAGTAATCCATTCACAGCTGGAAAAGACACTCAGTTTTAATCTTTAATCCAGGACTCCATGGATTTGGTGACTGAAGCCCTGAACTTCACTAGGTTGTTGTGTGCACTTTCCACTGCTTGTAGTACCTTTGTGAAGATCAGCTATGTGAGGTGCATCTGTCCTTTATTCCTGGACCAAGCTCAGTGATGTAGCTCCAGGACCAGGCATATTTCACGGTCTGCTCTCTTTGAACATTGTTCGGTGCGATCAGCTGCTTTACGCCACATGTGTGAGAAACTTGGCAAAACCAAACACATCCTAAGAGTCTTCTGCGCTTCTCTTTGGAAGCTGCTTATTTCCAAAGCTGGCACATGATGGGTAAGGAGTGGGATTGGTCTCAAGTTATGTCCTGGCAGAAGCTTTGGTGTGGCAGGGTCTCAGGAGCCACGTCCCACGAAGCAGACCAGAAGAGCTGAGGGAATGGGTCATTCCCAGGAGGAAGTGCTGAAGGCCATGAGTCTCATGCACAGTGTTGAGCCAGGAGTGATCTGGGTTTGTAGCTAAGTGTCTGGGCAAGCCAGCAATGGTGCTGCTGAGAGTTCCCATGCATGGCACTCAGAGCAGCAATCTGGGTTGTTTGGTAGCCCTTACTGAAGCAGGTTTGTTGCTAGCTGTGCCATTGCTCCACCATGACAGCTGTACTTCAGTTGCCTTTCCAAGATGCTGAAGAGCAAAAGATCAGGAGTTTTTTGTTCTAATGCAGCCTTTTTTCCTTACATTGAAGGAAGGCCCAGTGCAGCCTCCACAAGGAGTTGTTCTTCAGAATCTGAGAAAGGTCCTGTACATAACAGTGGAGAAAGCACTGACGAAACCCAGGGGTAAGAAGAGCTTTGTTTGCTTATCTAGGGGATTATAGAATTGACAGAAAGATGTCTAAATTGCTGAAATTTATCTACTACCAGAAAGAAAACAGCTGGAAACAGCCTAATGAATGCTGTGAGAAATTTGGAAACCTTTCATTGCTGCAGAAATTCAGGGAGTTGGTTTGAGAATGTGTTGTGTGCGATAAGATATTTATAAATCTGTGTGTACTGTTCCTCCGGGTGATTGATCACTGCTGTGGCAGGAATGAGAAACATGCCTGGTTCTAAAAGGAATGAAACAAGACTGAAGCTCAATTACACTTTAAAAAATACTCTTGAACATAGATTTTTCTTATGTAAAAACAGGAAAAGAAAGCTGTAAATGAAAAATTTTCCCATGAATTCCAATAGCCATCCGGGTCACCTTGATTCTATCACATATCCCTATTTTCCACACTATATAATTACACATAGAATAATGTTTATTTGAAACCTAAGCATCTCTCTATAGAGACAGCATTTACAGATTCTCTCTTTGAGCATTGCTTAAGAAATAGAGATTTTTTAATATACAATAAACGAAATCTTAATTTCCACTGATAAAAATTGCTGTTACTGTCCTTGGTGCCTGAGTGATTTAGGCATCTATATTTGGTTAGTCTTTTAAGAAAATTAAGAAGAGAGAACAAGTAAGTTCTCCATATAATTCAGGTAGTATCTTGTAACTAACAGGTGACAAAATTGGGGAATGGAGCTAGAAATTTTCTGTTTCTGCTCCCTTAATTAAATAATTCTGGTTATCTGTAGAGGATGTGCCTCTGTCTTCTTCACCTATCCAAGTACAATTTCTATTAATAGTTAATAACTGCAATTTGTTTTCCCTCTGTTAATAAAACCCTGTTGGTGACATCAGTGTTGCAATGCATGACCCAGAGTTGGAGATGAGGTTGTTGGGATTTGATGTCCCAGTTGGCTTAGGCTCCTAATTTGCTTTGTGGCTTTTTTTTCCCTTTGGAGGCCGAATATGGTGATCCATGTGTGCGATGAAGCCAAAAACCTCAAAGAAGATTTTGTGTGTCCTCGAGACCTCTTGGTTTCAGAGATGAAGTACTTTGCAGAGTACCTGTCAGTGGATGCCCAGCGCTGGGAGGAGGTGGACATTTCCGTGCACTGTGACGTTCACATCTTTGACTGGCTGATAAGATATGTCAAAAGGAACTCCAAAGAGTCTGAGGCTCACGAAATGCCCACTTTAGGTAAAAGCAGATTATTTCTTTTAGGTTTGTTTTGTTCTGTACTAATTGAAGATGAATGGTTTGGATGCAGTTAAACTGTTTTTAACTGTTGTCGATTGTTAGAAGAGAGTTGGAACAGAGATCCCCTGGTCATTTCAACAGATGGCTCTGCTCTGCCAGTGCTGACAGCTTTGGGGAAACATGCTGACAGTTGAAGCAATAAAAAAGCCCTAAGATATTTTGGGATGTGATGTTTTTAATCAAGGCTCTTCAGACCTCTTCTGACCAAGGACAGAGTGGTAGATTTTAGATGCTGATGATTGGTTTGTTTGTTTCTCCTCTGCTCCCTGTTGGTACAATTGCCATGTTTTCTACCATTTCAATGGTAGAAGAGCCCTTGTGGATTTTGAGGCAAGTTTTGAATTTTTTAATGAGCTTTTGCTACCACTTTATTTTAAAATATAACTTTATTCTCTTGGTTTGTTTATAACTTGCAATTCAAAGGTTATGTTGAAAAAAATCTCAGCTGGGTGTGATGGTTACAGATGGAAGTTAAATCTTGTGTAATTGTTTACTCATTGTATCCCCATGAGGCCCCCTCTCCCAATTTATTAAGGTTTCCAATTTCAATAACTTTTGCAGGTTATGGTTGTACTCTGGCCACTGAAATGGTAAACCAGAAGTTTATTTCTTAAGATGGTTAAAAGGTTCTATATACTAGAAGATGGATTGACAAGTTGATTGCTAAAATAATTGCTAACACAGATGCTCACTATAAAGGGGGAGTGATGCGATATGAAATTACAAAAAAAAATAATCCTGTAAAAAACCCTGTCTTTGTTCTGTTGCCTTCTAGAACCATCAAATGTCATCTCAATCCTCATTTCTTCTGAGTTTTTGAAGATGGATTCATTAGTAAGTATTAAGAAAGATTTGATTTTCTGGCATGAGGGCACAGTTAATTACCAGGTGTCTTAACAGCTTGTTTGTTGTGCTTTGGCTGTTACATAAACAGGTGCTGCAATGAGAACATTTTGAGATTTTTAACACTTTTCCTATTCAGTGCAGTAATCCAATATTTCAGAATCTCAGCGCAGTAAAACCTAGAGTAAGTTATTTCTAAATGTGATAGTGTGATCTAGAGCACTTGTTTTATATCCTTTTTACCTGAATGATAGGCCTGTGATTTAGGATCTGATTTTCCAGCTCTGTATGAGGAATAGCTGCTGACTTTTTGTTAAAATGTTTGTCAGAAGTTCTGTCCTTGGGGTGACCCACAGTAAAGCACAGCTATTGAGGTTGAGATCCGTGTGTTTTGTGGTTCTATTTTAACAAACCACTGGAAGATTACTGACGTTTTTGGAGGAGAACATAAACTAAGTCATGTTAATCCAGTGGCTCCTTAAGGCAATTCTGAGGCTTGTTTTTTATTTTTAAGTCGAACTGAAATAGTTTTCCAAAACAGCACACTTAAAAATCTTGAAGCAATTAGTATGGAGTTTTTTTGCCTAGAATTCCTTAACATTTATGTTCCTATTTTTCCTAGGTAGAGAAATGTATTCATTATTGTCACAAAAATATGAATGCTATTGTAGCCACGCCGTGTAACATGAACTGTATCAACGCTAATCTTGTTACGCACATTGCTGATCTCTTCAGGCACAATGAGCTGGAAGAGCTGAAGGACAAAAGAGACAAATTTAAGAGGTAACTTTTTTGCCCTGTAATACACTTCTGAAGTGCTGTTGAGCTTTAGGATCATATTTCATAACAGCTAAGACTGTGCAGTTTAAAATTATGTATTATATGCATTCTCATGGAATGCATTTTTAATGCAGAATATAATGGTGTGACTTCGGAATTTTATATTAAAATTATGAGCAAAAGGAAAGAGCTTTTATAGGAAATGAGCAGAAGGAAAGGCCACACTAGGAGCATGACATGGGTGAATTATTCATGAATTCTCACATGAGAGCAAGGATTAGGGGGAGAAACCTTTTACGAGATGACATGCTCCTAATTGGTAGAGAATGGTTTGACTTCAGCATTCTGTGAACTTGGATGTTTGGACTTAGAATTTGGGATGACTGGGAGGCTGAGTAGTTGTGCTGGAATGTTCTCTCATGTATCAGGACCCCAGCTTAGTATCAAGATAAGGGCCAATTATTGGAGTGCAGACTGATAGACAAGCAAGGTGAAAGTAAGGGAGGATTTTAGTCTGTAGGAATGAAGGCTTAATTTTAGAATGAAGTGCAATTTCACAGCAATATTCACTAATAAAATGCATTTTAGTCAAGGTAGAAGCTGGCAATTAATATTGGCAAGCATTTTAATAAAGAAAAAGATTGAAGTATCACTTTTTTCCACACTTGTGTAAAAGTGATATGAACAGGATAATTTAAAGGAAAATTGTACTAAAATCTCGATTCTGTGAGTGACTTTGCTTATCAGAATGTGATTGTTAATCTCACTATACATAAAGCAATTTTCAGGTTTTTTTCCTAATGAGTGAGCTGTGTTGCTGTCATTAATAGTAAACTTTTCTGCAAGAAGATTGAGAGACTGTTTGATCCAGAGTATGTAAATCCAGATTCTAGAGGAAATGCAGCAACTTTATACAGGTATGGTCTTTTTTTATGGCTGCTTCTGTAGCAAGGATAGTCTCTGTGTTTAAAAGTCCTGCTCTTACTCCAGTGCTTTCTTTCCTTCTTGTCTTGTGTTTGTTTTTTTGTTTTTTTTTTTTTAAATCTAGGTGTTGTTTATTATCTAAGCTGCTAACCAAAGAAACTGAAAGGAGAATTCCTTGTGTCCCAGGAAAAATCAACATAGACCAACACGGGAACATTGTCTATGTTCATATAAGGTAGTGAATATGTACATATATAAAATGTTTCTTCAACTCTGATTTTGGGTGATTTTAGAAGTACTACATACTCAGATACATTACAAAATTAAGTCACTGATATGTGAAGAGTGTATGAAGCATCTCAACTTCTTGTATTACCTACCAAAAAATAAAACAGGGGGGTGTGATGATGATGATGTACTACTGAAATTCATTCAACAGTGCTGCTGCTGCTTGGAAATGGGAAAACTGCAGCCATGATTATTGGGAGGGCTATTTTTGGGTTGCACTGCTTTAAATAGAAAATACTCAGCTAATTCTTTCATCAGATGGTTTAAAATTGTATGCAGCTGATGACAGATTGAATTAAATGCTGCATTTTTGCAAGGTTTTGTAGTGAAGGATAGACCCCACCGTGCCAGCAAAGAAAAAAGGCTAAAGAGTATTTTCTAGTCTGACTTAATACTTTCAAATCAAACACTCAACCTGCTTAAAGACTGCTATAAATAAACTTTGCCAGTTGTTTTGCTGTTCCTGAAGTATTTGTCAGAGGAGCTTACAGGACCTGTTCTGTATGTAAGCCTGATTCATTTGGCACAAATGTGTAACTGAATTCTGTCTGATCCATGGCTGTGAACAGCTGGATTCTCCTGTTAATGAAGGTCAGCCCATGATCAGCTGCAGTGCCCTCCCTCCCTCCCCACCTGCCCCTTTTAAGGAGGATGGTGGGAGGTTAATGACAGGAGACCTTTCTCATCAGATCCATTTTGTTCACAACAACCCAAACAGCTCCATATCAGCTCCCACCAGTTGTTCCAAGGTGTGGAGTTAGATTCTGCCTAACATCTACATAGAACCAAATCTTGTGCCCCTGTCCTGACCTAATTAAGATCATTGGTTATAAGTCACATAAAATTCATTAGTTGTATTACTTCACTTAAGCTGAGTATGTGGCTGCTCTGCAATTCCCAGCAGATAAATGTGCAGGGCTTTAAAGTTACTCTGAGGATTATCTAGAGTTGCCTTGTGCTACTTGTGATGCCTTTGCTACACAGAATATGTTTACTGGGAAGTGATGCTGGCCACTAATGAATTCAGATACAGTTCTATCTTTAATGATTTTAAAATAGATTTCTATTTATTGGTCCTCTAGTAGTGCCTAGAACTAACTTCCAACTGGAAGTACTGCTTGCTTAGTCTAGGTTAGGCACACATTTAACAAAAAATGGTTCAGGCCAGGGCTTAAAATTGGGAGATATTATCTTTCTGAAGATAACATGCCCCACTGCAAGTTGCATATTCACTTTTGAATTCTGAAGAGGTGTGTCTCATCTGGTCACAAGGAGGGAACAAACTCCTGTATTTTTAATACTAGAACTGCCAGGTATATGCCTTCATCAAAAGGGCATGAGCTTCTGTTTTCAAACTGTATTTCTTAGCTAAGTGATTATTGTTGTGTTGCAGATAGATGTCTATCTTAGCTCGTGGATTTGCAGTATATGGCTCTTGAGATGAGGCAAGCTGCAATTCTTTGTTAGGAGTGAGTTTAGGACATTCTGAAAAGGCAAAGGCTCTTCTTCATGCTCTGAATTTAGTAATTATTGTCTGACATTGTATTCCTCCTGTTGTAATTACTGGGGACTTTTCACCAGTGTGTTTTCTGCTCTTTCTTCACCTCATGGTTTTGGTGGCAGGATCAGAATAGAGTCAAGACTCTGGTGTGTTGCTTTTTCAGAGACAAAACCTGGGAAGTGCACGAGTATTTAATTGGCCTTCACGAGGAACTGAAATCCTGGCGAGATGTTTATTGGCGTCTTTGGGGGACTGTCAACTGGTTGACCTGCTCAAGATGTAACCAGGTTAGGTAATTGCCCTTTGGCTTGTGGTGGGTGGCTTTTGGGAGGTGGAGCAGGGATTAAAGCAGTTTGGAAAATGTGTGGTAATGAAGCTCAGTACGCGTTCTTTACTGTGCACAATTTTTACTTCCATAGGTCATCTCACCTCTCACTCTCTGTCTTTTTGCTGATGTAGTCTTTCCTGTGCACTGAATTCTCCCACTGCCAGTACCATTCGCAGCCAGTTCTTTATCCTGGTGTAGCAAGTGCTCTGGGCTCGACTGGCACAGGAGTGTATCCCTGTTGTAACCAAAAAGTTCTTCGGTTTGACCCTACAACCCTCCCAAAGGTACTTCAGCTCTCCTTTAAATGAGCAAAACACAGGATGGGCTGGGCAACAGTGTGTTAGGAAAACAGATCTTTTTCCAAAATAGGGATTGTAATTCAGAAGTTGAACTTGTGTTATTATACTGATGGAAATCAGTTCTTCGCATTAACTCCAATATTTGATCTTCTGCCTCCGTGTATTGCAGGGCTGCCAAGTGAGGGATCATATGGTGGAGTTAGCCCCAGAAAGTGAAGAGGGGGATGCTTTGCCATCTCAGACTGCTCAGATCTTGAATGATCTGCTGCATCATCGAGATGTTATAGTTGTTCCTTTCACTAAGGATGAGAACAGGTAAGAACATTGTATTGTGTTACTGAAATAACTTAGCCTTCAACAGTGAACACGTGTGCTTGTTCTATTTGAGTTCTCTCCCATTTCAAAATGAGTCAGAGGACTTCCTAGGGGTAACTTATTTTTGGTTGTTTTCTTGGAGATTGGGAAGTGAAGAACAAGTAGTTTTTCCTTTTACTTTCCATACAGTCTTTTAGTTACTCAACCTTCATAAGCATTCACCACTATCTTTATATTTTACTGTATTGCTGTCAAAATGTTATGTGGATGGCTCAGAGGTCTGTCTCTCTTGATACATGTTGGGTAAGTGGAATAGAAATATTTATTTTTGGTTTATGTATTTCTCCCAAAGTGATTCTGGTATTGGACTTGGGGATGACAAAGGCCTTGAATGTGATGTGCTTGTAGAACCAAATACACCGTGGGGCCCCAAAACTGGAGAAATCAATGCTGTGAGTGCTGATGCTTTTCCTTCCTTTTTTCTAATAATGAAGAACTTCTTTCTTTGAAGAAGTTCTTGAACAGCATTTAATAAAAACAAACACTGGCTGAGCATTGTAGGATAGGATAGGTACAAAATACCTGGTTGGTGTAAAGGCAAAACTTTCCCCATGTCTGCTGGAAATATTTCAGTATTCAACTTCCCTCCTGTCCTGGACTGATTTTTGATCAAAACATCAGCTGCAAATATTTTTAATGCTAAGCTTACTTTCACTAAAACACAAATTGACTGCATTTAATTGGTCAGTGGTTTTCAACCTACTTGGGTTTAGTCATTCCACCAAAATTTAGAGTTCAAGATGGGAGGAAGCCTGGGAGTTTTCAGTGTAGAATGTTATACTGTAACATATCACTCCTATTTTTTAGAATTCCTCTCACTTTTTCATTTTAATTATTATTAGTTTTTTAACTTAGATGCCTTTTTCTCTCTTTGTGATTACAGTTTTTGTCTCTGAAGAACTGGACTTTGCAGCTGGTTAGTAAAATATTTCACTAACTTTAAATATTTGGTCTTCTATACTAGCAGAGAACTGGCTTTGGTTTTTGTTTTATTTTCTAATGAATGAGACAAAAAATGTAATTTTTGCTTTAATTTGGAGATTGCAGTATAGCAACAGTTCTTACAAGAAAATATGGTATGTGTGAAGTACTACTTTATAGAAATGAGAAATTCCTTTGAATGTTTTTACAAACCAAACCACACTAGCACTGCGTGTGTCAGTTATTAACAGTTTTTTAGGCTGACAGAAACACAAATCAAAATCCAAGGTTTTGAGGATCTCTCACTCTTGGCTGGTCTGAGGTGCTTCATGTCTTCATTGTGAAGCTTCATCATTTTTCATTCCTAGGCCCTTATTATCACTTAATTTAGATATACATGCATATTCAAACAATGTAAACATCCCATTACTGAACATTTTCATAATTCTGTGCTGATCTGTTGGGAATTATTCACTCTTTTGTCACTGAGATAGGGAACTATGCTGGATATCAGCAAGTCTGTCTTGTCTTCTGCATGACAGATTTCATATATCATTTAATAGAAACCCACTTTTAATCTCTGGCTTCTCCTGGTGTTGGTTAGAAACAGCAATCACTGTTATCTGAAGAGGAGGAATACACCACAGGCTCAGAGGTCACTGAGGATGAAGTGGGGGATGAAGAAGAAGTGTGCAAGAAACCAGGTACATCAAGTCTTTACACTCCTCCTCTCTGGAGTTACCAGATAGAGATTTGAGGCAGCAGAAGTCCCCTGTAAGCAGCTTTTGAATATTTGGTGTTTCAAAAGCAAAACCTAAAGTTACTTGAATTTTATCCCTAGTTTTCCTGTGGTTAGAAACAAATTACCCCATTGCTTGGTGCCATCAAAAATCACTGGCAAACAAGAAAAGCTGCAGCTATTCATGTCTGAGAAGTCCTGGTATTATCAAGCACTTATTTTGTAGGAAACTCTCAAATTAATGAAATTTCATGTCATAAATGTTGGAAGAAAAGGCAGCAATTACGTGACTGCTTTTACACGCAAAAAAAAATTTGCAGATTTGTCTTTTGATTACACAGAGGAGTGACTGGTTAATTTTGCTAGAATTGTGTCTGCTTTGAAGCTAAGCTTTATATGATCTAAAAAGACTTTTATTCCTTTTTTTAATGTGATCATGGGTTTAGGAACATGGAAAGCCAAAAAACAACTTCTCCTTTTCACCCCATTAATGCTTCCTTGGAAGAGAGGCAGTTCTTTGTTCTTTTTGTCTTTACTCAAAGGGTGATGGGAATTGTACCAGCTTAAAAAAAATTATAAATTTTGAAAGAAAAGTTTTGTGATTTAAATTTAAGGTTGTTTGATCTGATATTGCTCAGTATTTAGTCATTGAATTAACATGGTCAAGAATGTAACTTGTTTGTGCACTTATTTTTAAATGTAAAAAATTTATGCTGTTATGTGTAATCATTCTGCATTTTAAATACACACTTGTGTTTCTGTATATTTCTCATAGAAAAGCATTTGAGTAATGTGTGTTAGCATGCTTGCAACACTAATAAAAGAAAAACAGCCTGTTTCTTTATTTGTAAAGAAATAGAGGGGAAAATACTTCAGTGGCTCTGTAGCTGAGAAATTCCAAGTATCTGAGGGTATGAATAGATATTTCTTCCATTAGCAGGGAGAAAGGAGAAATTAAAGAAATCCTACAGGCACCCAAAGAAAGTGATTTCTTCACCTAGTGTTCAGAAAAGGGAGAAGCCATCTGATAAGGTAAAACACAGCTGTGAATCCAGGCTCTCTGGCTGATTTAAGTAATGAGGAATTTTCTACATTTTGGATTTGACCTTAGAAAACCACATTAAATGTGTTTTTTTTCCCAACAGTCAAGTTCCCGAGATGCTTCTCCATTCATGTAAGTCATTTTCAAAGCCCTTGAGAACTCATTTTTATTATCTGCCTCTTTTCAGCTGCTCCTGGTAACAGGATGTGTGCACCTTTCTCTTGCAGTGTGAGCATGCAGCAGAACAAATGGGATGCCTCCAGGTCCCTGAGATTCAACCAAGATGCTCAAAGAGAAGATGGTCTGTTCCTGCATGAGTTTAGCTTTCAGAAAGTTAATATTATGCAAAATTATGGTGATGATCCAGCTAATTTTTGTTTTAAATTTAGTTAGTTACACCCCTGTAGGGTGAGTTTAATCTCAGCTACAGCATTGGGATTTGGGGTGTTGGTGTGATTTATGTGCTTTATTTGGAATGTCAGCACAGACCCTACAGAGATTATAGTTGTGTCATCTCATGATTATAAAAGTACGGAGATATTTTTTTCCTGCATCCCTGTGGCATTTGTTGTCTGTGCAAATAAACAGAGAAACATCCACTTCCATCTCTTTCCCAGTCTCTCTGACTAAAAATATTCAGAATTAGATTAATTTGTTCTGCCTTTTTTAATCTCTCCTGAGACACTTTTTTTTTTTTTTTCCTGCAATTTTGCTGTTTTAAAAACCTCTGCCTCAAACCATTTCCTGAGATTTTGATCTCAGTATAAGTGCCTCAGGCTGATTCTAGTATCTGCCCAGGCTGCTGAGGCTACATCAGGATTTAGGATCTTGGTTGTTCAAGATTTTTATATGAACTAAAATAATTTACAAATCCAGTATCACTAAAGTCTGTGTCTAATCCTCCTTGTGTTCAGTAACAATGAAAACCTTTGTTCTAAATATCCTTTCCTGTTTCTGACAGATCAGAGAAGAATGTCTGAGATCACAGGGCACTTAATAAAAATGAGATTGGGAGACCTTGATCGAGTCAAGTCCAAAGACAGCAAAGAGGTAAGATTTGTCCTGGCAAAATGTGGTGTTTGCAGAGTTGAAGTGAGCCTTGGTTGACAAAAACATTAAACAGAAATGAAAATAGCATCTATTCAATGCTTCAGCTAAAGAATGAACTTTATCAATCTTCATTCTGTGCCAAGCACGATTTTTTGAGGATTAGAGTTTCAAATAATATTTAAAGTTCTCTGCTTTTAAAAACTACTCATGGAAAATAGAATGGGTTTAAAAAAACCAATACTGGGTTGTGATAATGGACAAAAATATGCCATAGGTTTTGCTGAATATTAATGACTTTTTTTAATAGCAATGGCAAGTCACTGATTACATTGAAATCGTGTCAAAACTTGATTCCTTTTTTCTGGATTCCAGTATGCAGGAGGCATTTATTCTAGACTTGAAGCTCAGATAAAAGCCTCAGCACAGGTCAGTGCACGACAAAGCAATGCTGAGAAGAATCCCAGGTAAGAACTTAAAATAAAAAAAAAAAAGAAAAACTCGTGGATTTTGAGCGTGTGGGGTGGTGGGTTTTAAAGAAATATTTTAAAGAAAAACATGCCTCATTTCACTGATTTCTTATAGATCAGCTTCCACCAGGTTAAGCCATATGAGGTGTGAAAGCTTCCCTTTGTCTCCCAGTAGAGCTGGGAGAATGAAACCCTTGGAGCCGTGCTGGGGGGAGGTTCACTGCCTCTCCAGCATCATTTGCTTTTTGTGAAATTACAGAACCACCAGCAAAGTGTTAGCCAAGATCTTTAGCCTGTTAGAACAAAACCAGAAAAACCCCCACACATCAAAAACCTGCCTTAATAATGTAAAGAACCCTACAGTAATAATGTAAATGTGTTTCTCATGTGTTTTTAACCCAGATCAAAACCCCGTTTTGGTCAAGGCCGTCCAACATAAGGAGTCATGGACACACTTTAACCAGAACTCATTACTGCTTCCTGAAACTCCTCTGCACTCTGACACATGGAGAATGCACATCTCTGAAAGCTTTCCAGTGACTTATTTATTACTTTAAGCCTTGTAAATTATTTTGTGTTAGAAATGAATGCAAACCCAATAAGGTCTGTACTTATTTTAATTGTAAATATACTATTTCTTAAAATTAAATTGAATTGCTTTTTTTAGGCTATTACATTAAGTTGCATAGAAAATATTTTATAAATTTACAAAATTAAATTATCAGACTAACTTTATTTATTGGGGAAGACACAAATATGCCTTTTGGTATGCTAGAAATACTGAAAAGGAAAAAGCAAGACTACTGAATTCTGAATGCAGTCAGCAGCATTAACCCAAGTCTCCTCGTGTATTTATATTGTGTTGTATTTGATGGTACATTTTAGGTCAGTCCTCTGGGGATTTGCATTTAAAGTCCATGACAATACCTGTGACTTAGACTAGTTTAAGCAAAATTTTCATGCAGTTCTGAGGCTTCCTTGTGTATGTTACATAACTCCCACTCCTCTGAAGGTAGGTGGCAGGTAGGGACTAGACCTCCAAAGATGCTCTCGGTGCCATGATGGTGCAGCATTACACCTTGCATGTGAATCACTTGCTTTTCTTGTCTATGAAATCTGTACCCATCCCCATTCCTGACCCCTTCTGCACAGGACAGTGCTTTGTTCCCTTCTAAAACCCAAACCTTGTGATGCAAAGCAGCTCTATCTCTAACTGCTACTATGCCACTAAATTTCTGAGCAGATCTGTTATTAATTCTGGATCTTCAGAAGATATATCATTACAAAGGCTCATGCATGTAAATCTTTGGGGTCTAGTCACTCCCTGAAACCTGCCTGATTAATACTGTTTAGAAGTCAGATGCACTTTCAAGTTCTGTATTTGGAGCAATAGAATACAAATCCAGGGCTACCAAAATGAAATAACTTGCCTAGAAAATATGTTGCATATTAGCAAACAAAATGGCAATAATAATAATAATAATGATGGCTGAATTCAAGGAAACAACGTTCTGACTTTTTGAAACAGGTAGAGAGCTCAGGGAAGGCTTATTCCAACTCCTGACTGTACAATAAATTGTGAGTTTGGAATTAAGTCAGCAAGTTCCTGCGTGGGGGGGCGGGGCAGGGTAAGGAGAGGGAGATTTGTTGAAATGCTCTTCTCTCCATTTGGGCTTTTTTTGTTTGTCTTGTTTCTTGATGATTTTCAGTAGGTGTTAGAAGACTAGGATAGCAATACTTGACAATACTGCTGTCAAGGTGGAAGATTTTTACTGAAACAATTAAAATCAGTGTTACTTGTGTGTTTTGTCCAATGCTGTAGCAAATTTGGAGCCCAGTGAAACCAACAAGCAAAACTGGATTTCAGTGGCTTTGATTTTGGGCAGGAGCTGTAACTTTGCTGGAGTGCATTAATCTGTATCAAATAAATAAGATTGTGTGAATGCCTCAGGCCTGTTTGCAAGTACTAATGCAGTTTGAAGCATTGTAGTCAATGTTGGAAAACTGATTGTTGTTTGTTGAAAGTATTATAAAACCCATCAGGTATGAAAAATGCTGTAGAAGAAGTGTTTTGCTACATTTTTGTGACTTCTGATAGAGGGTTGTTCCAAATGCCCATGGTAAAGCTGGCTATGAAAGTTGCAGACTGCATGTGTATATGGTTAGTTTTCATCAAACTACTGACTAGAAGGGAAAGGAAAATTCTGCTGGCTTTGTTCTGTGGGGAAGTGCCAGTTCTATGTGCCAGTATTGTTTCACTCAAAAATATTTTTGAGCATATATAAATTATATACATGATGTGCAGTCTTATATTTTTTTCCCCCATGCCAACCACCTTGAATTTTTATTTTGTATTAATTTTGAAAATTTGTCTTGGTTTAATGGAAATAAACATTATTAATATAAGAAGTGTGTGAGTTTTTTATAGATGCTTTTAAGAGTTAAGTAAGTGCATAAATGTTGTTCGATGGTCTCAATCATGCATATGTTTTTGTGATTAAATTGCAGCATCCTCATACAGGCTTTTTATCTGTCAAGAACAGGATATCATTAAATGCAGAGCTACTCCAAATCTACAAGAACTTAAAAGAATTTTTATCTGCATCAAGTTTTGAAGCTGGATTAAAAATTCCTCAGTGAGCTGCACTACCACTGACCCAAGTATGCAAAATGTCAGACTAAGTTATGTTTAAAAAAACATTTAGCATTGCTTTGCACTGCCACAGTGCTGATTGTTGGTACAATCTGTTAAATCTGTGACTACAATTAGTTTCCATGATTCTGTCTTTAGGAATTGCTATATGGATGTCTTGGGTGTCCTGTATTTGTGCAGTTGGGATATTGGGAAGGCTGCAGTGTACATCCTGCTGTCACAAGAGTTATAAATGAACTTAACTGCTCTCTGGAGCTGTGCCTGTTTCCTGGATGCCCAGAAATCTCAGAGAAAGGGACAGAATTTTAAATTCACTGATGGCTCCAAGGGAAAAAGATGATGTGTTAAGAGAAGTGTGGACATATGGTTACCCCAGTCTATGAATAGTGTGGGCATGTTTGATGTGACTGAGTAACACCTTTCTCTTGGCCAGAAGGGAATCAGTTTTTTAAAAATCATTGTTTCCTGTTCTTGTTGAGTGCTCAGACATGTGGGATTGTGTTGGGAAACTGCTCCTGTGCATCAGATGCTTGCTTGAGCATTTGAATTTCTATACAAAATTTCTGCCTCTGTTTAGGCTTCTCCCTCCCCATTCCAGGCCACAGTAACACCTTAAGTTATTCCTGATGTCCAAGAGAGCAGCACACACAGACCCTGCAGACATTCCTCCTGCAGCTCAGTGAAAACTAACCCTCATGAACTGTACCACTGTGTTATGAGCTTTTTTTCTCTATTTCTTAATAATTAGAGAATCACAGAATACTTTAGGTTGGAAAAGACCTCCATGATCGAGCCCCATTTTTGAGGAGGTAAAGAAGATTCGACTCATGCTGAATTTATCTTATCACAGGAGTAGATTCACTGCTGAATCCCCTCCTGGCAGTATCTATAGATAAAAGCAGCCAAAGGGGGTCTCATGCTGGCTTTGAGGAGCATGAGACCTCAAATCTGTGGAGGTTGATGGTGGAGGCTGAAGGATCTGTCAGCCCATCAGAAGGCTACAGCAGCTGGCAAAGTTTAACAGGACTGTGAGCTCCTCTACTTTGGGAATCACAGGGGCATTGAATATTAAGTTTTGGGAGATGCTGCTGTTGTTTTGGACCAACACTCTCACAGCAAAATCACTGTTGCAGCTTCCAAAGAGAGAATTAACAGAGTTGTGCTACATCTCAGCAGCAGTTTTCATCTTACACCTGCCTGTAGGGGTTTGTACACTAGGGCCCTTCTTCTTTCAGCTTTTGGGCTGCTTCCCCATGGATAATGTGGGAGATCTTGCTGGAGTTTGATCCTCTAAGGTCTCATGCCACCTTTCATGGCTGAGCTTCCAGATCTCTGGGTGGCCTCTTGCTAAGAGAGCTCCCAGAGAACACTGAGGCTGCATTGCCTTCCCTCTGGGTTGGGATATCCCAAAGTCCGTCTTCATTAGTGGATTAAGGCATCCAGCACATGGATATTTCCAGTGGTCAAGAGGATTTGTTGCTAGAACTTTTTGGTACAAATACCAGATTATGTAGGCTCTGGCCTGGCTGTGACAGCCTGAAGGTGTTTGGTGAATTAGGTAAGGGAACTTCTTTTCCTTTTTCTTCCTCACAGGAGGTATTTTATGCACAGACCTGCCTTCCTACTTCGCCATATAAACTTGCAAAGGCTTGGCCATCGTAGATGTGAGGAAAAATCAGCCCAGGGAGGAAAATTACCTACCTGAGATTGGCACCAGCAATAAATAACACCACTGAAGGCACAATCACTGCTGCATGTGGCTTTTGTTCAAAGAACACAGGGCCCATGCTCAAACTTCTTTTAGTATTTCTTTAATTGCTTCTGCTTGAGTTGCTCCTGCATTCTATTTATCTGAGGCTAGGACAGCATAGTAGTAATTTTATTTTTAGTTGTTTTACGCAGTTTCATTGTATTTTGTGTTCTCATTCAGCCTACAGTAATTACTTTATTGTCCACTGTGACTAAACATGCTGGCACAGTCACAAAAAGACCCTGGGCTGGCAGCCCTTTCCTTGCTGTGTAATCTGTTGCTCCTTCCAATTACAGGTATATTACCTACAAGTGGTACATTCAATAATTTAGTTTGTTTCCATCATTTGTAGTCTATGAAGTTCTCTACAAGCTTAAAATATTGGTGGCTTGGGTTGGGCTTTTTTAGGTAACTTCATTGAAGTAAAACATTTTAGCTGCCTGCTAAAATTTTTTTCAGTGTGTTGTATCTGTAAAATACTAGACATGTTTCAGAGGTGTCTGCTTTCATCACATCCATTAGTAAGCAGTTTTCAAACAGGAATTCTGGATTCATTCCTTGTGGAACAGTTATGTGAAGATACACTGCCATTACTATGAGATCAAAAGGGGCAGTGCTGATCCCTTTGCCTCTTCATACACCCCATTAATTTTCTTTCTCAGGGTACACGTACATTTCTCTCACATTGGCCAGGACATCTTGCTAATTTATTCTCAGTTGGAATGTTAAAATAAAAGTCCACTTGTCACATTTTGTGTCACAGCTCAAGCGTGGGTGTCCTTGTTGGCTTATTTTTTATTGCCCAAAAGGACTTTGATCTCACAAGCTGAAAATGATAAGCATGTTATATAGTTCGTGGGCTGCTCTCAGAGACTTAATCCAGTCCTCTGCCTTGTTCTTGGTGAAGCATTTGTCGGGATAATATGCTAAATGAAATGATTCTTTGCAAGTATTCTATATGAGCAACAACCACCTGGTTTTGCCTTGAGTTGGATATTTTTCCTGCAGTGCTCATGGCTCTCTCCAGAGCTCTGGTTTTCACTTTGGCTGGCTGTGTTACGTTCCTCTGTCTCGATGCACAAAGTGAGTATTGTTATATTTATAAATGCCTGAGTATTTTACTGCTTTTATTGAAATGGAACAAAATTAAATTTATTAAATTCATATGAATTACAAACCTAGAAGTTTTAAATGCTTTGATTTATTGATATAATATCTAAACAAGAAATCTTGGTGCCCTTGGAAGTGATGTGTGGACTTTCAGGGACTAAATGATGGAGAGGTGAAAACCATGCTCTTGTATATACAAGGGTTTTTTCAAGTTTGTTTTAACTTTTGGGGGTTTGATTATTTTATATCTGCAGCAGTCTATAAATTAAATACCTAGGCTGAAGCTGAGTCTAAGGATGGATAATTTTAAAGTGGGAATCAGTTGAATTCCTTGCTGTTGCTGCTCAGCTAAATTAAATTGGAGTAGTTACCCTTGTTGCTTCTGCTAGTCATAGTGATAAGTGCTTCACTAAAAGCTCTGTTTGATGCATTGAGGCTTCCAGAAAGTGGAAACCACCAATTTTCTATCTTTTTCACTGGTCAAGAGCCTAGGCTTTAGCATACTCAGAGATGGAGGTGGTGAATTAAACCTATAACCAGCAGCTGCTGACTAGAAATAGTCATTAGGATTCTATTCAGTGACTTGTGTAGAAATCTGCCCACTGCTCACTTTAACTGAGATCATATAAAGTGATGCAGACATGAAGGCATCTACCTAGCTGGGGAAAAATAGTTCACTACTTGTTTGTACCAAATGTCCCTTTGAATATCCATAAGGATGGCAAGGATAAGGAGTAGAGACATTCTTGGCATTGGTGCAACCCCACATAAAGACCACAAGACTTGCACAGGTATCCACAAGAGCATGGATTGCACTCTGGAAGCTTTGCTGCTGAATTCTAGTCAGGGAAAGGGGAAAAGGCTTGGTAGACCTCTGGATTTTTGTGTGTGTAGTTCGCAGATGTTAATGATTAAAAAGAAGTCTGTCACTTTTGTCACACAGAGAAATGTAGAGAGGTGATTGAGGCGCAAGAAACTATTTAGGAAAGTCACTTCTCATTAAAAAAAAAACAAAAAAAAAATCCCAAAGGGCTCCTTCTCTAAAAGTTTAAGGAGAGTAAATTTAAGTTAAATGTGCCTTCACCATAAGCTCCTGGATTCTTGCTAATGTTTCTGTGGGATCTAGCTTTGTGTTTATGGGTTTCTTGGGAGCAGAAAACAGTTTCAGGGCCAAGGTACAGGAGTAGTTTCAGTTATGATTTCCACCAAATGTTCATCAGGGCACTATTGAGCAGTGACTCACTCTTGTCAGGCAGTAAAGCCTGAGATTGCCTCCAGCACACCAACATTTGCCTGTTCCCTGTCATGTATTGCTTTAAACCCTTCAAGGTGCCACCATGATAAATGTCTTGGAGCTTGATTTGAACCCCTGAGTGCATCTGGGTTTACACAGCGTCAGCTTATTTACCTTCTGCTATTTCTGGACACAGTCCTTCCCTGTTCTTTGTACATGATGTTTCTGTTCCTTTTTAGAAATCACAACTATCAACTGTGATGTGCCACCCAAGCCACTGGTGCTTTCAAGCTTTTTGGATGGATATACAGGTAAAATCAGGATTCTAACCTAGAATTATCTGCTCTCCTCCCCTCCCAAATGCACTTTATTGCCTCATGTAGTCAGTGTATTTTATGAGTCTGTGATTTTAATTGATTTACAACAGTCTTCATGGCTGGATGCAGCAGCTGCCCACATGAAATATTACTTAGTGGAATAAATAAATATAAATCCTTTCATTTCCTGATCCAAGGATCTCGTTGTCTGAATAAATACATCAGGCAATGGGAAAGAAAATGAGTACAGAAAATGTTCTCAGTTCTCCTTGTCCAGCCAGTATTTGAAGTTCCTAATGGATATCCAGCAGTTTTACAAGGCAAAGTGTTATGGCCAAAGCCTTCCCTTTGGGATATGTCATAATCCTTAGGATCTCATGCTGACTGTCCACAGGCAAACTTCACAGCTTCTGGCTTTCAACAACATGCAGAAAACAAACACCATACAGAGCAGTGGTTTTTTTACAATCACTGCTGAAGCATTTCTTTTTGAGTTGTGGGAGTGGTGACTCAAGTTTTAGCTTTTATGTTTCTTAGATTTTGTGCTGTTTTAGTGAGTAGTTTTAGGTTTCATATTAAGTGCTACTAAGCTCTCTGCACAGAGTAGACAGACAAAACAATTCCTTCTCTAGACAAAGTTTCAGGCCCAAGAACAAAAACGTGAAGTGAGAGGAGCTCTGGTTGGACAACTGACTCTAATGTGCCAATGAACCAGAACTTATCAAAGTGTGAGACCTCGTGATCAGGTGTCCCTTTTGTGATCATTTTGGGCCATCTTGGGTGTGGCCCAGCCGGGCTCTTGTGCTGCCCAGGTGTGCCCAGTGAGGCCTTTTAACAAATCCCTGCTTTATCCTTTTGCTGTGGCTGGGCTCTGCTCCAGGGCAGCCTCCAGAAGGCTTCAGAAGCTTAGCTGCTGTATCTGACCCTTGCATGGAGTTAGAAAGGAAGATAACTACATTTCACTCTGATTCCTTTTGATTTTTAATCAGCCAGCAAGAGGGACAACCAGCTTTAATTTTTCCCCATTACTTCTTCTTACTGGGCTTTCTCCTCTGGAGGGAATGCTGTTTCCTAGGCAGCTGCTGGATACTTCTTGGCTGAATGTACCCAGCTCTACATGGAGGACTGGACAGCCTATGGCAGCTGGCAAAGCTGGATTTTGTTTTCCTGGAGGGATTTTTTTCACACTGCACACAGCAGGGTGGTGCACACAAAGCTGTGCCTCTGAGACCCAGCCCTGCAGTTCTGTGTTCGCTGTCAGCTTGCTGGACTTTCTCCTCACCCACAAATAAAATCCAGTGTCTCTGGGCTGCTAGCTGTCAGCATTGCAGACACTCCCTGCTGCTGGAAGAAGATAAGGTTATATTCCTGAAACACTTGGAGACCAAGAGCACAAGGCTGTGCATGGAGATTAGAGATGGGACTGTTACAGAAAGCATTTACTAACCTAAACTAGTAGTGATGGAGTACGAAAGTCATGGATAAGGAAGAAACACCACTTGGAAGTTTCCTGAAGATCATGGAAAGTATTTGGGCTGTTCAGGAAAGACTTTGGAAAGGAGAGGGGATTATGGTTTTGCAATCCAGATAATGTGTTCCATGAGATGATAAGTATGATTGCATGAACACAAATGTCTTGATGACTTGAGTAAGGGAGCTTCATTTAATAAAATTGCCAGTAACACCATGCTGGGTGGTTTAAACCAAGCAAGTAGTACACAGCCAGTCTAACAGGAATCCTGATCATTACAGACAACAAGTCATCATATTTTCAGGAGAATAGTTCCTAAATGCATGGTTGTAGAAAATCTCACAAGAATTGATTTGAAGGTTGCAGTGTTTTGTGTTTGTGTCCTGTAGAAGCATTAAGGGAAAGGCCACACAATTTCCACCTGAATCCAGACTCCTGCTGGATTCTACTGCCTGATAGATCCAGCTGAAATATGTGAAGGGCCCTTGTGTCTGGAAAATACTGAAACTCATCCCATGCAGCCTCTTGATGATTTTGATTACACTGGCTGCCTTTGATTACATTTTCACAGTAAACATGGGGAAAAAAAGTTTTGCAGCATAAAGCTATTTTCAAAAAAATGGTGGAAATTTAGGTGTAAGTTATGCCAAGCTTTGTAATTCTGGATATATTTTGTGAATATATTGGAAAAAATTGGTTAAAGTGGTTTTAAAATGCATCAATACACTTGTGCAGGGTACTTAAGGGGACTTTAACAGATCTTAGAGTTTAGCTGGAAATGCCAAAATGATATAAAATGTAACCAAAAGTCATCAAGTTGTCAATACATATGAGAAGAACCAGTGGATTTCTTTTCCCTAAAGCAATCTAATTTTGTTCCATTCTCTCTTACAGGTGATATAGAATGGATTACAGGTATCCCATCCAATGTGCATCTGAAATTACAAGCATTTGTATTCCCTGAACACTTGAGTTATGTAGAGCTGGTATATAATTCTGGATCTAGCAATGCAACTGTGAGGACTACTATGGCACTGGATGTTGAGGCTCTTGAGGTATTATTTTTACTGCATATAAAACCTAGAGAGAAAGGTTTTCCTGACAAGTGAAAAAGAAATAGCATTTAAGAGAATGCATTTTAATTGCTCATTCTCTCACTATACTGGTTGGTCTTTCACAAAAGTGATTTGTCTGAACAGAATTCAGTATCTGTCTCTCACTAATATCTGTTTATGTCTTCAGTTTCCTATAACTGAACTTTCCTGCCACCTGACAGGCAGACAGGTTCTTTCCTAGTTGTGTATGGCACTGAGAGCTGTAAACATGCATCATGACAGGTGCCAGTTGCCTTACAGCTCACCTCTCAGGAGCATGAATTATTTCACCCCAGTGAGACTGAGCAGATGTACCTTGGCAGAAAGTAATCCTTAATCATGAGCACTTCACACACTAATGGATTTAGGGGCCTCTGTTGCTTGATGCATCCTTCTTCCTAGGCAGTTCTTGCTCTGGAGGACTACCAGGAATTTAGAAAGCAATGTCAATGCTTTTCCTGGCTGAAGTTGCCTCTGAATAGGAAAATGGTGTAGTACTGCAGAGTAAATTGAGACAATTTATTATACAAGTGCTATTTCAGAGTAGCACTGGATTTGGACACTGCCATCTCAGAGGAGCACTGTACCTGACAGACCTGGACCAGGCATATTGTAAAAAAACATTTGTGATTTTTTTTTTTTAATTTGCATTCCTCATTTGGATATTTCCCAAATGAATTCAAATGCTTTTTATGCTTCTTGCACGTGAGCTTCTCTGTTCTCTGTCAACTGTTTTTTGAGGAGAGCACTCAGGCATGGGGGTATGGTGGGATCTGGGTAGGTGGGTATCAGTAGTAGAAGAATGGCAGACAAATAAACTTTAAACTATAGAGCAAAGTAATTACAAAGTGTTAATTTTAAGCAGAGTGTTTTGGAACAGCACACCTGAGGATTCAAGTACTTGAAGTAATTTTGTATAATTTTGGCAAAAATTATCTTTGATAATAATTAGTTCATTGATTATATTATTTATTGGCTTGTTTGTTCAATTTTAGGGTAATATGATCTGGTATGCTGTTGTTTGCCAAAGGATCGGAGCAGTGAGTACAAACCATCAACTGTATTTATTGTCTAATTTAATGCAAATACTTATTTTCTGCAATACTATTTAATTGAAAGCTATGATGCAGGGAGTTCAGAGTACCTTGTAAAAGATAATCTATTAAAATGTGCTGATTGAAAGGAGTGTTTTTGTTCACAGAAAACTAAGGTAGATTTAAAAAAGTTAATTTCAGGATTGGTAGTCTAACTCCCTCTATTCTCTAATTCTACATGGTAATTTAATGAAAGGGTGTCTCTTTGAGGATCTCATTTTAGATGAAATTAAATGTTAGCAACCTGCTGCAAACCTCACTGTTGTCTTTTCTTCCACTACAAAGACTAATGAGATAGAGAACGGTCGGAATGTAGAATTGATAGATGTAAACGACAATGCTCCAGAATTCCAGCAAGCTAATTACAGTGCTTTGGTATCAGAGGTGGGTGATGGCAAATGCTGAGACTTTTTCCTGGGATACTTTTAATTTACTTTTTGGGGAGGTTCTAGTGTCACCACACTGAGATTAATTCATTGCATGCACCCTTTTGGGGCTTACCTGCTGCTCCCTGTGGGTGTGGAAAAGAAAGGCTGGGCTGCATGTACAGCTGGGGGAGTGGGATGATGGAGAAACATTCCCAGCCAAAATGGCAATGGGAGGTGGTTTGCTAAGCAGGTGGCACAAGTTTCCTGCCCCAAGTTAGGAAGGATGTGGAAAGGGGCTTGTAACTGAGTATCTGATGATCTTTATTTCCTCTTAGGTAGCTGGAATGAATTCCACGGTTATAAAAGTGGAAGCTAAGGATGAGGACTTTACACCAGAATTCAGCCTCCTCACTTACAGTCTTTGGGTGAGTGCCTTTGTTAGCTGTGAACACGAGTTTGAATTTCATAGATCCATAGCCTAGGACCTGATCCCAGTGTGCTCCTTGTGCTGTGAAGATTAAAAATCTGCAAAACATCTAAGACGCCTTTCAAATTATACCACAGGCTCAGCCTGGCATGCAGTGAGGCCTGAATCTTGTTTCTCAACATTTGTGGAATGATTTATGGCACTCCTCAGCTACAGCTAAGAAACTCAGTGGTCCTTTGCAATAGCAGGAGGGAGAGCTGTTTCCCCTCTTTTAAAAGTCTATATTTGATTTGCTGTTGGTCTCCAGTCCTCAAGCCAACTGAAGTAAGACCATTTCAACTAAATTTAGATACCTGCAGTGGAAATCTTCACATCTGAGCTTGTCTCTGCTCCTTTTATAGCTGGTGAAGGGAAGCTGACACCATTCCCCTGTGTGCCATAGGATAAAATAAATCAGATAGAAATTCTGTTGGCACTGACCTGGGAGGCAATAGAATGTGAGGAGGAGGATCAGCCTTTTTTCTTTCCCTTGGTGGTGGTTGAGACATTCCTGCGCCTTTATGAAAGTAGTCCAATAATAAAGGTGAAAAAAAGAGAAAAAAAAGTGTATTTCATCATCAATCATATAAAAGATTTACTTTATTCATTTAATAGGGCCCAAACTCTGATTACTTTTCTATAAGGGAAGGAGATGGAAATGTCATGGTGAGAAAACCACTGGATTACAACGAGGTCAACTTTTTCAATTTAACAGTCCAAGCAAAGGTAAGATACAAATTAAAAGATGAATGAGACTCACAATAGTTCTACAAGGATGATTCCTTTGTTTTATAGCATCCCAGTTTCTACAAATTTACAGCTTTGGGAGTTCCCAACCCAAAAGATGTGTCTGCATTTTGGTTTATACTGGAGAGAAAGTAGCTCATTCTTAATATTTCAGCCATTGTTTCCTGTCAAATACCAACCCAAGTTTCTCCCTGTATTTCTCTAAGTACAAATATTTTACAGATTCATTCTCCACTATTGTAACACATATTTACCTATTAATTCTGGCAGATCCCTCATATTTTTCCTGCCTCTTACCAGGTTTTTTGTTTGTCTTTTTTGAGATTTGAGTATGTATTTGCCTTCATTTCCTTTTAGAACTAAAGAGAAATAGTTTTGCTAGGATTATTGTGGTATCTAGCAAATAGTACAGCTGTAGCAAATGTTCTATTCTATATTCTACGTGCCTGATAGAAAATGAGAAACTTAAGAAAGATTACCTGTTGATTGGATTCCAGAAATGGAAAAATCTGACAGGCTTAGAATTGCCAGGTTAAAAATGCTCCAAAATATATGTAATAATATTCTGCTGTATTTTCCCCTGAGATATGTTGGTGGTTTTTTTTCACAACAGTCGTTCTTATTTTCTTCTTTCCCTTGGAATGCAGGAAAAATTTGGAAACCAGAGTGCCACTGCATCATTAATAATTAATGTGCAAGATTATGATACATTGAATCCCTATTTCAGTCAATTCGTGTACAATGGGAATATCAATGAAAACCAGGTAAAAGCTCTTCTCTGAATGCTGCTGTAAATAGGTTATCCCTATCATAGGGCTTTTCTTTTCAAGGATTCTTCCTCCCTGAGCAGCTTAAGATAGATGGAGTTGCTTTCCTCTGTCCTGAGCAGTGAAAAAGATATCAGCTGTAGACTTCCAGCTACCAGATAAATAGGCCACGTATTACACGAGCACAGAATTTTCTGTGATAGAAGCACATCATTTTGTATTTTGGGGAGAAAAAATTTAAAAAATAAGAAAGAAAAGGAAAAAAAATCCCAAATTCCTGTTTTAGCAGGGCTTTTAATGTAAAATTCAAAGGGCAACTGGCTGTCCATCAGTCCTGAAATTAGTTTTAATTAGTGTAATTCCTTCATACAGCATTACAATCAGGTAAGCAAAAAGAAGGTTCTGAATGGCAATCCATGGGCTATATTACTTTTGCAACATTTTTTTCTATATAGAGTAGAGATTTCTTGGTGGAATGTATTTGTTTGACTCAGGTTTCTGTATCAAGAAAGAAAATAACAGTATAGTATTATCAGAGTAATCCACTAAAATTAAAAAGGTTCATTATTATCCCTATTTCTATGTCATAATCTTCATGTTAAGGTATTTTAAATCACATATACTTTTAGGGTTACACCTCCAGTGTTCCCTTTGTTAGAAGTTCATCTTTAATTCTTTGAAAGGAATAATTTTAGCCCTTCTAAAATGTTTTTGTCTTTTAAATTACTGTTTTTATGTGGGCTGCAGTATAGACGTGTGTGTTGTTTTCCAGGAGAGGAATGGAATGGAAATAGTCAATGTTCTTAAATAAATTCTTAAATAAATTCAGTGTGACTGAATCTATTTTAATTAAATTTATTTAAATTAATTTATTTAAATTAAATAATTCTTAAATAAATTCAGTGTGACTGCAGTTTCATAATCTGACACATAAACACAGTGTATCCATCAAATATCTTGGTCATCATTTTCCTCTATAAAGCACATAGGGCAAAGAAAGAATTTTTTTCTGGATCACACTGATTAAATACATGTTTCTTGTTCCTTTAATCAAAACAGTGACTTATCTAATGAAAGATTTGAAGTTAATGTGTAGGTTTTTACAAGATATTCAGGTTAATGTATGTTTTCTAGGTGGGTCCTCTGGCTGTCCTCCCAGAGAAGGTCTTGGCTCAAGATGGAGACAAAGGTATAAATGAAAAAATAATTTACAGCATCAAACTAGGTAAGAGTTTTTTATTTTCTTCTAGACATTAACACAGTAATTCAGGATGATTCATTTACCTGCTAGTGGAGGGAATGATAAGGAAGTGCAGGGTCCATTCAGATGCCTTGAATTGCCCACAGCTTCACTGCAGTGCTGCTTCATGACCTAAATCAGCCTAATCTCAGTCATTATTGCAGGGTCCAGCTACTGCTAAAATGTTTAGATGTTCTTACCCTGCTCCCAAGGAACAAAAATCAATTCCTGATTTCAAATCTAAACCACTCTAGGGGCTTCAATCTGATCAAAGAATTTCCATTCAGGACCATCTAGAGAGAGAATTCCACCGGGAGCTGTTCTTCCTCCTGAAGAAATTGCCAAAATTTTATTAAATGCTTAATTTGAGACCTTTGAAGTGTGAGTGAATTTCCTAGGAATTGTTTTGAGAGCAGAGTGTTTGAAAAACAGCCTTTCATGTTCCTTTTTGCTGTGGCTGAGAAGTTAACACTTAAACAAAGGACAGCTCAGACTTCCAGTTCTGGTTCATTCTCATTAACTCTCCCCAATTTGTTGCTTTTCAGTGAATCCCCCAGCCTATAACAACAGCTTTTCAATCAATGATGCTGGAGTGGTGGAAGTCAAGACCTCAATTGACAGAGAAATATGTCCACATCTTGTGCTGGGCATTCAGGTAGAGATTGTTTTGGTATTTTAGTTTCAATTTCAGAAAATATTATGTAAATCCAAGTTGCTGTTAAGAGCATTTCTCATAGTCATTGCTGTCAAGGCTCCATCCTGCCATTTAAAAACAAAATAAAGGAAAAATTGATTAATTATAAATATGCAGTTGTCATGTCCTTGTGTTAAGCTTGTTGTTATCAGGGCGTGGAATTTAGAGCTGTAAACTCTGTTTTCTAGGCAGCTCAGCAAGACAAGATTTTCAAAACAGCTGATGCAATAGTTCTGGTTACTATTGGAGATGAGAATGACAATGTTCCAGTACTGTCACAAGCAAGTTATGATGTCTCACTTCTAGAAAACTTGCCAAATGGGATGGAAGTTCTTCAAGTAACAGCTACTGACCAGGATGAGGTAAAAAGACCGTGGTTTTATGGCTGCTACGAATACTGCACTTCTGAAATGTAATATAAAATGCATTTGTGTTATACAGGTATTGTGAATAGAATTTTTTTTTTTTCTGACTATCTATATATGCCTAAGCAAAGCAAACTTAGTTTCACTTCTTTAAGGGGTAGAGTAGTGCAGACAAAGAATAAATTTTGTCTCTCTTTGGAACCCCTCTGGTTTGCGTAAGGTCCCAAATCTGGAAGTGCAGAAGTGCAAAATGAACACAAAGCTGCAAGTCATTCTCAGCCTGCATATTAATTCTTCTATGTTGTTTGCTTCTCTCTGTTTTTTTTTTAAATTTTGTAGTTTTGGAACTGTAATCTCAATCAAACCAGGAAATTTCATCTTCTCCATGTGGAAAATAAGGAGAAAGGATCCTAAGGGAGTAGTTCAGCAATTGCCCTATTTAATAACAAATGTCTTTGCTGTTGGCAGGGAGGCTTCCAGGGAACACTCAGTCTCACTCCAGATGACAGTGCCTTCCAGCTGAGTCCAGCTGGGATCCTGACTGTGAGGAACTCCACGCTGCTGGACAGGGAGAGAGTGCCCTCTATTCACCTGCAGGTATTAAAAACAAGCCTGCTCCTTTCCAGGGTAACCTGAGGCCAACAGGTGAGACCTGATCTGTCCTGGCAGGAGGCCGAGCCTTGAGTATGGATCAGCAGCCTAATTGAAGAAACAAATCCAGATTTGACAGCAGTGTTTTCTGGAGGGAAAACTGCTGATACAGTTTCTTCAGCTTGTAATTCTCATTCACCCTTTTGACTACTTCCACAACATGCCTTTGAACAACAGAGTCTGCTCACTGCATCGTTTTTGCAGGTCACTGCTAGAGATCATTTGCCACCCTACAAAGAGGTGAACTCTCCTATCAACATAGTGCTGCTGGATGAAAATGACAACAGCCCAACCTTTAGAGACACACCATACAGACAATATATTTTCAACATGACTGCAGGAATGACCATTCTTCAGGTACAAGAAATACTAGGCAAAAATGACATTTTTGAGTTGAATGCATGCATGAGTCCTTGCTTAAACTTGTGAAGCAGGTCCATTGAGTAGGGAATCTTTTTGGAACAGCTCTCAGTTCAGAACCTTTCATTTCAAAGCTATTGATATTCCATAATCACAGTGTCCTGGATACTTTGATCACATCCCAGATAGGGGAATAAATTGAAAAGGATTTTTATTCTGGTACTGTGTACCAGCCTGAATTCCAAAAATTTATGACAGAAAATAAGATTCTTGAATTTAGTTGTTGTAAAGTGTTTAAAAAAACCTGAATATTGTCACAATCCAGGAACTCAAAGAATGGCACAACATTTTTGAAAGACTGCTGAATTCTGGAGCATTGGGGATAATTGTTAGATCCAATATATTTTTTCTAACATAGCAAACCAGTTAATCAAATAAAACAGGAAATAGGAATTGAGATCTATAGGAAGTCACTATCAATGCTTAAACCCAGATGTGCAGATTTCATGGCTCCTGATGAAATCTCTTGAACAGTCTGCCTCCAGTGCCTTTGGAATTGTTATGAAATCAATTCTCTGAGCTACAAACATGGTGTAATTCCCATGAGTTCCACAGGAACAGGATTTTGCTCGTGCTGCTGGGATGATATTGTGTGTGTGCATCTAAGAGCAAACTTTGTTACTGAGGTTTAACCCAGGAATTACCTAGGAAGTGGACAGTCAAAGGTACAACCAAATTTACCTGCAGCTATATTTACCTGATTTTTATGTTTATCTGAAATGGGAGAAAATTTGATAAAAACACAGAACCTAGAGTAAAATAATTCTTTTTCCTCCAGGTTGCTGCTGCTGATCCGGATGATGGTATAAATGGAGAGATAAGCTTCATCTTAGCTGGTGGCAATGAAGATGGACACTTTGAATTGGATACAGCCACAGGACAAATCAGTTTAAAAACAGTAATCCCATTAGGAATCAACCAGCTTAAGAAGTTTGTCTTGTGGATAACAGCTACTGATGGTAAGACAGGATTTTTGTAGCGGTCAACACAGCTATTCCTGATGCTGAGTTTTGGTTTTGTTTGATTTTTTTTACTTGAAGGAATGCTGTCAAATAGATTCACAGGCTTTGTTTGAATAATACCATATATTTTATCTGCTCTTGTTTGCTGAAGATAAGAAACTGTCTTACTTATCCGAAGTAATTGCTGCATCTCTAGTAAAACTGTTCCTGCTGCTGGCATTCCAGCAAATCTGTTTCCTTTATGGCTGGGGGAAGAACATGTGAAATAATGTGTATATATATATAAATAATCACATCTTCCTTTAACTTACTGAAATTCAGGCAGAAGTCAGAAATTTATAACTCTCTTATCAGTCAATAAGGAGTAAAAGGAAAGTAAAATGTGCTGCATAATTTGGTCATTATTTGCACATCCATGTGGGTAAACTGGAGATGCCAATTTGATCTCCATTTGGAGAATTACCAGCATGAACAGCATTTCCTTAGCCATAGTTATTGGGGTTTTCTTTGTTTTAAAATAATAACACAGAACTCAGTGAACATTCATGACCTGAATAAGGGCAGAAATAAATGTAACCTAGGAATGGCATCCCACTCCTGATATAATGAGAATACAAAGTGGTTTTCAGCCTCGTGATTTTTCCATGATTTGGTCAATATGAGCTCTGTGTCTTCAAATTTAGGGTCATGAGGATGAAATGGGTCTTGTGGGGAATATGGGTGCAAAAGGAATTGCTCAGTCCATCCTTTGACTGTGGTCTTGGTGAGGACCTCTGAGGCAGTACCATGACAGCAGCACTAAGGATTAAATACCAAAAAAAGGCAGTACCCATAGAAAAGTGTATTTTTTTGGCAGGGGTGGGGGGAGAGCAGTAGGTATCTTGTGCATCTGCTGAGAAATTGTTTCATTTTGCTTGCAGGTGGGACCATTCCAAGAAGTTCATCAGTGCCAGTAGAAATTTTTGCAGTTGGAGATTCCAGGCCTCGGTTTATTCAGAAAACATACAATGTGTCTGTGGAAGAAGAGCTGGCTGATCCTGTTGAAGTAGTACAAGTAAGAACTGCATTCTATCTCTATATAGGGCAGGGCAGCTCTAAGAAAATGCTAATTTTGTAATAGATTTGCTCTAAATATCAATATCTCCCTGAGTTATGGAGAACTAGATACTGTGTGCTCTACATATCAACCTTCACATGCAATACATCCTTCAGATGAAGCTTATCACTCACAAAGGTGAGTTTGCTTCCAGTTAAACCTTTGCAAATATTTAAACAGCATCTGCTACCATTTAGCATTTAAAAAAACCCCAAAGCAGCTCTCCAAATCCAACAAAATGAACCCCAGAACTGCTTAAGAAAGTAAACTTTCGTGCCTCTGTTGACTTTGGACACCCTTCAGAGGATTTAGTGGCTCAAAGCTTGGGATTTATCTCTTGGTGATAAATCCAAAGCCCTGTGACATGATATGAGAATTCCCATCAGAGAAATGTTGTAAAGGCATTTTCAAAGAAGGCCCTCGCACTTGCTCTTCATTTTGATCAATAAAAATGTTCAGACAAGCAGAGCACCAGAATGCACCACAATAGCTCCTTCTTGGATGGAGGTCTTACCACACTTGGGAGGTTTCATATCAAGGCAGTGAGAAGGTAATGTGTTTTAGTGTTTTGATTTATAGACATCTTGACTTAATTTTCCACCTTTTTTTCAGGTAAAGAAAGGCAGAACCAGTGGTTAAAGTGCAGTCTGTTATTTTTATTCTGTATTACATATATATTCACATTTTAATAAAAGGCAGTCCTCTCTGCATTTTTACATATATTGAAGCTTGACCCTTATTTCTTTTAAAGAATCTGTGAAGTTAATAAGTATCTGAATGAAAATTCATTAAAAGAAATAAAAATCAGGACACAGTATCAACCACAAATTGATAACAATCCACAATATCAACCATAAAATGAGTGTGGACATAGTTAAAAAAACGCTATTCTTTTTCAGACAGTGGTTTATGTGTTTGAATTCATTTATTGATGATATGCTGTATCTTATACAGGTTGAGTATGAGGCTTTAAATCCCCATATACCAGTTGAGTTTCGAGTGCTGACAGAATCTGTCCCATTTGGCATCGATGACAAAGGAGTCATCTCAACAAAAGCCAAACTGGACTACGAATCGCAGAAAAATTACACTCTCAACATTTCCTTGTCAGATGGAGGCACTGCTGACTATGCCACGGTGTTTATCAGAGTTTCAGATGTCAATGATAACAGCCCTGTGTTTGGCACAGCCACCACCACCATTGCCATTGCAGAGAATGTGCCAGCAGGCACCAGCGTCACCGGCGTGTCAGCCACGGACCTGGACGAGGGCTTTAACGGATTAGTGGTTTACACTCTGAAGGGTGGAGAAGGAAAAATGGACGTTGACAGTTCAGGATTCATTTGGCTGCAGAAGGTGCTGGACAGAGAAGAGCAAGGCTTCTATAATTTAACTGTGATTGCCAGCGACCAAGGCCAGCCCGCGCGATCAACAGCACTCGACCTGACCATCGTCGTCGATGACGTGAACGACAACGCCCCGGTGTTCTCCTTGAGCAGGTATGAAGTGAAGGTCTCTGAAGACCAAGAGCTGGGAAGTGCCCTGCTGACACTGTCTGCTACTGATCAGGATGCTGGGGCCAACGCCCTCGTGACATACCAAATCATTGAGCAGCGGCCTCAAACCTCCTCCCCAGCATTCCTCATCAACTCAAGCACAGGCCAGCTCAGCCTGAGCTGGCCGCTAGATTATGAAACCATAAAGGAATTTGAAGTGAGAGTGGAGGCATCAGATGGAGGTCAGCCAACTCTGAGCACAACTACTCTTGTAGTTGTTCATGTAGAAGATGTCAATGATAACCCACCAGAATTCAGTCAGGCAGCTTATGATGTTTCTGTGTTCGAAAACCATCTGAAGGGAAGTCCTGTCTACACATTCAGTGTTGCTGACCAGGACGAGGTAGGTACCTCATAAATTTCATCCTGATAAATTAAAATGACATGTTTTTCTCTATTAACCTGCAAAAAAGCATAGCAGTAGATGGGCCAAAAGGAGATTTCTTAAATGATTGGCACTAAGTATATTATGGTTCATGAAAACTTTGTTATGCTTTCTTTGGAGTCAGCAGTAATCTTCCCAACCCAAAAGAGTTCAGTAGCTATATCAGAGAAGAGGGGGAGAGCTTCTCTTCCACTGCCTATGTGACCCAGGATAGCAAGTGGTGTTTGCTTCTGTTAATGTGCATATGAGATGAATGCATCACACCAGACAGAGAATAGATTTTTTAAAAATTGCCTTATTGCTTCTTATGTCAAAATAATACTTTTTGATTGAATGTTGCTTGATAAACTAAACTTGGTAAACTTACCTTTAGTCTCAGCTTAGCCAGAGCAAGAGGCAATTTGTAACCCTGATAGAGTTGTTTTTTCTATAACAGGAAATTACAAAATTTCCCTCTGCTTTGTAACAAGTGGTTTCTTTCTCCCCTTTTTTATAAAGACATTTTGCATGTAGCTGTGGCATGGGGAGATGCTTTGGAGGAAGAGATTTCTGATTTGCAATGTTTTTCTTGCTCATGTCAATTTTAAATCAGCATAAATGTTCAGTTCATATTCCACTGAACTCTGTTTTGCTGCCCTTTTCATCACAGGGATAAGTCTTGGAGAGCCTTAGGGAGAGAGAATGTGTAGGACCCAAACAGGGAAGCCCCTAAGTGCTTCCACATAGCCCAGTTCCTGTTTGCCAAAGAAGTCTATTATTCCAATGGCTCAGGGTGCAGGATTTCATTTATTAAACCTGACAAATCACTTGTACCTTTGTAATGAGAAGCCTTATAAAAAGGTCAGGTATTAGTATTAATATAATTATTATTTTTTTGAACTTCAATCTTAATAATGTTAAACTGACATGAACAATGTTTTCTTTTTAGGCTGGCTTTTCTCAGGGATACTTTGTTCTCAACAGCACTTCATTTACAGTGGATATCCCTGGAACACTTTCATTAAGAAATGACACAGAACTGGACAGGGAGACAACATCTGGATTCACTTTACAAGTAAATTTGGGGGAGAGACTCTGCAGCTCTGGCTCATCTCTGCTTCATTCCCTTGAATGCCTTTCTATATCTTTGTAAGAGGTTCAAATGACAATGCAGTCAACTAAAATTACTTTTTTCCTTACTTTGTCAGGTATGGGCAGTTGATAATGTAATAAATGGGCTTAATTCAAGTGCCTGGTTCCACATCACTGTTCTGGATGTCAATGACAACAACCCTGAGTTTCAGAATCAGCCATACAGTTTTGAGGCTCTGGAAGGGGAATACACGTTGAATAATCCCACTACAGTTGGACGTGTGACTGCTACTGATTTGGATGAGGGACAGAATGCACAAGTTACTTATTACTTGTCAGCTGAGGATGGGGATAATCCATACAGCATCCAGCAGGTAAGGGTATGATGAAAACAAGGTTTAGATGCTACTGTTCATGAAGTGACTGGGCACAGTAAGATTCATCAGGTAAAAAAGTGTTGGCAGTACCATTCTAGTACACATCACAACCAGCACGTGCCCTGTAGGTTGGAAATCTATGTTGATATTCAAAAACCAAACCATTCCTGGTCAGATGCTGCTTGGAATGTGAACTAGCCCAAAGGAGAACAGATTATTTCAATCCCTCATCCCTCTTGAGAATTCAGTGTACAAGAGCTCTCCAAAGATCTGTGCATTGAACCACTGCCTCCTCTAGGATGGAACCATTTTGGTTACTGGCTCTGTAGACCGAGAAAGGAAAGAGAAGTATGAGCTGCTCCTGGTGGCATCTGATAACGGAGTGCCTCTGAGGCAGGTAAGGCGTAGCAAAGTTATGCTTTATCTTTATCTCAACTGCCTTTTATTTGTACACCTAATTGCCTGTGCACTTTCTGAATCATGGTTTTTCTCCTGCCACACCCCAGAACTTCACACACGTCAGCATCCAAGTGTTAGATGTGAATGACAACCCTCCTCAGTTCACCAGGGCACAGTACTCAGCCAGCATCCGTGTGGCAGCAGCAAAGGAAGGAGAGTTTGTCCTGTCTGTGTCTGCCACTGACCTCGACCTTGGGAACAACGCTGTCATTTCATACAGGTGCATTTCTGTGAGGTTAATAAGTGCCTCTTGGGAGAGACACAGAATGGTACTTTTATTGATCTTAAGGATAAGATCTCCTCATAAATATTTAACAAGTGCAATAATCGGTTGTGATTTCTATATTTAGGAAGGAGGACCGTCATCACTGGGTGTTTTAGAGCTTATCAAATCATGATTATGCCATAAGAAAGGGCACAACCAAATGATAAACTGGCAACAAAACCCCACAGCCAAGATTTGTTTCAGTTTCTGAAATTTTGAATAACACATTGGAGTTTCTGGGTAGGAAGTAAATGTGTCATTTTTATGTATCTTCTGTTTTCTGGGAGGAAGAGATAAGAAATTAACTCCCTTAATGCACTATGCCTAGAAAAATCAGTGGAGAGAGATACCTCTATGAGCCCTAAATCATGGAAAATACCAGGATACCTTGATGTGAAAAGCAGAGATTGAGAAGGACAAATGAATGAGCAGTAAACTTGTGGATGTTTAAAATTACTGCCTTGACAGAGTTTATTTTTAAATATGAGATAACATTCTACCTAAAACACATCACTTGTGAGTGATCCAGTTATCTGTCAGAGGTCATGGAATGCCAGGAATTAGCAGGTCTTGAGATGAATGTCACTTGGGTTTCTCCTCCTGCTGAATATGCAGTTGAGTGTGCAGGATCTGCCTTCTCCTAGTGGGAGCATCAAAGCCTTGGGGTGTAATGGGAACTGAAGGCATGAAGGCTGCACACTTTCAGGATGGAAGGCTTACTTGGAAATTAAAGGCCAATATCTCTTAGGCTAAAGACAGCAATTAAAAGCTGTCCTTTATAAAGAGGCAAATATTGTCTGTGGAGTGCTCCTTACAGAGGTAGCAGCAAGTAGATGGCACTTCCAAGGTCATTAATGTGAATGCTCTCCTGATTGCTCCTTGATCAGCCTCATGAACCATTCTGATGATTTCCATATAAATAATGGCACGGGGGAAATCACCCTCAGCAGTAACCTGGACCACATCACAGCCGACACAGTTGTTACACTGACAGTTGTTGCCACTGATCATGGAGTTCCTCAGCTTACCTCAAATGGTAAACCATCTTTTTTACCCTTTTTATTTTCCCACATAAGCACAACCCTTGCAAACATTTAAATTTGAAATTAATCCCGTTGCTGTCAATCAAACTGAATTTAGTGAAAAAAAAGTTTCATTTGAACAATGATGAATATTTGCATTTTACCTTTTGATCTCCTCCATGTTGACCATAGGAACAGAAAACTTGGTTTTGGGTTTGGTAACTCTGGTTAGAAATAATTTTTTTAAATTCATTTATTGCAGTTGTACTTATGGTACAAAGCCCAGGACTCCACTGTTGTAGTCACTCTAAAAAGATATAGTCAAATAATATTCTTGATGTGTTTCTTTTTCAGTTTTCCCTTATTTTCCTAATATTAGAAACATTTAAACAAACAGAAGCTGGCAAATCACCCTCAACAGAGTTTCTGTTCCTCAAAAAATATTCAATCATGGGGTATTTTTTGTAATTTTTTCATGTGTTTTTTGGAGGTTAACTTTGATCTATCATGAACACGATAAAACAACTGATTTTCTTAAAATAGGACAAGTGGTCAAAACAGAAATTGCAGTCGTAGGTTTATGTACGTTCCTCTTCTCTTGCTACAAGGCAATCAAGGGTCAGATTTTTAAGGAGTGTGAAGCACCTGCACATCCCATTAGCTTCAGATTGGTGATCCTTGCTCTCCTGTCACACTGAAGCAACACTTCTGTAATCAGGGAGGTTTCTCTGGAAAATCAGTTGGGTGTACAAAGCATCACGTTTTGTGTTACATAGTAATCCTTATCACTGTGGGTTTCTTTTTTCTTATCATTCCTCTTTCCTATGTGATAATTTCTATCATTTTCTACTTGTTCCTCAAGAGCTCAAGGAAACAGAGCGTGGATCATGATGGTTTTAGCAGTGACTTCACAATTTTAATTTGCTTTCTCTCTTCAGCCTCTGTTACCCTCTACTTGCTGGTAAATGACACCAGCTTTGGACTGACTTTTGAGAGCTCCAACTACAAGTTCAGCATTGAGGAAAACAAAGCCCCAGGGACTGCAGTGGGCTCTGTGAAGGCTCTGAGTGGAAGCATAGCTGTGCAGGTTGGGTACTCCCTGAAATCCCACCAGGACAAGTTCTCTGTCGGGGATCAAGGAGACCTCGTGGCCCTGGTCAGGCTGGATCGGGAAGAAGGAGACCTGTACAGCATCCTTGTGGAAGCTGTGGATTCTCTGGTGCCACCCAACACAGCTGTTGCCTTGGTATGGAATATGCATTTCAAAATCTTTTCCTCAAGGAGTATGAAATACCTTTGAAAAACGTTAACAATCAAGCAAGATCCAGATAAGTGTCTTCTGTCATGCAAATGTGAAGCTTTGAGAGCTTTCTGTTTGATTTCCCTTTTTTTATATCCCGAGGAGATATTACCATCTGGAGATATTGTCAGCTTCACAGATTGTGTCACTGCCTGAGAGCTCCTTATAAACAACCCATAACCAGAGAAACTGATTAACACCAAAGCTGGTTCTGTGCATAGTTCTGTCAAATGCATGAGGCAGATGAGCCAGAAAGCCCCAGGTTATTAGTTCTGCTCATCTCTTCCAGTTAGAGAGTGCTATCTCACATATATGTTATCTTGCAGCTGAGAATTAAAAAAGATTAAAAATGCAGAGGTTGTGAAGAGGCTCAAATGCTGAAAAATGCTGAAGTTGTTATCTATCCCTTTGGGTTTTGTTCCTTGGTTGTGGGTTTTTTCCTATAGGCTTTCATGGACTAGAATAAATCAAAATTCTCCTTTGGATACAGCTTCTACAGATCAAATGTGTGTCTTTTTTTTCTTTTGTTTCTTTTTTTCAATATAGGTAACTGTGAGAGTTGAAGACATCAATGACAACCCTCCAGTTTTCTCAGCGTGGATCCAAACTCATTTATCAGCTCCCGAGAATGCAGCTGGTCTAGACTTGGGCACATTTTCTGCTACTGATCTGGATGTAGGAGATAATGCCCTTATCAGCTACTCTCTGCAAGATGATTTTGCTGGAACCTTCCACATTAACAGTTCTACTGGCAAGCTGATGACAAAAAAATCCTTAGACAGAGAAGTGATGGACAGTTATGAATTAAAAATACTGGTAAGTTGACAAATTTGATGCAAGTTCACAGAATTCTCAGCATTAAAAAAAGAGAAAATACTGAACCATCACAAGAAAACCACTTAGAGAGTTCCATTTGAATTCATGCATGAATTTTGACTGTTCCTTTGTATGCAGAGCTCTGTTTTCTGCTCTGTATATTGCTATTAGTGAATAAATTACTTATGAACCCTAAATTTTAAAGGTCACAGTCACACAACAGCTGCAGAGCATTCCTGGGTCCATTTTAGACCATACAGCTGCTTTGCCAATCCATGTTATTTGTCCCTTTCCCTTATTTTTTTTTCATTTTCCAAAATGTATGTGTTTAGAGCTTTTAAAAAAAATACCTGAAGTAAGATTTTTCAAGTTAAAAAAAAAGAAAAATCAAGAAAAAGCATAAACTTTCCCTCAGCATCCATGAGGTTATCTATTTATTCTAGCTGATTTCATTGATTTTTTTTTTTTTTTACTGCTACTAATCAGAGCAATTACTGTGCATACAAAGGAATGTACCAGCACTGGCCATCAAGTACAAATATATTTGAAGGACATTTTTACAGGTAAAAAAATTTGTGGAAGATAGAGAGGAGACATTAAAAGTTGAGCGGTATCTTCTGAAAAATTTCAAGTTAATAAAAGTGGACACTTTTTAAGATTGATTGAAAACTCTGTATATGTACTTACAGATGAGGGATTTCTATAGCAGATGTTGGTGCAGTGTAAAACTGACTGTGAATTTGCCACATACTGAATACTCTTCACAACTTGCTTTGCTGGCACTTGAAACCCTGAAAATGCAGGGGAATTCCTCATTCTTTCAACTCCCACAGCACAGATATCTGTACATCACAGTCTTGTGTTGATTTGTGCCACATCTGATCACATGACATGTTTGATCTGCACCCAGGCTGGAGCTTTTGATTAATTGTTAATGAGAGGTAGAGCATGTGATGGGGTGAGGATGCCAGCTGCAGGAAGATGTGGCAACTAATCAAGCACAGGGCTAGAGAAGTGTCACTGAGGGAATACTGGGCCAGCAGAAAGACTTTAGAGGCAAAAGCTCACAATTTATGGAGCAAAATTGAACTGGCAAAGTAAATTTGTGTCAAAGTAATGCTGTTTTTAACAAGTTGTTCCTTCACAGGCCACTGATTCTGGCAAGCCACCACAATCTGCAAGCTTGGTTCTGAGCATCGCTGTGGAAGATGTGAATGACAACCCACCAGTGTTCCCCCACAAATCCTACTCCGTGGTCGTGAGGGAGAATGAGCCTCCACATGTGGTGTGTGGCACTGAGAATACACAGCCTGTTCTGCACTTGTTTGATCTCTGGGCACTTGGAAGGGGCAGTAACCTCTCATGGCTGTGCATTGGGGAACATCACTTTTTATTTTGTGAGGCCTGTAGAATCATACAGCATGTTTGGTTTGTATGACAGGGGAGGACCTGTGCCACTGATGCTTCCTAAAACTCTCACAAAGAGTGAGAGGTGCTCCCCCTTTCCCTCTTGTCCCCAGCAGTGATTCCACACTGCACAGATTGAGTTTTCAGTGGATCTATGGGCCCCAGATTTTAAAGATGTTTAGTGCAGTAGTTGTTGTGCATATGTCCAGCATCCTTTTGTTCTTAAGCTTTTCTTTCTTAGAATCATGGAATGGTTTGGATTGGAAGGGACATTAAAGATCATCTTGTTCCAATCCCTCAGCCATGGGCAGGGCACCTTTCTCTATGATCAGGTTGCTCCAGAGCCCCATCCAGCCTGGCCTTGAACACTTCCAGGGATGGGGCATCAGAACCTCCCTGGGCAACCTCCCCGTGCATCCATTTCTGGCTCCATATCTGCCTTGCAGATGTGACCTAATGGTTTACAGGAGTCAAGGGAAGAGGTATCACCTGACAATCTGTAACTGCTCTGCCACAAGCTGGGCCAGAATTCCAGCAATGCAATTAATCAATTGATGAGTAATTCACTCAGTAAATACTGTGGGTCAGATACCAGTCTTGTGTGCATGTTTTACCACTCTCTTTGTTCTGCTCTAAACCTTTTGTTGCTGACTATTTTTCCTTTTATTTTAGATTTTGAGTGCAGTAGCCACAGATGCAGATATAGGGTACAATGCCATGATTCATTACACCATAACTGGAGAGACAACTTCATTTCATGTTGGAGAACTTTCTGGAGATATTGCGACCCTTCAACCTCTGGACTATGAAAGTCATTCCCAGTATATGTTTATTCTGAAGGCTTTCAATCCTGGAGAGCCACATCTCCAGGACACAGCAAACATTACAGGTAGCTCTACTTTACCACAGAAAATGAACATTCATTAACCCTAGGGAATATTTCAGCATGTGTAATTCTGAGGCATAAACCAATAGTAATGCCAGAGTAAATTATCAGAAATTATGGTGTGTTCTTTTCACTATAGCCAGATAAAATTTTTCTAAAAAAAAGTTTGCCATGTCAAAAATGAGGATTTTTTCACACCAACTGACATTACTTCCTTCAATATATTCACATTTTTTTTCTATTTTCTGAGAACCTATTGACATTTTGATTGAAAAGGTTCCAAAAACATAATTCAGGGTTTTTTCTGCTTGTATACACAACAGCAGTTTTAGGATGATAAATAGTGTTGACAGTGATTTTTAGTCTTGTGAAAAATAACAGTGCTTGATTGCTGGCTTCTTTTTCTCCTTAAAAAAATGAAATAAATTGGTTGTGTTNTTTTCTGCTTGTATACACAACAGCAGTTTTAGGATGATAAATAGTGTTGACAGTGATTTTTAGTCTTGTGAAAAATAACAGTGCTTGATTGCTGGCTTCTTTTTCTCCTTAAAAAATGAAATAAATTTGTTGTGTTGGGGGAAAAAAGACAAAAATTTCTGCAAAATTGGTATCCTAGCTTTTGGCCTGCCCTGCTTTTGATTAATATGACTGGATATATTCTCATTCAGAGGAGCTGTGTTGGTTTATATTAGCTGAAAAACCCAACTTGTAACCATTTAGGTAAAACTCACCAAATGTGATGATTGTTTCTCAGTTACTGTGGAAGATGTCAATGAAGAAGGACCCGTGTTTGACCAGTCCTCATATTACAAGATCCTCCCAGACAATTCTACAGCTGGCACACTGGTAGTAGACATCAATGCAAGAGATGAAGGCAAGGGTTATGATGAAGGCATTTTCTACAATATTTCAGGTATGTTAGAAAAAAATCTTAGGGCTGTTTATTACTGGGATACTTGATACTGCTAAAGCAAGCTGCATGACATGAGAATGAGAGAGAATGGTCATAAATTGAACTGGCAGATTTTGACTGGATAGAAGGGGTTAAAAATTCTCTGTAAAGATCAGTAATTAATGGAAGAGGTTGCCCAGAGAGGCTGTCCTTGGCAACTCTCACCTCATGGATCAAAGCCTTGAACAATCTGTGCTGAATTCACTCCTGGCCATGTTTTGAGCCAAGAGGTTGCACTAGAGGGGGTGTCTTGCTTCAAATCACACTTACAGATTAGGATTTCAACGGTGTCTCTTCACTCCTGGGCATACCCTTCAGCCACTTGTCTCTGCTGGTTCCAAGGAACATCTCCAATACTTCTTTTTCTGTTTTCAGGTGGAAACTCAGAAGGCCTCTTTAGCCTTTCCAGTACCACAGGAGAGCTCAGGTTAAGAAGAGACTTATCCAAGCAAACTGCTCCCCTGTATTACTCCTTGAACGTCACCGCTACGGATTCGGGTCTGCCGCCTCTCTCAACCTCAGTAAAGGTACTAAAATTTCTACCTTGCACTTTGTTTGTTGCACAGTTAATTCCCCAGATTGCTCCATTCTAAACTGAGCACAGCTACACCAGGAAAGGGATATTAGTTAGGCAAAACTATGCAAACCAGGAATCAGAATGTCAGATTTATTTCTGTTTCAGGCTATGAGATAACAGTTACCAAGTTATGCTGCCCTAGCAATTGCTGGCACACCACCCAAAATGGTTGTGATCATTCCATTGCAGAAAAGACAGGCAGAAGCTCCAGGCTGTGAGGGAGGAGGATTAGAGCAGTGGAGACTTCTGTGCAAGGTCAAAGAGTGGGACAGCCAGAAGGGATGCAATGGATGTATATTATAAACAAATAGGAGATGGCAAATAAAGTGTTCTTGTTTATTTTTTTATAATGTAAGAAAAAATAATTTCTAGATTGAAGAGTGAGAAATGTAAATGTGGTTTAAAATATTATTTTTACACAGTGCTTATAACTTGCTAGTGATCTTTTGCCACTAAATATCACAGCAGAATTTAAAAAAAGAACTAGAAATCTATATGGATAAAGATGTGGAAAATTATCTTCAACAACCTTAAATAGACTTACAAGCCATCATTCTTCAGAGGATTGGACAGCAGCTGTCTGGCAACAGAAATAAATTATCTTTATTTTTGTGAAGCAGTAAGCATTTTTTATTCACCACATATCACCTTTTGTTCTTAATCCACAAATCAGTTACAATAGTTTTAAAGTACTGAAGGTGCAAGCTCTGGTTACACCCTCTCCAGTGGAAGACTGGAGATGAGTGCATCTCTCTGAGAGCTGCTTATTTAGACAAGTCCTTGGAAAAGTGCTGTATGTGAGGAACTGGAATCCCCCTCTGTTTTTAGCAAAGCACCCAGGTGAACCTAAACTGAGGAGGCTTCTGGTGTTTCCCAGCAGTATTTGCTGCCTTCAGGGCAGTGTCAAACTCAGCACACAGCACTCCCAGGCTTCTCCTCGCTGGCCAGGGCCTGGACTTGTGCTGGCTCACACCTCAGCAGGGAAGTGCTGGCTAAAGCTGCAGACATCACCCCCATGGTCACATCCTTTTCTCTGCAGGTGTCAGTCATGATTGCTCCTGAGGACGTGCCCTTCCCAGTGTTCCTGGAAGAAGCCTATCACCCTGCCCCTCTGTCAGAGAAGAGCCTCCCAGATACATTTGTTGTAGAGATCAGTGTCCTGTACAAGCTGCCTGTGAACTACAGCATCGCCTCTGGAGACCAGAAGGGTGAGCCCTGGGTGTGGAAATAACGGGAAGAGAGGGTGTGAAACAGCCCTGAGCATTGGTGTCTGGGCTCATCTCTTCTCTCCTTCGCTGTGCTCTTAGCTCAGCTCCACAGCCATTAACACTGCATGGGAATGAAGCCAAAGCACCAGTCTGATGTGCATCAGGTGTGGGCACGTGATGGAATTTCTGTCACAGCAGCACAAGGCACGTGAGACAGGGCTGGCCTCACCAGCTGTGTGCTGTGTCTGCTGCAGGAAGATCAGGCCCTACCTGGTCAGGCACAAAGTTACTCAGGCTGGAGAAAAAATAACTAATAGCACAAAAACTTCTAGTAGAAAAACTAACTCAGCAGCGTTTTCCTAACAGATTTGAGTGCCTAGAGTGTGCTCAAGTGCAGCAGTGCTTTGTCACATGTTTTTTTTACTAAATATAGAGCTGATTTTAAACTATCATCAAACAGCCAATTTGTACTTCAGTTTTGCAAAGTGTTTTGTGTGAAGTCATAATCTTGAAGGTAATTGCAAAATTTCTCATCTTCATTAAGAACAGGACTTCTTAGGAAATATAAAAATTTCTAACTGAAAGAGGGGCAAATAATCTCTGACTGTTTCAGAGGAACGTGAAGACCTGATTGGAGAGTGGTGGATTGAATTTTCTCCCTTTTGGTTCCTATCTGACCTTCTGAATTATTTCATTTTGTTAATTACAGCCCTAGATATATCTGACATTCTTGTCAACCTTGTAAAAATGTTGAATTTCATTTTGTTATTTCAAAAATACTTCAATGTACAATATTTGTATAAATAATATGTAATTTTCACTGGAGGATTCATATCTTCAGTTTCAACTAATGAAATCATAACCAGAATAACTTCTGGTTGATTTTTTTTTTTAACAGGATATTTCATTATCCATTCATCCAATGGTATCATAAGAACAAGTAAGAATCTAGAACTGGAAGATTTTCCAGTAAATTTCAAGGTACGAGCGACAGACTCATCTAATGCTGCCATATTTAGTGAAGTTGAAGTGAAGGTGGAAGTTATGGATGAAAACAACTTCCCACCAGTTTTCCCATCTTCCCTTCTAGAAGAGAGTTTGCCAGAGGTAAGAAAATGTCATCCAAACTGAACCACAGAAATAAGTCTTCAAAATAATAATAATAAAAAGAATCTTTTGTTGAGTATGCAAGTAATCCTTCTGGAACTGGGCAGACTTGCTGTTCTGTCCTACCCTATGATGTTGTGAAATTTATTTCCAGCTGAAAATCCCAATACACCACAAGAATGATCTAGAAGTGTGGACTTACTGAAGGAAAAGTGAATCCTTTTTAATAAGGGGCTTCATGAAGGAAGAACTACCACTCCATTTTGAATATTTTACGTAGAGAATATTCAGGTGCATTCGAAATTGGATGTGCTGGGCACAGCCTTTTGTAAGGGAGCTTCAGACAGGGAAGTAATAGGGCAAAGCCTCTAATTTAGCAGTATTTCTCCTCTTGCTCATGCACAATCTGTTGTGATTTTGCTGGCACAAGTGATCAGCAGCACAGAACAAGACAGATTTCAGTCAGATTTTCAGACATTGTGGTTCTCTTGGTTCTCTACAGAAGAAGCCACAGCATTTAAATATGCAAAAGCATCTTGCTCAACATTTCACTCTTCAATTTTCAAGCAACACTTTTCACACTTTAATCTGCTGGTTGCTTTTTTTTAAACAAAAACAAACAAGCCCATTGATCATGTTAATATTTTATGGAGCACATACCTTACCTTTGAGATCCCCAGCTGATGCACACATATTGTCTTTAGCAGCCACAATTGATTGTAAATCTACTCCATTACTACCACTGAGTTAAAGATAGGTTCACTTATTACACCTAATTTTAATGTTTCCAGTCAGTTTAATGCAGAGAAACTAGAATCACGTTTCCCAACCTTAAAAAAAAATTATATCCATGTGAAATATTTACACAGTGGGAATTGCTGGATTCCCTGTTGGATCAAATAACTTCAGATCAGGTCTCAAATAGCTGTGCAAGTGAAACGCTGGTATCTGCTGTCAGTCTTGGTGCAAATAACATTGTTAAAAAGGAAGAATTAGATTATTTTTATTAGCCAAATAGTGTTCAGAAAGAAATGTGATTTTGGAGTTGAGAATACCCATTGAGTTTCATAGGAGAAGAGGCTGTTAAACAGAAATAACAGCAAGTCAGATGCTTGAGGTTAACATTTGTGCTGTTTGAAATAATTTTTCTCCCTGAAAATTGCAGCTATAGATAGAGACACAGGGGGAGGAAAACAATTATTTTCTGTAAATTAGAGAAAGCAAGAGACTGTCTTACTGTGCTGAACAAGTTGTATAATTTTGATTTTAAAATGTCTATACTACTGTAAGTGGATGCAGTATCTGTTACTTTCACATAATTCAAGCAATTGCAGCAAAGCAGTCTCTGAGAGCCTCAATCTTTCTTCCTCCACAGCATTCCCCTGCCACTGAGATTGTGCAGCTGAAAGCTCAGGACAAGGACACAGGTAGAAATGGTTTCCTGACATACGGCATTCTCAATGGACACGGACTGAAATTCAGGATAAATGAGACAACTGGAATCCTTTATTCCACTGCCCCCTTTGATTATGAAGAGGAACCCACAGAGTATCAGGTTTGCTTTAGATTTTTTTAACATCTTCTTTATTCAGAACACTTTATCTTTCTCTTGGAAAACAGGTGACACTTGGGCTTTTATTTAGCTTGATAATGCTTGAAGGTTTTCTGCACTGGTTTTAGAACAAGAGCCTCTCAAGGTGTAAGGCATTATTAAAACAAGCCACTGCCTTTTGACTAGACTGAAATTCAAGCACAGCTCATTGTTCACCTGCCCTGCAAACACTTCAACAGCTGAATAAGTAATTTCACAATGACAGCTCACGTACTCAGCACTGTCTGCTGCTTGGATCCATGCTGGACTGAGATCTTGCAGATATGATTCTCAGATAATCTTTGTTGTTGCCACTGCTGGATATTTTTTGTGGTCTTATTTTGCTTCAAGCAAAAATATTGGTGAATTTGTTGGTTCTACACTGAAAGACTTTTTTACTCACCCAAATACTCCTTAAGTTTTCAATAATCATTTTGAGGTGAATTCAGAACTGGACTTTACATTTCTAAGAATACTTCAAAGTTTAAAATTCACCAAGATTTTTAAAATCCTTATGCAAGAGGCTCTTTGTATGACTTCTCATTTCCAATAACTGTGTTACTTACAGGTTGTGGTGTATGCTGAGGATGATGGAATCCCTGAGAAGAAGAGGGGTTACTGCACAGTTGTGATAAAGATCACTGATGTCAATGACTGGCCACCTGTGTTTGATCCAGTGCCTGACTTCAGCGTCCATGAAAATGTGCCTGTGGGATTCATAGTTGGAAAAATCACAGCATCAGACAGAGACACAGGAGACAATGCCTTTGTTCTGTATAACCTCACAGGTAACAAGCAATTCTGTCACTGCACTGGCACTTTGTTGTCTAGACAATTATGAGGATAATTAGTATTGCCCATGTTATTTCCTAACCTCTTTCCACCAAAGCCAAGAACGTTCACTTTCACCTGGTTTGCAATGTTGTTAATTTTTGCTCATATAATTTTCAAACCTTGGCTCATGTTTCAAATGCCCATCCACTAAAAATATTTCTGCTCTTCTTCTACATTATCCATACACTACTTAAAAAATTGTTTTGATGAGTTCAGGACACAAGTAAATAAAATATAAATTAAGAGTGTAGTTTATAATGTGCTGCTAAGATGTGTTAATTAATGATGCTTGTTTAAACCTGTCTCAGATGGTGGAGGAAATGTATTTGAAATAGATGAAATACAGGGCATCATTAAGATAAGGAACTCTCCAGACTATGAAACCATGAAGAAATACAGCCTTTCAGTGACTGCAGTCAACAATAAATCTGCCCCTTTCCACCAGGTAAGAGACCATTACTGTAATGAACAGTGACACTTCAGAGTGGATTTTGAACTACTAGGAGGGAGATCTATCCCATCCATTTACTGTGTAGAATAAATGAGTGACCTCATCATGTTCAGAGTCAGACTCCTACAGCCTTTAACCACACTGAGTTGTAGTATACTTTAATTATGTGAAATATTTCAAAATCATGCATGGTAGGTTTTGACCCTGAATTGTTTGCTGACTGACCTGTGCTGGGGAACTGGAGTTTGTCTGCTGCTGTTAGAACTGTAGGTGATGTGATAATTTTTCAGGGAGAACAAGTATTTTCAGTAGATTGTTCTAGTTTTGCTGAGTTTCTTTTATTTGAAAATATATTAGACACTGTTTTAACAGAATCAGAACATGTGTGGTTTCCTTAACTGCATGGAAGACATGTTGGTCTCCTAAACATATCCTGTTCTTACTCATTCAGACACCTTTCAAGAAGAATCCTATTGCAACATTGAATTCCTGCCTCTCCTGGTAAAATCCTGTAGTGATCTTTGATGCTGAGGTCACACAATGAAACCCAAACAATATTTTACTGCAGCATTTTCAAAGCCTGATTTATAATTTCTGTTGCACGTGCAAGTAAGGAAAAAGCAATGCTAAATAAGAGTTTCTAAGTACTCTAAAATGCATGGCACCACTTTGTTTTCTAGGCAGCCACCCATGTCAGTGTTGCAGTGATTGATGTGAATGATAATGCCCCAGTGTTTGCCCAGAGCTCCTACTCTGCTTCCATAAACATGGTGAATCCTGTGGGTGCTCCTGTCCTCACCGTGAGCGCCACCGACTGGGACCAGGTAACTCCTCCTGTCACCCTGACACTGCTCTGTGGCACAAACACAGCCTGCTCCATTCTCCAGGCATGTAGCACCAGGCCTAGCAGATAGTGAATCCTGGTTAACCAACTCTGATAATTGGGAATTGGGAGTTTTGCTGCCTCTGCCTTGACACCGATGTACTTCCTGGCTCTGGGCATGTTTCCTCAGCTGTATTTCCTTTAATTTTTCCCTTTACTACACAGAACTGTATGCACAAGTCCTTCAGAAGTGTACAAAGACTGAAGCAATTTAGTGTCCCTGAAGCCATTTGAACTTCTGAGGTAGAAGAATCTGTAAAAACTAAACATCATATAGCTGGTTTGAGCACTGAAACGTCTGCTTGCCAAACTCCTCTGAAGTGTGGCACCCCAGCTGATTCTCTCTATCCTCATTTTTAAATGCAATTTTGTTTGATCTATCTGTACTACACCCATCAAATAGTATCCAGGCACTGGCAGGGATATCTAGTAGTCAACCCCATCACCATGACAACATCACTAGTAATTATATCATTTACAAGATGAAACATCTCCAAGTGACAACAAAATAGGTGTAGCAGGTGCCTTCCTCTTTCTTCATGCATAATTTTGGTTGGAAAAGCTGCAGCTGTGGTACATTGCTGCAAATCATCTAACAGCCCTTTTTTAATCAGCCTTTTCAATGATTTTGTATAAAAAGTGAAATTGCCTTTGAAAATTGCTGTACTGTGGGAGATCTGCATTGAGACTCCAATGAAATTCCCCCTTAAGATGTGAAGAGTGGCACTTGTCCACTCTGTGCCACCCTCGCTAACCTGACTGTCCCACTCTACACATCTGAATTATTTTCATTACAGACTTTTTGCCATGTTTTTACTGTGTAAAAAAAAAAAAATAATTACTGTAGAAAAATATACTGTGTATTTTCTTCTGCTTTGTTTTTTGGTTTTGGTGTTTGTTTTGTTGTTTTTTTTTTTAATTTGTACACATCCTACCATAGCTCTAATTCTTCAAAAAAATCACTATTTTCAAAATAATTTCACCAGAGACACTTAGATGTTTTTTGGGTCTGTTATTTCAGTGTTTATCCAAACATACTCCCATTTCCCTGAGACTGTGTTCCTTTCATGGCAGGGGCAAAATGGCCTTATTGAATATTACATCCTCCCAGACCTCACTGTGAGCCCGTTCTTCCTGATAGAGGATTTGAGTGAGGGGAAGATAATTACAACTGGAAACCTGTCTAGATCTGGAGAGATGCATTTAACAGTGATGGCAAAGGACAAAGGTTCTCCTCCTTTAAATGGCACTGCTGTGGTTACTCTGAGTGTGTTTGACAACCGGCCATTCGTTCCTCGCTTCAACAAAAGTGAGATCAGGTGAGGCTTTCACAATCAGTTAAATAACTGGAATGTGTTCACCAGAAAGTGCAAAACATAGCAAAGTTGAAGGTCACTTTCATATTTTTCCATGCAGAAGAAAGGTCATTAGTTTTGGGTTTTTTTTTAAGCAAAACATAGGAAATTCTGCAACGCTTGGGGTTCTATGAATGTGAGTTGAGGCATTGCTTTTTATTTCTCTACTTTGCAGCTTTTATAAGCCAGACTCTTTTCCCCTTTTCTTTTGAACACTATAAAACATTTTTCCTTAGGTTTTACTCAAGGATGACCCAAAATCTGCATGGAAAACCAGGGTTTGCACTGCACTCTGAAAGTTGGGCATATCTGCCAAACAACTGGGGGGAGGGGGCAAGGTTTTCCACAGAGTACTCTCTTTTAAAGAGCTAAATTTCAAAACCTGCCTGGGCAACCACTGTTGGCAAATTTAACATGATGATTTATCATTTATTTCCTGCATTAGTGTTTCTGTTTCGGAAAACACTGGAGTGGATTATTTGATTTATGATTTTGCTGTGGTTGAAACTTCAGGAAAACCAATTGATTACACTATTGTATCTGGCAATGAAAGAGGTGAGTACTAGCCCCCTTATGAGTTAAAATAGCCAGGAGAACATCATAACCTGTCTTTTGCATGGCAGATGCTGCTGTGCATAAATGAAGAGCTGGAGAGTATGGATAAAGCTTTTTTTTTTTAATTAGTACACAGAGAATATTTTTCAGCATTGACTTTGCTGATCTTTGGCTTTAGAAAGAGTAGTAACTTGCTAAGAAATGGCTTCTTTTAATCTTAAACTAGGATAATTTAGAGACTAGGAGAGCCAAAATAGAAAGTGTTGTTAACAAGCAGCTTCCTCCCTGCCAATCACTTTTAGTCCATAATTTCCTTGCATTTATGTTAAGGCATCTGCCCTCTGGCAGCTGTGCCCAGGCTCCATTTGGCTCACAACAAAGGCAGTGCGTAGAAACTGAGAGAAAACTTAGAAATGCATAAAAAATGGAGTTGTGCAAGAAGGAGTTATGTTTCTTCTTTGTGAAATCATGTGAAATTCTTTTTCACATTTACTGTTCCTTTGCATGTTTAAGAGCTGTTTGGTGTGGGGTAGGAGCCCAGCTGTGATGATGCCTTTGCTGCTTGGCCAGTGGAAGTGTTGAATTTCACATTGTTCAGAGCAGAGGAGCCATGGAAACATCCCGAGGGCAACTAAGACACAAGAGGTAGGAGGGGTACAAGTGAACTGGCAGCAGTCACAGCAAAAGTGTGTGTTTTTCCTTTCAGGTCACTTTAGACTGGATCCTGACAGTGGTGAGCTGAGAACAGCTGTTAATTTGGACTATGAGGAAGTTTCTCAGTATGTGATTTTAATTCAAGCAAACAGAAAAGTCTCCCCTGCGGCAGAAGTCCAGCATTCAGGTAACTTCTTGAACATTCCAGGGAAGCAATGGACACGTTTTGTATTTGCAATCCATTCAGGAGTTGTGATTCTCTTTGTAAAGAGAAATGTGTAAGGTGAAAAGTTGATGGTCAGGGTTGTTCACCTGTGTTTTTTCCAGGCCTGTTTGCTGAGAACGTGGCCATGCTGATAATCTCTGTGCAGGATGTGAATGAAGAGCCCGTGTTTTCCAGCAATTCCTACTCTGCCCGCATTCCCAACTCTGTGTCCTACAAATACCCTGTCATTACAGTCCAGGTAGAGTATTCCTTGTGCTCTCCAAAAGGAGAGAAGTCCTGTGATAGAGCTGGGTTTCTTCCACTGTGTTAAAGGAGCCTTAAATCTGCTCTTGAGAGCCGAGTTTGCTGCTTGAAGAACAACGTGCAGCCCAAAAGTCACAGGCTGAGTGTCACAAATCACCTTTTTTAAACCCAGGCCACAGATCCTGACTCAGGAGACAATGGAGTTCTGCTGTACAGCTTAGTGAGAGGTCAAACCAAGGAATTTGACATCAATGAACACACGGGGCAGATTTTTACAGTTTCTGTAGCAGGAAAGGCTGGAACATTTAATCTGGAAGTCCAAGCTGCTGACCAAGGTGCAAGAAGACTCACAGCCCAGACAACAGTCAGTGTAAGGAAGATTTTTATGTATAATCCTGATTTACTTCCATGTCAAAATTGTAAACAAGAAGGGCTAATTTTGGTAATGGCAAAACCACAACATTACTTGACTCTGTCAGTAGGGCTGTCAGATACACAAATATTTACATACTAGAATTAAGAGGTTGCCATTTTCATTAACATATAAAAATACGTTGGCAGAAAAACTGACTTTTGGAGGACAATTATTTTGTATCAGAGGGTTTTTGTCATTGTTTAGTGGGTTGTTTGAGTTTGTTTTTTTTTTTGACCAATCTACAAGAGGTACAAATGCTTTAGAAAATCTTATCTGTGATTCTTCATTAGGTAACTGTTGATTCCAGTTCCAGTAGCAACATTGTGATGCTGGTGCTTAATCAGACGATCAATGTTGTGGAAAGAAACAGTGACGAAGTACAAAGGTATTTTTGAAACTGTGAAGCTGATTCTTGTATAACATCTAATGATAAATTCAGAGTCCCTTTGGGATAGGGGTCTGACAGCCTACAGGGAGCTGATACAGCCAGTGTGCCCAGGAAAAGCCAGGCCTTCAGTTTGACATAGCTCAGAATAATTTAAGAGAATTCACAGGAATCCACCAATTTTTACCTTATAAGTTTTTAGCCTGAAGCTGACAAACCTCAAAGAGGTCGTTGGACTAGACAACTTCAAGTGGTCTCTTCCCACCTCAATGTTTGTGTCATTTTTAACAGCATAGGATAAATGTTTCCATGGACAGCAGGATAAAACTCTGGAGGCATAGAGCAGACACCACAAACCAAACCCACCATTGCTACAGGTGGAACCCCCCCCACCATGGCACAGCTTTTCCAGGACATCCCTGAAACAGGGGATTAGCCAGTGATATGTGATGGCCACCCTGCAATTAAAACCATTATTGGGCCTTTTAGGCATGGTACCAAAGATGGAAGAGCTTTTGTTTGGCTACACGTGAACATATATTTACATTGGAAACACTGAGTCCTGTGCTTATAAAGGGAAATCACCCTGAAGGTGGGAAAAATGAGTTTGTGATGTTGATGGTATTATGGACCAGTTCTTGTTGGTAAAAATTAGGTGGAAAATTTTCTTGGAAGCAGCTGGTGCTGACTGTTACCAGAATCATGGATTAACTGGGCCACTGGTCCAATCCAGCAAGAAATCTCTGGAAAAAGAGGAGAAAACAATGAGGATTATGAGACTAAATTTCCCTTCTCCCCACCTTTGCTGTTTATAGTAATCTATAGATATTTTTTCCTCTGTTACTCAATCACTTAACAATTTTGGACAAATACCTTAATTCCTTTGCTGATGATAATCCTGCATTTTTACATGCTTAGATTAAAATACTTGCTAAAGTATTTTTATTAGGATCAATTACTATCTGCCAAGTGTTGTATTAAATACTACTCCATTTAATTTCCAGAGTAATAGAATCTGTCATTGCCCAGGTAATTAAAAATATTTTCTTCATATGACGTCAGGGTCCTGGAAGATAAACTTGGATGGAATGTATATGTGGTTAATATTTATTCCAAGGAGTTTGAAAGAAAAGCAAGGAGCAGCACTGATGAAACCCAAGTAAACATCATTGCTTTTGATGAGGCCCACCAGGAAGTACCTGCAGAAGATGTGAAAAGGTCTGTATGGCACAGTCTGACTTCTGGGGTCACAGCTTATGCAGATAGCATTTTTAGGAATTCAGAAAGCTGATTCACTATTTACTGACAGCTAATTTTCAGAGTTTGCCAAAAACATGAGTAGGGCTGTTTCATTGTGCAAAACAGATTTAAAAGTCAGTTTAAGAAAAAAAAAAAAAGCTGCAGGAGAAAGAATATAATTAAAATATATATTGACTTCAGAGTGGCAGAATATTGATTAAAAACTTACATCTTATATCTTACACTTCTTTGGTAACCTGTCAGTGATGTGGATCTAGTTGAACTGTCCAAGCTCTGCAGCATTTTAGGTCACAAACACCAGGGCTGGTTGCTGGAAAAGGGACCTTTTCCTGAAGGATAGACACAACAAGTCTGAATCCTTGGCGGAGGTCTTGGCAGACCAGGGAGGGATATTCTGTATTTGCATCACTACTCCTGCAGCCGAAATGAAGGTTGTGTAAATCATGCACATTTTCCCCTTCTATCCTCAGAAAACTGAGGGAGCAGAAGGATGCCATTGAGCTGGAGCTGGAGCAGGTATTTTCAGCATCTGTCAGCACTGCCATCGGGGAGGCTCCGGCTGCCCCGGCCCGCCCGGAGCTCGTGGCCGCCATCGTGCTCGGGGTGCTGCTGGCTGGCACCTTCCTCGCCTTCCTGGCCTACGTCCTGCTGGATCTGAACAGGAGAAGGTACAGAGGGTTTGCCTCAACAACCTCCTTTAGACTGACAGCTGCTCATGGGCTTAATTAAGGGTCAACTCGAGAAATATTTGTCTGGTAAACTACTGATATTTGCAGGGAGTATTGCCTCAGATTTGTTATGCTGGATGCACCACACGCAACTGAAAGTTGTTTCTTCTTGTGTTTGGCACACAGCAAAAGCAGAAACAAATACTTCTAAAATAGAGGAATGTGGGCAGCAGAAGTTTTAACTGTGAAGGGAGGCACATGAGTCCAACCCCATAAATGATGAAATCAAGGGAAGTTTTGCTGCTTCAGTGGCAGCAGGGCCACATGGTAGAGGGAAGTGGATAATTTCCAGAAGGGAAGCAAACATTTACACTCCTGCCATTAAGGAAAAATAGGAAATCCTCCAAACTAATCCCCAGAATAACACTGAAAATAAATGTGTTGTATTAAACTTATAACACAAATAATTCATCTTCATTAATTTCTAAAACAACTGTAAAGCCAATCTTCAAAAAGAAATTATTATTATTACTATTACTACCACTATTACTATTACTTTATTTCAATGTATTATTTTCAGAAAGCATAGGAAGCAGGATTTGGTTAAGAAAATTGAATTTATGGAGGGCATTGATAATCCGTGGGCAGCTGACAAAAATGGAAGTCTGAAAAGCTTAGAGAAACCAGAGTACATGAATAATGGGTAAGTAGACTGCATATAAAAACTGTGGTTCTAGTTTTTTCTGGTACCATAGGATTTTCCTTGGATCTCCCACTAGGCTATAGGTCCATATTTAAGGACACTTAATATATTAAAAATCTCTACACTTGAAGGAAGTTAATAACTTTTAATCTTGCATCAAAGGCAAATTCCTGCTTACTCTTTAGCAAATTGTTAATCCTACTGCAGAAAAGACCCTTCAGGATACAAGAAGCTAATTAATTCCTCTGGGTAAAATCCCCCTAATTTTGAGATCAGTGTCCACGCTGCTCTGGGTTGTAGAGAGGCTGGGATTTTTGTCTCAGTTCAAGGTGCTATGAATTCTCTGAACTCTCTTAGGAGAACTGAGATGATGTCATTTGACAACCTGGAAGGCATCAGAGGAGAGGATGCTGAAAAAAATGAAATTCAGGCCCTTGATAAAGACAAATATCTGGAGACAGTGCTGCTGGATTACAAGGGTGAAAGTGAGCAAAATGGAGCACCTGAAAAAGCTGATGAAAGTAGAAATGTGGAGGTCCAGCCCACTGTGGGATTCCCAACAAAAGAGGTAACAAGGTTTTTGATTGCAAAGCATGGAGGCAAAGGTATTTCATTGTTATTTAATCAAATAACTGAAGGGATGATCAAAAAAGCAAATCTGATGGAACTAAAAAATAAAACTTGTGAAGTAATACCTGGAAATGTTCAAGGCCAGGCTGGACAGGGCTTGGAGCAACCGGACCTAGTGCAAGGTGTCCCTGCCCATGGCAGGGAGCTTGGGGCTGGACAATCTCTTAAGGTCCCTTCCACCCCAAACCATTCTATGATTCTATAAAAAAATCTTAGAGGAGGGGCTGTTTATCCCTGCCTAGAAGAAGGAGCAGGACTTTCATAAAGAAGTGAGGACTCTCTTCTGTCTTTATGGAATGTGAACAGTAAAGAGCAGACAATTTTATGATTTCTACTGTTTATAATTTCTCCACACTCAACCATTTGTAGCTTTCTGCCTCACCTGTGTTACGCTTTTTTGCAGGATTCCTTTTTGACAGACACAAACCAGAAGCCAGCTCTTTCCTTAACACCTCATCCTGCATTGCCTGCTCCTGAGAAAGAACTGAAAGGAGTAAAATTTTCAGAGGTGGCAGTGATTTTGGACGCAGAGCCTGGAGATGATGAGTCTGAAGACGATGAGTCTGCTGATGATGTATCTCTCTGATACAAACACTCGATGAAGAAAATTTTTAGAAAAACCACAATGAGACTCATTGGAACAGCTCAGAATTAAATGAGCAATAAGACTATAGGAATGTTATCCAGATTTTAATTCTGCTGCTGTTGTAAGGATGGATAAAGAGGAGAATGAGCAACATGCGGGAAAGGCTGCAGTGCTGTACTGCAGGGTTGCTTCCCCAGCAGCAGCGCTGTCTCACAGTGTATTTAATTTCTTTTGGCACGTGTCAAATGCCCAAGACAATAAACGCGATTCCAAAGGCGTTGCCTTGTCATTGCTTCAGATGGAGTAATTTTGGGACATCCATTCTTCTGTTCTTCTGCGCAGAAACGTCCGCCGCAGTGTTTGAAAACGAGAGTCTGATTTTTTTTTTTTTTTTTCCCTCTCTTCCAGTGAGGCGGTGCCTTCCCCCCGGATCCGGGAGCAGCCCCGAAGGAGCGGCTTTCCCTGGGCACAGAAGCGGAGGATCGGCCGCCGAGGCCCAGAAGAGCCCGGAGCCTCCGGGCGCTGCCGCCCCCGCTCCCTC
>VYXF01011630.1:63274-76236 GCA_013397295.1 Polioptila caerulea
GGCCGGGCCGGGCAGCGCCATGGCCAAGTGGGGCCAGGGGGACCCGCGCTGGATCGTGGAGGAACGCGCGGACGCCACCAACGTGAACAACTGGCACTGGTGAGCGCCGGGATGGGGAAGGGAAAAGGGGAAGGGATGGGGGAACGGGCGGCCGGCGCTGACCCCGCCGCTCCCGGGGCAGGACGGAGCGGGACGCGACCAGCTGGTCCAAGAGGAAGCTGAAGGAGGTGCTGGAGGGGCTGGTGGTAGAGAGCGAGGCCGGGCGCTGCGAGATCGGCGACCTCAAACACGTGGAGGGCGAAGCGTCCTGCAACAGCCGCAAAGGGAAACTCATCTTCTTCTACGAGTGGAACCTGCGCCTCAGCTGGAAAGGTACGGGGGAGGCGGGGTGCCAGGGGCTCCGCGGGGATTGCCGGGCCGGGGCAGCGTGTCCCGGGGCCGTGGCTTTGGCGCGGGCTCCGCCGGGCCGTGCCGTGCCGTGCCNAGTGAGGCGGTGCCTTCCCCCCGGATCCGGGAGCAGCCCCGAAGGAGCGGCTTTCCCTGGGCACAGAAGCGGAGGAGCGGCCGCCGAGGCCCAGAAGAGCCCGGAGCCTCCGGGCGCTGCCGCCCCCGCTCCCTCGGCGCCGGGAGGAAGGGCAGGGCAGGGCTTCGCCTTCCTCCTCCTCCTCCGGCGGGGCGGGGAAGTTTCTGGCACCTTCTGGCGGTGCCGGCGGAAGCGGCCGNCGGGAGCCATCCGTGTGCGGAGGAACTGTCCCCTCCGGGCGGGGAAAGCGCCAGTGTCTCGGTGAACTGCAGTGACTCAGGCGTGGGGCCACTGCGGGAGCCACGTGGGCCTGGACTGGATAAATGCGTATTCTTAAATAACCTTGAAACCCGAGCTTGGCTCTCTCGCCTTCACCCAGGCTTTTCCAACCGCATATTCCTTAGCACGGCGTTCCCGGTGTATCGGCACGGGGTTACTCGCTTTGCCTTGCGAGAAGTGAATGCCTGCATTGTGGTGGCATTGACAGCAGAGTGCCGGGGCTGCTTTAGTTCCAGCGTGCCCAAATTACAGCTCCAAATTACAGCTGTGTGCCCCGTGCCTGCGGAGACCAGGAGAACCTAGCAGACGTCACATGACAGCTGTTTCCAAAATCTAGCTGTAGTTTACATTGAGGATAATGAATTACATGAGCATAAAACTCTTTAGTGGGAAATAGAAATAGTTCTGGATTATTTGGGATACTGGGGTCGTGCCCGTGCATTTTTTTGTTGTACCGTATCCGTTTGCTATCCCAGCTCTTGGAGTTCCCCTCCGCTCTGCTTGTCCCATGACAGGCTCTTTGTTTGCACTTCAGCTTTTGGTCATACCAAGGAATTCTTTCCATTTATTAAATGCCTAAAACTTGACAGCAAATTGTGGCCCGTGTCTTGCACTGGAGTAAGAAGCAGGAGCAGCTGATGGAATGAGCCTGCACAGGAAATTGTCCCTGGATATTGTAGTGCCAAGTGACAGGCTGTGCTTCGCCAAATACTGTCCTTATTCCTCAGCCCTCGGGTGGGGAGGTTTGCCTGACTGCTGGGGTGTTGCTGAGACCAGAACAGATCTGGAATTGAAGTCTGCACCCACAATAAGAGGGGACTTCAAACTAAGTATTGTTGTTTGTTTTAGATAGTTTTATATGTTCCAAGGGTGTTATAAACTAAAACCATACTTAGAGTTGTGGTGTAAATGTAACGGAGAGCAAGGCAAATACACTCTAGAGCAGTTGAAATCAATGTAGATAAAATAATTGTAATCGGCTTTTTGACTTCTTAAGTTCAGCTAAAATCACTCTAAGCTTTAAACAGAGGTTAGTTTGGCTTTGTGTGGTTTATTTCAGAATATAACGTTAGAAGCAGGCAGATTTTGTTTGTGTTTCTATGTAAGTTCTCTCTAAACTGTTTCTCTACAAGGTGTTTATCCTGGTCAGTGTTAAGAGGCTGCTCTGACTTGTGCTGGCTGCTTTGCTATGCTGAGTGAATCATGGCTTTGAGAGCTTAATTTTAAATAAGTTGGCTACTACACAGGAAATTCTAAAAAAAAAAAAACAAAAAAACAAACCAGGAGCTGACGAATTTTTTTTTTGTGATAGCCATCACATTGTGTGTTTTGAGAGTTCTAAATTAGAAGTGAGAGTTCAGATTGAACTAAAAAGCTGTAATTAGCTCTACAAGTCTTCAAGGATAACTAGGACTTCAAGCTATGATTAAAATCTGGGTATGTAAGGACAAATGATAAAAATCCTGAGATTTGCAGCCGATTTGGAAAGTCCAGTGTTGGAAAAACATTGTGCAATCCAGATAAGAGAGAAACAAGAAAGTGAGGAACTGAGTGTACTGAATGGCACTAAAATTGAGCAAAATGGCTGTCCTATCATTTTGTAGAAGATGTAATGAGGATTTTAATGGATCATTCCACATTTTGTGGTGGAAGCTTTGTGAAAACATTTGTCCTTTTAAAGCAGATTATTTCATGTGTGTCATGGCTGGGTCTTTCTGAGATGTATGCTTCTCACTGGACTGGCAGGAAACCAAAAAATAATTTATTCTCAGGTCTGTTTCTGAATTCCACTGCAGTTCCAACACACAGTTTGATTGATTAAAAGGTAGTAAAGCTTTGTTCACATTACAGTGGCAGTGAAAATGCAGAGCTGCACCAACGTTCTGCCTATGTCATGTTGATCCACCAGCTCTGTTTGTTCACTGGTTGGACTTTGCTGCCCAGCACAGACACTGCCACCTTGAAACTTTATTTTAGGGGTTGTGAAAATTGCTATTAGGATTAGCTGAGTGTTTTGCTCCCCAGAACCCCTTCCTGCATGCCTGCACTTCCTTTCTGGGGAGAACAGCCACAAATAAGATTGGTTTTATTGTCTGCCAAGGCCATGTTGTGTGGTTTTCCTGAACTGATATTGGTGCGGTAAAGAAAGCAGGGAAGAGCACACTGAGGTGGCTTTGTGGGCCAGGAGTGTTTCAAAGATGGCATTAACCAGTTCCCAAGGCTTTATGGAGTGACAGGTTCTCCTGGGAGACTCCGAGGTCTGGTTCTGCTGCCCTGTGTGGATGTGGATGTGTAGTTGTGCTCAGACAGACTTTGTGTGTTGTGCAATCCCTCCTGGCCTCAGACCCGAGTGGGGAGGGAGGGATCTTTGTTACCAACAGCCCTTCATCTTCTCCATGCCAGGGAACACCTGGGCATTTGCTGGAGTTCCTCACTGGGATCTCGACCAGTTGGGTTCTGTCGGTGCCCCGCGATCGCCTCAGGGCTCAGGGAAATAATTAAAATCATAAGAGTGATGATCAAGAGCAGTGGGATCCAGGTGGCTCCTGTGAAAGTGAGAATCCCCAGAAATTCTGCATCTGCCTTCCTGATAATTCCCCTTGTGCAGTCATGCCCTGGGCTGTTGGAATTTGAGAGTTTTGCTGCTGAAGCACCTAGTTGGATTTTTTGTGTTCTGACAGTGAGCTGACAGACCTGCCTGTTTCTGTTGTTGCTTTCTGAAGAGATTTTATCTTATCTAATTAGTGAGTTAATTTAAATAACAAAACAGTTTTGCAAAGCAAAGGGAAGAGTCTTCAGTGTAAGGAAAAAAAGCCTCAGACCTTAAATTCAATCTTTTCAGTGTAGACCTGAGGCAGGGCAGCTCAGTGGGGCAGGGAAGGATACAGTGTACTGCAGCATAATTCCTGTCTTGGCTGAATCTTTCTGCAGTGTGCAGTGATGGTAAAGTGGTTAAAAGTAATGTCAAATGCTCTAAATGTGCATGTGAATTTTGTATTTTAAAAAATGTCACTTGTATGCCTCTCCATTATACACATGTGTGTTTCCTGGTAACATGCTGCATGTTGGGAGCTTTCACACAATTAAGGAGGGCATGGTTGGCGTTCCAGGGAGCTCCAGGGGAGGAGAGGATTTTCCCCTGCCCACCCTTGGATGCACTCTCAGAGTTGGGGACAGGCTGTAAAGGGTGTCAGAGCAGGTGACAGCTGCAGGGGAGAGCAGGTGGGTCCCTGTCCATGCCCTGGTGCACCTGCATAGGGAACACAGCTCCCAGGAGAGGCTCAGGTTGCTGTTCAGTTCCTTTAAATCAGCCTTGAGGCAACTCCCTTCAGGTAATGCCTTTGTACACCTGAGTTCCAAGGGTAAAACTCTTGCTGTGGGGGAAACAGTTTTTAATGATGCATTTAAGAATTCGTTATGTTAATACAGGTACAGTGAAAGAGTCTGGTGAGAAACATAAGGGATCTGTTGAAATTCCTAACCTGTCAGAAGAAAATGAGGTAGATGATACAGAGGTAGGTGTGCAACACTGGTATGGCTGTATAGGTCCACAATTCTTAAATAAAGTTAATCCACATCTAGGCATCATATTTTGATTTATCCTGTTATTAATGGGGGTAATTACATGCTGATAGTTTATTTCATGCTCTTGTTTATTATACTTGGAATAATTCCTTGTTTTGTTCTCAAATTTACCAATGAGGAATGTGCAGTTTGCTTTGCTAGTTATTCATTGTGACAATATTTTAACTACAAATCTGCAAAGAACTCTGCTTGTAATGTTAAGAAAACCCCAAACCAACACAGAAAATCACCCCAAGCCCTAAGACCTTAAGGAATCTCCATGTTGGTTGGATAATGGTTGATTCTGGGCTTCCACAGATCCTTCAGCCTCTGCTGAGGAGCAGCTCTTGGCTATACCTGATGAACTAGACCGAGTGGAGAGACTACAATTATTTATATCTTAAGAGGACCTATTTTTAGCAAAGGTTGGCTACCCCAAGATCATGAATTTGAAATTGCAGCTGTCCTCTGAGCATAGTAAACAAAGCCCAAATGCTTTCCTTTGTGCCAGAACCCAAAAGGCTCATGAGTGGGGTCTCTCAGATGCTGTCATTTTTCTGTTTCTAGATCAATGTTAGCAAGAAGAAAGGGGAAGGTGATGTTCTGAAGGAGCTGATGAGAACTGAAGGAGCCACCAAAGTCAGAGAGGCCCTGAGGGACTACCTGAAAGCACTTAAAACAGGTAAATTAAACCAGGTGAATTAATCAGCACCTTGGGAGTGTTCCTGTCCAGGTGCCTCTCCTGAACAGCCTGGTTAGATTTTGACAAATCCCTGGCTTTGTACTGGATTCCTGTTTAACTGTCACCAGCTGGGGTGAATTCAGTTAGTCCTGACACTCAGGATCCTTCTTGCTCTCAAAAGTGGCCGTGTCCAGAAGGTTCTGCAGTCACTGAGGCTGTGCTGGGTCACACAGGCCCTGCCAGGGCTCAGCTTGGCCCTACCAGGACTGGCCAATATTAGGATTTCTTTTTGTTGCCTAATTTTAAAAACCTGCCTTCCTTGCCTGAACTGCTGCCTTATTTTTGTGTCCCTTTGTTTTAGTTAATAATTAAATTAGTTATTTTCTAGAATTTCTGAAATTCTGTCTTTACTTCTGTTCTTTACAGATACATTCTCTGCTCATCTTTAAGTTTACCATTATCGTTTGAGATGCTAAGGTTTTATTATCCTAAACTTAGTAAATTCATAGATTTTCACTTTTTCTTCTAAACCAAAGGTGAACCAAATTTAAATTTTCCTTTCTGTTTTTTGAAATGTGGTATTTTTGTGAATTACAGCTGTTTCTAAGAACCAGGAAAGTTCAAAAATGCTCAAAAAAATTGATGCATTTACAGCTTGTAGTCAAATAGTTATCAGGTGCATCTCTGATTGTGAACTACTTTGTTAAATTGTTAGATTTTTTTTTTTTTCCAAATGCTGTGTAATTCTCCCAAGTTGGATCTAGCAGTTTTTGGCTTGAGAAATTGTTGTGTATGATTTTTAGGGTATCCAAAGATTCTTGAACTCAGGAAGCTCAAAGGGCAGCAGCCTCTGACAGGGGTGGCTCCCATTCTGTACTGAGTTTCACTCCAGTCTTCTGCCAAACTTAGAAGAATTTCTTTGGGTATTATTTCTCTTTGATCTGAACATCTGCTGTGCTGCCAGAAGTCTGTGCAGATGTTACTGATTTGGGGCCAGGTAACTTGGAAAAGCCTTTTTAAGGGAAATTGCTGTTAGATCTGTTCCTGATGGAAGCATATGCATAAACTGGGGAAACCAGATTGAATTTTATGTCCTGCACAGTTTTACCCATTCTCCAGGGTTTGGTGATCTTCAGGGAGTATCTGAATGTCAGGGGGTTGAACAGCTCAATTTCACACTGAGAAGTGCTTTTCTTCATTACAGAGTTCACCTTGGGAATGATTCTGCCAACAAAAGCTCCTGTTGGTCAGGAATTGGCCACAGAGCGAAAACCAAGTGGGAGCACGGTGCAGGTATGTTGGCTTCAGGTTTTTCCACTGAATTTAGTGACTCCTCATTAACAATACTGCTGAGTAAATCCAGAATACAGTGTACAATTGCCATGTATTCACTGTTCACTGTGTTTGAGGATGTGCAGGTGACAACACTCTTGCCCTGCCAGCGCTTTTTAAGGGTCAAGATCTCACACTAATTCCTGGGAATATTTTTGTGCTTTGCAGGACTCTGTTACACCACAGTCTCTGGATATGGTTGGAGTAAAAATTCCTACAGTGAGGATACACATGAGGGAAGTCTTCAACTCTCCAGCTGATGAACTTTACAGCATCTTCACAAAGAAGGAAGTAAGTGATACTTTCAGGAGGCATTGTAACTGAATGTGGATGTTGATGCTGCTGAGGAGTTGTGTAAGTAATAAACACGTCACGGTGCCAAGTACAAATTCCATTTGATGGGAGTGTGTTAGGCTGCCTTGGACCCTTTCTGGCCAGTTGTTCCCTGAACAAAGTGAGGTTGCATCGTTACCTGGTTTGGATGCATCTTCCTGGTGCTGTCCTCAACAAAAGCTTTGCTCTTCCATGTAGGTGTTGCTGAGGACCCTGACGGGCTCAGTAATGGCACTGCTGTTACCCACAGCTTAATTAGATTAATTACTGGAGATGATGATACTGCTGCTTATAGGGTACACAGTCCCTAATTTTGGGGTTGTGTCCTTCAAGTGAGCCTGGGCTGGCATTGGAGAACTTTAAATTAAAGTCCCAGGGCTACCTCTGGGAAATGTCGCTTAGCAGCTCTCCTGCCCCTTCCTGAAGCTGCTGCTCCATTTCCCTCATTTCTCAGTCTGGGAGCAGCCAGTTGTGTCTACACCTGTGGATGTGCTGGGGCCAGAGCCTGTGCTGGTCTGTATTGACCAGTGCAAGTTTCTCAGCATTAATATTCTCACTGTGGCACCTCGCTGGCCCCTGCCACCACCCCAGCAACGCTGTGTAAAATCAAAAGCCTGATGAGTGTTTAAAGACTTCCAGGTGTATCAGAGTTCAGTTAATTCCTGCAGTGCCCCTCCCTTGCCTCACAACATCGTGCATTTTGTGTTTTTTTCTTTTTTTTGTTAGTTGGTGCAGAAATTCTCCAAGTGCCCAGCCGTGATTGAAGCAGAGAAAGGAGGCAAACTTCAGATGTTTGAGGGCTGTGTCAGCGGTGAATACACAGAACTGGTAAAAAGCTCCTACTCTATTTTAAAAGGGGGGGGAACAGGAAGAGTGGCTCCTTCTCTCAGCTCAAAAGCAGCATACATTTGTGAATTTCAGCTTCTCTAGTGCATTTTTCAGTTCTTCTGTTTCAAAGGTCTTTTGTTGTGTGGTTTTTCTGTCCCATCAAAAGAGCAGGGACTGACCACACCTAAAGACTTGCACTGGGAGCAGAAAATCCAGCACAATCTTTTGTAACTGAAAGGAGGGAGAAAGCAGGTTTATCTCCCAAATCCCTGACCCTTTTAAACTGGGGAAATGATCTCTGTTCTATTCAGGGCGAGTATTACCCTGTCCCAACTGAATGCTGGTGCAAATAGAAGGGAAAAACCTGATTAGAGCTCAGCTGCATTTCTGAAATGTCCTAAAAACCATTTTCATCTGCAGGAGTGCCCGACTTGTGTATTAGGCCAGGCTGGGTTGTGTAACACAATCACTCAGTCACACTTCAAAATTTCAGTGGAGAAAACTGGGCTTGTCCTTGTTTCAAAGTCTGCAAGAAAAATCAGTGTTTTATGTGCAGTAACCAATGAGCCCTGGTGTTTTCCCACAGCAAAAACAGAACAGTGGAATGCAGCAGGCTGAAAGCTCCATGGAAAGAGTTTATTTCAAAAAACCCAAACCCCAGTGTTTACATGCATGTGTCCAATATTCCATAAGATACTGCTCCTCTCCCTGTATTTCAGGGAGAACTGTAATGGGAATTCTCTCAGGTGCTAACAAGGAGACCCTTCTTACCTTCCCCAGGTCCCAAGCCAAAGAATTGTCCTGAAGTGGCGGTGTAGGAGCTGGCCTGACGGTGAGTTTTTCAAGGATCTCTGATAATGGAGGGCTCCTTTTTAGGGAGAAGGACCAGTCCTGGCAGGGGCCAGCCTTGGCTGGACACTCCCTCGGTCCGTGTCCTTTGGACAACAGCCCAGTCCAGAGAGGTGTGAAAAGAGGCTGTGCTCAGACAGGCAGAGCAGAGAGGGAATCAGCACCAACAAATGTCCTTCTTTAAAAAGCACTTCACTGAAGGCTCCTGTTTTCTTCCCTCAGAACATTATGCAACAGTGGCCTTGAACTTCCAGGAGCAGGCAGCTCAGTCGGAACTGGAGCTGGAATGCAAAGGGGTCCCCGTCTCCCATGAAGAGAGTACAAGACAATGTTGGAAGAAGCAATATTTTGAAGAAATACATCTTTTACTGCAGCAATCAAAAGACATCATGGAATGATAACAGCACTGTAGTTTTGTTAGGGCATTACTTTTTATACTTTGTTAACATTTGGTTTTCTAAAAAAAGAAAAAATATAATTTATTTGTGGGAAGAATAAAGACCCACTTCTATGAGACTGTACATAGTTTAAGCACTATTTATGGGTTTTTAGGGAATGAGAGGCAAGTCAGACTGTGTGTATCAACAGCTTTACTCGGGGACAGTGATCTCTGTTCTGCTTGCCTGCAACTTCAGAGTGATAATGATTCAGCTGCAGTGAGTCCTGCCCTCAGAGGCAGGTGAGCTACACCATCAGTAGGAAGCATTTCCAGTTCCTTAATATTCAGTGTATCAAGTGGCAAAATTAAATCCCAGTAGGAGACGGAGTTCCCAGCAGAGGTGAGCTGAAAGGGATTACAAAACTGCTGAGCCATTTCAAGAAATTGGATGGGGTGTCATTTACAGCCTCGTGGAATACTTGCTAGATGCTTTTAACTGCAGACTGTTTGCAGCTGCAGTTTTAGGAAAGATAATTAACAATGTCATGTAATTATTAGGTCTGCATGCACTGTACTCCCTTACTTGACCTCAGTGTGACATTTATTTAGGAAGAAACAAACAGTAGTAGTGCTTTCTTTCTGCAGTTCTGTAAAACCTTCCACTGAAATGATTTACAGCCCTCTGCAATGCTGTACCTCAAAGAGAAAAACTGTTAAAAGAGAATTTTGACAGGAACAAATTGTAATTCCTAATTAAACCATCTCGAGGTGAGCAAGGATAACTTAGTTCTGAAATGCTTTATAAATAAAGTGTACAAATGAAATATGCAATCCGAAACAAATTGACCACAACAGGGCAGGCTGCTTTTGGAAAACGTGCTTGGCTCAATAAAATTGTGACTTTACATCAAGCTGATTTTCTTCCTAAACTGATACTGCCACACTAAATAAGTTTCTTAGAAGTTAAGTCCTGTATATTTTATTTTTACAGAATGCCAACATATGGCAACCTTACCATCCAAAAAGCTTCCACCATCCCGAGGATACAGAGGTGCTGCTCCTTGCTGCAGGCCAGGTGCTCCTGAAAAGTTTGCAGTCAGTTATTCCCAACCCCTCTGAACTGAGGTGAGGTCTGTGGTAGTAAAAAGAACAAAGTCCCCACAGCGACAGGAGAGGCACAGAGCAGTCCCTGGGTGCTGCTGCTTTAAGTGTCCAGGTGCTAGGTGGGGAACAACCTCATGAGTTTAAGTTGTATTTTAGCATCTGTTTCTGAATGGTCAACATTTAGTTACCTTTTCTTTCCCCTTAAAATGCAAGGAAGAAAAGCCTGATGTTTTGAATACAAAAATGATTTAAGGTAGTGGTTGACAGAGGGAAATGAAGGTTTAAGACAGTTCAGGCTTCAGCAGGTTTGTGGGTAGATGGTTGAAGAGATTTTGCAAGGATTTAATCCTTGAGAGTAGGCGGTTCAGTGCAATTCCAAGTTTCTTCAAACAGCCCTGGCACTCTCTGGGAATTGTGCCTCACCCATTTTCCCTCATGACTGAAATCTCCTGGTTTTTTCCTCACTGGAATGGAGCAATTGCCAGTCACTGGTGTTAAAAAGGACAGGACTTACTTGTGTTTCCAGCGTTGCAGTCCCTGCTCCAGGTGTGAGGCTGCCAAAACCTCTGGGAAACGAGGAGGGGCAGCTCCATACCCCTCTAAAATTGGTGCTAAAATTCCTCCTAGACCTCCCAATTAAAAGTTAAAAGTTGGATGATCATTAGCTGAGAAAGGCGAAGAGAAAAATAATACAATGGGAAAGATGATTTGTAAGATTATGGCTAAAATTCTTTACAGATCTCAGCACTTTAAGTGCCAGAGGAGAGGCTGACTGTGCATGGAGAGGGTATTTAAAAGCTTAATTTTGAAGGGGTTAAATGGGAGGTAGAAATTCCAGGAGGAAATAAGTAAAAATAAATGAGAAGTGGGATAAAACCTGGAAGAGAATCAAAGCTTTAAGAGACTGAGGAAGCCAGTGGAAGATTAAAGGGTTTAGGGTTAATGGCTTTTCAAAGGTGGGATAAGGGAACATTTTTAAAGTTGGAAAAATACAAACCAGTAAATCAATTTAAAGTGATAGAAGTGGGATAGAATGGACGAAATAATGACTTACAGAGCATGGAAAGTGAGGGAGAGAGAGGACAAACACCTGGAAACAGGCTCTGGAAAAGCAAGACATGTTTGTGCAGGTGTTGCTTGCTTTGGTTCAAAAAACAACTGCAAAAATTGCAGGAGTACTCAAGGGGGAAATCAGCAGGTAAGGGAAGAGCAGTAAGAGTCATCATATTTCTGGTAATCCTGACATAATGAATGGTGTAGTATTTGTGTCTCCTTTATGAAATAATTATCAAGTATTGTTTATGGTTGGTCTGCTTGAAGGAAAATGAGCTAAAAAAATGCCCAAAGGCCAGAATGGCGCAGCTCTGGTGTGATCCCATCCTGCAGGAGCTGCTAAAGCCAGCAACAGCACCAGCCCAGACAACAGCCCAACAATCGTCTGCTAAGTGTTAATAAGGGTGATTAATTAAGGAAACTACTCACCAAAGGGTTCCAACAGCTGCTGCAGCTCAGGGTTTGATCCATAGGCCAATGTTTTCCTTGACAGACGAATTGTGATTGTAGTTTTGACTAGAAGCTGCTAACTTCTCTGGAGCTACAGTCTGGGGAAAGCTAATCAGAAAAGGTAATACAATTATTCCTAAAGAGAACAAAACCATAATTATTTCATGTCTGAATAATGAGGATACCAACTTAGACACTTACCAGTGTCAGCAGTGTCTTAGAAATGCAGGATAAATATGCTAAATAAACAGGAAAATAAATTTGTAGACTTTAAAGACAATTACAGAAAGTTAAAGCCAATGAGAGTAAATTCAAAGGGAGCAAGAGCATCACAGACTCAAGGAGAAGCAAGTGATGCAAAACTGCAGTGAAGGGTAGGTGGAATGAAAGAATTTTGGAGAAAAAAGACCAAGGTAGATGAAGACAATAGAAAAACAAATGAGCTGAGCAACTGGAAAATGAAGCTGAAAATGGAGTTTAATCAGATATTAAAACCAGTAGCATTGACAGTCCAAAAGGTCACATAGGAAACTGGTATTACTCAGAAATAACAGGGGGAAGTATAATGGGAGAGATGATAAAGTCATTCCAGGGGTGCAGAAGCTGTCAAAAAGTGAGGAAGCACAGCCAGATAGAGCAGAGGGCAAAAAGAAAGGAAGTCTAAATGGTGCAGGAGAGAACAGTATCTAAGAGATGTTAAAATAAGGGAAAAGAGATGCCAAGTTGCACTGGCTTTTGACAGCACTTTGTGTTCCAACACCAAGCACCAGTCCCTCTCCACTGTGTGGCTGAACACCCGTGCACATGAAACAAGCACCAAAAATTTACATCAAATCTGAACCTCTGACCATCATTTCTCTCTGCTGCTGTTTCACTTACGAAGTTCTTTGCCGAGAAATCCAAAGACTGAAGCAACGTATTATAAACAAATGAAAAGTCATCACAATCAGTTTAATGAAGTGCACAGAATAGCAATTGATCATGTCAATAAAAATAAAACAATTAATTTTACATCAAGTGTGCTTTATTTCCTCCACAGGTATTCTGTTAAATAAAGCACCATATATATACTGCCAGGCCACAGCTAAAGAGGATTCTTTACAGAATCAAATTTCTTGTGGTTGTTTAGTATACAAGTAAACTTAATTTTGATAATAAGAACCACAGCGATCTGAGGCAATCTGCCTCGATTATAAGGTACAAAACTGGCACAGAGGACACCATATTATACACAGTAAAAATGCCATAAGTTTAAATTACATCATACAGGGCCAAGAGGCCCTGTCTCCCAGACAGCCATATTAAATGAAAGCCACTACAGTGAACTCTTAATTACATAAAACATAGCCATTATCTGATTGCCCTTTAAGAAAGTGTACGGTAGATGCAAAATAAAATAAAATTTAAAAAAAATAATCTTGAGTTCTGCCTGACCAAGAATTAAGCATATAAATCTATCTTGCCATTCAAGCAGAGAGCACTGGACAAACTGAAGCACAAAACAGAAATAAGCAAAACTTATACAAACAGCATTTTTTGGGGGGGAAGAAGGATTTAAAAAAAAAAAAAAAAAAAAAAAAAAAAAC
>VYXF01011630.1:76276-122583 GCA_013397295.1 Polioptila caerulea
AAAAAAAAAAAAAGACTTAAAAGCAGACATGCTCCATCTAATGTCAAGAAGCAGCTTGGTTTCCTTTCCCGGATATCCGTGTGACCACGTGAATCGTAGACTCAATGGTCCTGCACAGGATGTCTAAAATGTCATGCTGCTGCATGTGACTAAAAAGTCCTCTGGAATGGCCACAACTGATTGATAAATTAGTTTCGGGGTCCTGGGATGGTAAGGCTTGGCCATCGCAGCTCCGCAAGTCTGCGAGGTCAGATAAAACCGCTGAAATCGACGTGGAAGGGAACTCCGAGTCCTCCTCGGCCCCCAGGGAATCCTTGGAAGCCTGCAGGTCTTTGAACTCTTTGCACTCGTCGAATTTGCCGTTCCCCGGCTGCTCCTCCGCGTGCTGCGCGCGCGCGGCCAGCAGCACGTCCTCGGAAAACGACGAGGGCACTTCCATCCTGTACTCCTTGACGGAACTGTTCTCGGGGGAGGGCGGGTCCTGCTCCGTTCCCGGGTCGATGATGGAGGAGTCCCTGGTCTCGTTGTCCGAGGTGCTGGTGGGGGTCAGCGCCTCGCGGGGCTCGGCCTTCATGTCGCCGATGTCCACGGTGTGCTCCTCGTCGCTGCTCACCCGCCGCCTCTTCACCGGAGTGGCTCCTTCGTCATCTGCGGGGACAGGGAACGTGCTCAGGGAACCGGCGCTGCTCACGTGCCCGCCCCCTTCCACACTAAACACAGCACTTCAATTAACGCTCCTCGCAGAGGATTCGTGCAAGTTATGCATTTTTGCTCCACAATAAAATGATATTGTTGTTTGCTACTGGGATTTGGAGCCAAGGAATGGCCCATCCTGCAGGGACAAAGTAAGGTATTACATTAATTTGATAAAAGGTTCATTAGAGCGCCACCAAACCTTTAGTTTTTCTTTCTTTGGCTTCTTGCTCTTGTAATGAGTTCCTCTGTTGTTGACAAGCTCTACATTTGCTCAAAAGCTCTTGTAAAGTTGGAATCAGGGCCGAGTTGAGCTGTTTGGGAGTGTGCACCGAAAGCAGCAAGGCAAGTGCTCGGAGGTCCTGGAAACAGAGAAACAACTTAAGGCTTATTTCAAACTGGTGTTTGATGAAACCTTCACACAGAGAGTGTGCTATAAGAAGGTGCTGTTCATGTTCTGAGCAGCCCAAAGAGCCCATTCCAGAGCTACTCACACCCCTGAAATTCCCCACTCACTATCTGCTGACCTTAACACACATCTGTCCTGGGGGTGGCAATGCTGTGCTCAGACACAAAACCTTGCTGGGATACAGCACTCCTACCATTAATGCTCCTGCAGTAGTTAATGCTTTTCTCCCCACAGTCAGGTTAATATTCCCAACTTCCCATGCCATCCCCAGGAGCCCAGCTGAGGCAGGGAGAGCCTGACGCTGGGCACAAGGCACTGAGGAGTTTCTGTAGGAAATGAGCTGCCTTGTGTTAAAACAACTCACCGCATTTAATGTAGAGCTTGCTTTGGAAATTTCAACTCTCTGGTTGCTGAAGTCAGATTCTAGGCTTTGATACTGATTTATTAGATTTGTAATTAAAGTGTTGATCAAGTTGGCACAGTTTGCTTCAGAAAATACCTGCCCTTGCACCTGTGGAAACAAAGTATTTTTTTAAAAGAAATTGGAACTGTGAAAACAGCATCCCAAAATGAAGCAGCATCAGTGCCTGCATTCCTTGGAGTAATAATTATTGCTAAATGACCACGTACCTTGAGAAGGAAATGGGTCAGAAAGGTGTAGACAATGTTGTTGTTAAGAAAGGTCCTTTCATCCATCAGAATACATTTGATATATTCTGCAAAAACTGGATCTTCACAGAGGAGCTTCACACAGTTCTTGGACATCGCAGACTGGCAAGCAGAGAGAAGATGGCACAGTCAGCACTGGAACTGCAAGCCAGGCCCACTGAGAAATAGTTCAGGTCTAGCAGATGCCAGTCAATTGTACAAATCAATTCCTGACAGTTCTTATTTCCCATTTTCCTGTGATGAAGCTCCTTCCCCAGAAAGGCCAGTTTTTCCCCACCAGTGTGTCTGGGAGGGGACAGCCTCCTGATTTGTAAGGCAACCCACAGGGTCCTCGGCAATCACACCCAGACTTTGACAGCTCATTATTCCCTCATCATCCCAGTGTGTGTGATACATAAAAAGCTGGAATTTCAGAGGCAGGATGAAGTGCTTTCTGCACACCCACCACTGAAACTGGGAGGAGTTGCTGTGTTAAGCTTTTACAGGATGCACAGGGAGCAATCAGAATTTACCAGATTTTTATATTCGATTTAGCAGGGCTTCTCAGAAGGCAGTAACAGAGTATTTTATTAATCACCACCCACCAGTTACAACTGTGGGTTCTTTGTTCCACATTCAGTGTGTTTTGCCTGTGTTTCCATTCTGTTGGTTCTGACTCTTACCTGAGTCTGGCAAAGCTCAGTCCAGAGTTTGGGGAAGAGCGCAAGGTGGAGCGGCAAACCTTCGTAAGCAACCAGCACACCTGCAATGGCAGGAGGGAAGGAGTCAGCGTGGGAGAACTTCATGTTCCTCAGAAAAGCAGTGCCAAGGTGCCATGTCATTTTATAGGATCACGTTCCAAGCATTTTGTATGATCAGAAAGCTGCAGTGTCTGTGAGGTTTTTGCAGTCCGCTTAATAAACGCATTGGAAAAGAGTGACAAGCAACAAGCAGATGGGTGATTCAGGGGATAGAAGGACATTTCTCTCCTTGCTCCTGGGATGAGATTATTGGTGTGACACTGAGGAACTCTCACCCTCAGGGTTGTGTGGGAACACACAAATTGAAATATTGTCAATTAATTGCCATTGCTGAGATGCTGAGGATTCAGGTTCTGATCCAAAGCCATTTGAACTGCCAGCCACCCAGAAGCAGCCTTGGTGGGTCCTGCATTAAACTATAAATGTACAATAAGACTGAATTCTCCGTGGTTTCCTCAGCTGTTTTCTGGACAGGACCAAAACATTCAGTCATGTGGGTAAGGCTGCACTCTTATACACAGATTGACAGTTTTGTGGATAAAAATAATATCCAAACACAACAGGTTTGTGTGTTTGCTCTGCTTTTTCTTAAAAACTCTGAATATAAAACTTAGTTGAGAAAGACTCAGAGCTGTCACAGAAAAGAAAAATCCTTTGGCTGTTTCACCTTGATACTTACTCATTTTAACTAAAGTTTCAGTAAACTTTTCACAGTTGATTGCAACTCGACACAGGAGGTGGATGAACTGGTGGTAGGAGAAGAAATAGTCCAGCAGCATCCGGTCGTAAACATCGTCTTTGCCCTGAAGATTTAAGAGAGCCTCATTTAACCTCCAAAGCCACAGGACAGCTCCCAGATTCCCCTGAGCATCTCCCTGCCTGTCACCTGCCCTGCAATGGTTCATCCCAGGCTACAGGAAAACAGTGGGATCTCCAGGTGCCTCCTCACCCGGCCCTTGGCAAGCACCAGGGTGTGACAGGAGGAGGGATGGCAAATGCAATTCCCTGCCAGGAACACCTCTTACTGCAGGGTTCTGAGCCAACACCCAGAGGGCGCAAAGCTGTGCAAATACCAGGGCTTGAAGAGGACAAGAAAAGAATGCAGTAACTTGGTATCACATACAGACACCTGAATATATACACACTACTGCTTTTTAAATCCTAACTTGTCAGTTGTGATCTGTAGATGTCACAATTTTCTCGAGACTGAGCTTCAGAGCAGAATTTTCAGGAATGTCTCAAACCCAGTGATACACATATGTCAATATTTTAATATTTTGGACATATATAAGCTTAAAATGGCATCAGAGAGCCAAGAGGAAACCTCTAAAACTCAAGCAAAAATATGCAACCTTAAACAAAGCAACTGAATGAAAAACAAGCATGCAAAACCACAGGGCAATGTGACTGTGGATGTGGTTCTAGAGATGTAAAAAATATTCTCCTTCCTAATGTAGTAGGAATTTGAAATAAAGGGTGAAATACTGTGTCATGTAATATGACAACTTTTAAGTCCATATATTTACATTATGTAGTGTCACTTCTGGATGCATGATGGGAAAACCCACTAGAGACAGTTTCTGGCTCTCTAACATCTTTTCCAACACTTGGATTACACAGTCAATTTGATGGTGCACAAAGAGACACAGCATCATTCTGAAAGCTTTAAAAAAGAAGGGTTACTTACCCTACAGTAACCGTGCTTCTTCGAAATGTGTTGCCCACACAGATTCCCATCTACGTGCACATAGGCCCCATGTGCAGGAGATTGGATTCTTTCTGAATAGCTGTGTCCACTGGGGCTGTGCCTGCACCCAGTGTGTCCTTGCGACCACTGTACCTGAGGGCACAAGGGGTATGGCGGCTTCAACCACCACTCAATTCCTTCACCCGTAAGAATCCCCTAGGACAGGACTCGGAATTAGCACAGCAGGAGGAGCACAGAATCTGTGTGGACAAAGCATCTTGAAGAACCACAGTTACCGGACAGCAAGTAACCAGTTCTCCTGCTTCAAATGATTGTCCATACATATTCCTTTTCGGGTGGGATTCACCTGACCTGACTTTAGCTATCTAAAATCTGGGCACTGGTGTTCCCTGCACTCCGTGGAGAGGGAGGCGCCTCGTCCACGCTCAGGTGCCTGGCACAGGAAGGAGGGCAGCTCTTTCCCTCCTTCCCAGGGTAACTATTTATGGCCAGGAGCCCCAGGAAGAGCTGGATGCTGACCTTTTAGATAGGCAAAGTGACGTGAGCTGAATCCCACCGTTGCTGCAGCTGTAACAACGGGATGTGGCAAGTCACTACGGAGCAGCCCCACCAAAGCTGGCATCCCATCAGGAAGCCCACAGAAGGGAAAATGGGAAGTGAAAAGACTTAAAGCCCTTTATGACATTTCAGGCACTGGATTTTACCCAAACAAGGAGGAGATTATGCCTCAGTCCCAGCTGAATGGATTCTAATGGAACCTGCGGGGTCTCCTTGGCTGTCTGGCAATAAATCTTAAAGTAGTGTGAAACCCATCTGGACAATCCCTGGGTGGTGCCTCAATTTCCTTCATGAATGCCACAGACAGACTGGGAAATTACCAAAATGTGTGCTATGGGTTTTTTTCCTACCACAAGGCCCAAACCCTTACGGTGTCTGCAGTATGAAGCTGTGTATCCCCAAGGGCAGGGAAATGGTGCTTCTGAAGTGCACATCTAGAATGGAGTATATGAGGACAACACATCTTGAAGAAGAATTATGCTTTGTTTACAAAGAAAAGGTAAATGCATCGAGCTACTGGATTCTTCCAATACTTGTATAAAAATGGGAAAACAACAGAGAAACAATTCTTTATAGGAGCACTTGTTTACATACCTTGCTGGCTTCCACCATGGTGGGCAAGAGGCACATGTTGAGTTCGGGACGCGGAGGACGAATATTGCTTTTCCCCCCTATTAATTTCAAATTTTCACGACATGGAAAATAAGGTCCAAGAGACACTGTAGTGTAAGTTCGGATAAAATAGGGATATATTAAAAAGGTCAATATTTGACATCAGCAAGGAACACGATAGAGTAATAATAGTGTAAGAGAACTTCAAAATACAATCACTGAAATACCTACTTGGGATATTACTGTGGTGGTATGTACAATGATTGTGCTGTAGAAATGGAACCAGAGTATGTAGGAAATCATGAGGACTTAAAAGTACAAGCTCCTTGAGGACATCTACAAACAAAAAGTTGTTTTTGCTATTACAAATTGTTATTTCTTAACAGCAAACAGTTCAACTTAAGGCTCATGCACTTGCAAATGCTCTCTCGTATCCCTTTGGGCGCAGCTCTGCCGTGAGCAGCACCTGAGTGACACCCCTGACTCCATCCCAATTCCCTTCACCTCTGCCCCCAGGAGAGACCCTGCTCAGTGCTGCAGCAGCCACCAGGGAGGGGCCAGCTTGGGGAGTGAGAACCTCAGCCAAATTACCCTCTTTGCTTCTTCTTGAACAGAGCAGGTTGGACGCCTAGAAAAGGGCAACCAGCAGCAGTCAGGAGGACAAGGAGAAAATACTCAAAAGAGGGGGCAATGCATACAAATCACACAGAAAAAGGTATTTTGGACACAATGTTAGGCCTTTATCAGCAATCCATTAAATAATATTAAAAAAGCCTAAACTAGAAAAAATGGACCTTTCTGAAATAGCTCTGCTAATGTAAGAGAGGCATTCGTATATAATATCTGTGTCTACACTTTAAAAAGCAAAGCCATTCTTTTCTACAAGCTATGGAAGCTTTAGTTCCACTATTACACTTCACAGTAGTGAAGCATAGAAATGAGTGGGGAAAGCTGTTTCTCAGAGTAACTCGGTCTCCACGCTCCCTTAGGGGAGCTTTAGTTCATGTTTGAATTAATGTCAGATTTGGGATTTGACCCCTGAAATGAGGAGTTACCCCTCAGTCATGCCCTTGTCAGGTGGCAAATGGCTCTCACAAAGTGACCCATGACTTTCTGTGCCCCCAGTCTGCGTGCCTGATCTGAACACGGGAACATTCAATGCACCCTGACCCCAGAGCTCTGGAGTGAGAACCCCGGTACTGATGCACTGACACTATCACCCCAACATCCCCACCTCCAGAGTTTCTAGCAGAGCACATGCACGTGCCTAAGTGGCATTTCCATCTCACTGCAGGTGCCTGTGCAGGACAGGTCCTGCATGGCCAGGACTTACCAATGCAGGCGTTTCTAAGCTCGGGAGGGCTGTAGGAATTGAGCAGAGTTAAGAGCTTATGGGCAAATTCAATCCGCTCCTGCCACTGAATGAGAGCTTGCTTCACATCTGCAAATGCAAACATCCCAGGAGGCTGCTTAGCTCATGGCTCAAAAACTCGTTGAATAAAGCACAGAATTTTACTGCTGAGGAATCTCTTTTTCCTCTACCATGGTCTTAATCCCTCTAGGAATATTTGAAATCTCGCTGGTCTACTGCTATTAAATTTATAAAATCTAGTTTCATATTAAGTCAGTAAGTAATTTAGTAAGTAACAATCTGACTTTTTTTAAAAGCCACATATTCTACTGTACAGCAAGTTTTTAAGAACAGCTAATAAGCAAGAAAAAACACTAGGGTTTGGATGAGGAAAATTAATTAAGAAACAAAAGGCATAAACCTTTCAAGAGTTATAATCCAACCTTTTCTTTGCAGATATGGACGTGTGGATTTCAGAACCGAAAGGAAAATGGACAGAAGCTCTACCAGGTCTCCAGTCACATGGCAAGCTGTGGCCTCGTGGTACATCATGTGCAACGTGTTAAAGGACTGGGAAGAAGAAAAAAAATGCCAAAACTTTGTTGCCAAACTAAGGTACTTGCTAGTATTCCTCTTTTTATCCTGCAGATACATTTCCTTTTCTTTTATGCTCTAACAAGGTATTTTATCCTCAAAAAAGATAAGGTGTTGGATATAATCACAAAGTTCTTCATTTGTTTTCAAGGTAAAAGCTTTGTGCTACCAGCTCAAAGTAATGACCAAGTTTTCACACCTTTATCTACAACCCAATGAACAAAATGTCATTTGAGACACAGCATTTTTATATCCCTGTAATCCCAAACTTTCTTTGGCAGCAGACAAAGTGATACAAGAGGTGCACAAAGACAGACAGATATATGAATTTGGGGGAAAAAAGGTAGGATTAAGATGGATGCCAGTCATTTTTCAAAATGCTGCTGAAGGATATATGGTTGTACATCAGATAAATTACTTCTCCTCTCATACCTTCTGGGCATCTGTGATTTATAGAATTATTGGGAAGGAAAAGCAACTCATTTCCGAACTGCAAAAATTCTAGCACAGGATGTAAGAGAAGATATTTAATCTGCTGGGGTATTTGAAAGATAAAGGAACAGCAGCCTCAGTCCCTAGAATGCAAACCCTTGCCAGGCCCTTTTTATATGAAAGTGAAGACAAAAGACACGTGACCACCCCTAAGTGGAAAACTTCCCTGGATGTGACAACTCCTTAATGCAGATTTTTGTCACCAGCCAACAAGTGACAATATAAGGCCAGCTAACCTCAAGCTGTAAAGTAGCATCAATTTCATCTAATTTCTAGCAATGTTTTACACAGGATAAATTAATTCTATATTACGCATTCTTCACGAATTTAATTATCCATTGTTAGGATGGATGAGGGCTAACTAAGGTAAACCAAATTCTTTTTATACATCTCTTTGTGTGTATATGTATGTACCTTAATCTACTTATGGATAACCTTATAGCCCAGTTCCTGACTTTTTACACCCAGTTTACTGGTGGAGTTCCTTCATTAAAAAAAGGAACAGATATTCTGGAGTAATTAACTACAATTAATTAATCTATAGGTTTATATTTATAACAAGCTGCTGAAAACTCAATTTTCAAATAGCACAGCACTGTTTCTGTAATTCCAGCTCTTTCTACCACACTTTCTCCCAGAAAATGCAAACCAGGGACATAAAAAGAGTTAAAATAATTTTTTATACAAACCATATACAAATGGGACTGGAAACAACCTGAAAGCATCATCCAGTCCAGCCACGTGCCTAAAGGCAGACTAAATATCCTTGACAGATGTTTGCTCCAAGTCCTTCTGACAACTTCCAGTTGTGCTGGCTGCCCCCTCCTGCAGCAACCTATTCCAAATCCCATTTTCTGCACAGCCACAATTACCTCTGAGCCACTTGTCTTGCACCACAGACTCCCCCAGTTTAATATCTCTCCTGAATACACCGTTCTACAGGTGCCAAGAACGAACTGAATCTTGGTTTTATGCTTTCTCCAACACATCCAGATTTTTATCCTTGTTCTCAAAGGGATCCTGCCCCATGGAGCACTGCCAGTGCTTTTCATAAACACAGGTTCTCATCTATCACCTCAATAATGGAAGTGCTGAATGGAATCCAGAATATTCCACTCATCAGGACATGTGGATCTATAGAGGGAAACTGCTGGAAGCAGGGCTTGACATTCCAAATGTATCCATTTCAGAGGTGCATTGTTTAACATTTTTCTATTCAATTTTGAACTAATTCTGGTCTGGCCTCATGGACCAAATCCCTGTTTACAACAATTAGATGTGCTTCAGAAACACATTTTAGGTTTATTTCCATCAGAAAGAAATAGAGTTTGTGTGTTTCAGACCACTGCTTGCAAACAAAGGCACAATAGGTAGGAAAGAAAAGGAGAACTGCCTCAGGAGGGCCTGAAATAATAACCACAACTGCAGCTGAGTACCCTTTAATTTATTTCTGGTTTTTAACCTGTTGCCTTAACACTTTTTAACTACTAACAGCTGTGTGACTGCACTCAGCCATTCATTCCCAATCACCTGTAATAAAAGGAATGACACCAAAAAAAGCATAAATTTATTCCTCTCAGCATAATCTGTTGCTGGTTCTCCCTCTGTCCAGAGAAGCAGACAAACAATTTCCTGATCTTTTTAGTACTAAAAAGAAATCTTATTAAAGCTGACAGGGGAAGTACCAGGGTGAGATGTTTGCTATAATTAAATAACAAAGCAGTTACCTCAGTCATCAGAATCAATCCTCTATTGAACACAACAAGAAGTCTGTCTTCATCAGATTCTAATAATATTCTGAAGGCACTAAGAAAAAAATACAAACATTGAGAACACTGAAAATCACATCCCAAGCTTGAAATTGTTATACTCATGCTGTTATTTTGGAAAATAATCACAAAAGAACAGAGAAACCCCAAAAGAAAACAATTCTCATCATTATCCCCCCCAAATTTTTAATTTAAAAATGCCTCTGCTGTCGACCTCCTTTCTGCCATGGAAAGTAATTTATAAATAACCTTTACAGAAATATTTCCCATACAACCCCTGCAAAAATGTGGAAACTTATATACTTTGAAAGACAGAAGTTTATGCTTCTTAAATGAGACATTTAAATAGATTCAGTCAAGCATACATTTGGCCTTTTAAATGTCTGAAAACATTTGTATCAGAATATTTTCTGCTTACAGCAGAACAGAAAGGAAAGGATTATGCTAACAAATGCTTTCTTTCAACATAAAAACCATTTGGGACAACGTGGCTGTGCTCTGTGCCAGGTGAGTGCACGTAGCCCCTCCAGGTAACACAGTCTGTCCTTTCCACAAGGGTTTCAGTGGCTCCATTTAGAACCCCAGCCCTGACCTACATGCACAGGCAATTTATAGCTCTGCTGAGAATGCCCAAGCAGCACTTTCAGCTGCACTTCCTAGGACCAGAAATGAAACACTCTTTGAAGACAATACAATAAAACTGTCCCACAGGCACAATTTCTACATCATATCTCTGCTCCAAAGTAACAACTGCCAAGGAGAGCAGCTGCAACTACAGCTCTGCTCTTGGGGGGAGGCTGAGGATGGAATTCCAGCTGAGCTGCTGGATGAGCACAGGGCTGTTGTACCTTATGAGAGTCGTCCAACAAGAGCGTCCGTCCAAGCAGCGCAGGTAACAGCTTATGGTGGTTTTCTTAAATTGCTTTATGTCCTCTATCTCCTCCTCTCTCATGTCTGGCCTCTGAGCTACAAACAGCTGCATGAGGTTAAACAGCTCTTCTACTGCCTACAACACACAGAAATACTTGGTTAGAGTCAGCTCTCTCACTGTGGCATGGTTCAGACTTTACTTCAGAGTTATAAAATGAGATGTTTTGATGCTTTCTAAGAGCTCAGCTCACTGTCACACTTATGTGTACATCTATACATGTGCAAAGCAATCTGAAATCCCCACCCCTAGGACCACACATTCGGAAAGCTGCTTGTGCCAAAACCTGCTGCAGCCCCATATACCTGGCAAACACCAAACACAGTGGAGTAGCTCAGGTCCCCTGCAAGACAAACTGGGACTTCTGAGGGGAGATGCCAACGAGGAGAGCAACAGGACTGTCAGAGTGTAGCACTTCTGCCTGAGCTGATCTGGGCAGAAGTTCAACATGGAAGATTCCCTGCATCCACCTCCTCTCCATAGTGATGGGAAGTTTTGCATTCTTTGTGTCCCTGCACACCTCAAAGGACCATAAAGCAATATCACTGTGTAATCATTCAAACCCAGGCCTGTTGTCCCTTCCAGCCTCTGTAAGCCTGTTGTTTGAGCATCACACATGGCCTACTTAAACCAGCACCTCTCTGCTGCAGGTGTCACTGTGGTGTACTGACAGCACAACTCCCAGGTCTGCCAAAGGTATGTGGGTGTTCCCAAGGGGAACACCAGGCTGTCCCTCCCCTGCAATACAACAGGCTAAATCTTGGCCCTATTCCAGAAACTGAGAGCAAAGAAGAAATTGGGAATTCTTCCACCTTTGTTATAATGCGACCTCCTTTCTAGAGACCACCATCAAAGCTTATTGCTTGTTTCTTATGACTAGGCTGGAATACTGAACAGTGGAAACAGCAGTGCCTGCTCCCAGAAAACAACAACTGCTCTCCAGCTGCTACACAGCAAGGAAAACCGAACCAATCCCCTCTAAAATCTAGCAAACGGATCCAAAGACACCAATTCCTTCCACCAGGAAACCCACTGAAGGTGCAGCACTTTCACCACTGGGTACGTTACATTACAGGAGACACGGGGTGAGAGGGGACGCAGGAGCGACGGGCCGGTGCGTGGCGGTGCCGGTCACTTACTCCTGGGTACTGGCTGGCGTGAGGGGTGAGGTTCTTGAAGGCCCACTGGATGTTCTGGTGAGAAGCCAGCTGCCTGGTGAAGGCAGGGGACTGCTCGCAGCACAGGCGCAGGATGCCGTAGTAGGCGGGCAGCATCCCGCGGTTGAAGAGCACCACATCCTGGTCGTCGTGGTCCGCGAGGATGTAATTGAAGGCAATGTTCTTGGTCACCACGGGGTTCTGCACGATAAGGCGCACGTTCTCAGGACAGTCCACGCACACGTTGTACCAGAAGGACAGCAGGGCCTGCTTGTTGTGGTTGGTGGCGATGGCCGGCTCCGAGAGCTTGGGCTGGAAGAGGTTCCACAAGTCCATGAAGTAAGTGGAGAACATGAGCTTCTCGGTTTTGGAGATCAGACAGTACGTCATGAAACTGAAGTAGGGCACCAGCTTGGTGGTGCCGTGAACAGCGGCGTCCACGTAGAGCTTGGCCCGTGAGAGCAGGCCCAGGAGCACGTTGTAGACCTGGTGCAGAACTACAGTGGTGTCGGGGCTGAGGGGCAGGTCCCGCGTGGGGATGTGCAAAGAGCGGGTCGATCGGAACATCTGACGGAAGGAATTGCTTGGAATAAGCGACACCAAGAGATAGGCTGCAGCTTCAAATAAAAACAGATTTGTTACACCTTTGACAGTGACATACCTGCTTAACAGCCATGTAAACAGCAATTAAACTGCACTGCGTGTTCCATTTACAGATTTCAAAGCATTTTACAGAATCTGGTCTTACTATAATCACACTAGAAAAAAAATCCAAGTGGATAAGAGTAGCACAAAGCATGTTAAAAGTGGTGCTGGCACGTGCTACCTACATCCCTGTCTGCTGCCTGGTTCTCCCTGTGCTAACACAATGCACCCCACCACAGAATGTGATCCCAGATCCCATCACACAATGCATCCCAGAGGTTTTCCATGACTGAACTTGTCCATTGCTCAATCAAGAGGTCATTACCTCCTCAGAGATGTTTACAGCTGGAGCCTGTTGCAAAGCTGTACCTCCAGTTTTCCCATCTCCCTCAGCCACAGAAATGTGTTAAAGGTCAGTGGCCTGTACTGTGGAGTCTCCTTTGTAAAAAAAAAATTGACACAGGGAAGGCTGAAAATGTTCTCTGGCAATGTGACAGAGTGATTCCTGGCAGAACAAACCAGAGAGCCAGGATACCCTGGAATCTGGGAGAAAGCACAGGATATATCTCCTTGAGCCACAAGTTCAAAGGACTACTCCCACCTATTGTACAATGGAAAACCTCTGGAATTACCTCTCTTCCTTCTTTATGTTTTCCTGGACCTTGCAGATTAACCATTTAAAATAAAGAACCAACCAATGTATCATTCAAGGTACCAAATGAAAACACAGTTGTCATCAAAACTGGAAACACCTCTGCATGAGGCACCACAGTTACCCTAAGCTTTCAAACCCCAGCAATTCTCAAACAACTGGAAAAGGAAGAAAAGGCAAACATAGGAGCATGCGACTCACTGCAACAGGTGACAAATTTTCTGCAATTAAAATTCACTTACAAGTTCTCACTCGAGGGTAGTTGTGTGCCAGGAGGAAACGTTCAACCCAGTTTTCCATGTTCTGCAGGACCCAGCTGTGGGCGAGTTTGTTCCGAGGTGTTTGCACAGCCAGCCAGTCCAGGCACTGCGAGGGGTTGTACTCAATGACCTACAGGAGAGGGGCGAAATCAAAAGGAATACATTAATCTTCCTACTATGCACTGATTGGATTAAAAACCCTAAAATCACTTTCAGCATTTCTTTTTCAAAATCACTTTGGGCCATCAAAGCACCTGCAAGACTGAGCTGCTCTGCACACAAAGAAAACTTTATTAAATTTCACTGGTCTGTGCTTCTGAATCTTGTTCACAGCTTTGAAAGCTCAGTCTAAGCCCAGGAAATTACTCTGCCTATTCTTTCTGCATATTATGAGATATTTAGGAGTTGAAATATTAAGCACTAAGATGGAACAACCTTGTCTTTATAAACAAGTATTTTAAAAAAATATCTAACACAAAACCTTAACACTGAATCAGTACTTTTATAAGTTACATTAAAAGAACATAAATGGTATGTAGAGATGTTCATACAGCTTCATGCTGAGGGTAACTATTACATTTTTTATTGAATACACAATTTCAAGGAATAAATTCATCCAGCACTTTCCAAAGGCAGTGAGTTTGCTGTCAGCAAACCTTCAGAGAATAAGGAGAAAACGAGGCTTCCTATGCTTTTCTGGCTCTCTGTAGCTGGAAATCTGTTGACACGAGGCCAGCAAATGTAGTTTGTTCTTTTGTTAGTTTTTAAAAACTACTTTCTTTTTACCTCAAGGCCCAGGTGCCCAGATAAGAAAAAATTTTACCCTGAGGAACCAGAGGTAGTAGCTGGGTTGCTGAGGCTGTTCCCAGTTCCTCTACTCCATCTGTAGAATATGAGCAGCTGACACGACCATAACTCTGCTTATGAAATTTTAATCTCATTTTAAAAATAAACACCTTAAGAACAATCTCCTTCCTTTATTTAGAAATGACAGATTGCTCTGTCAGGTTTCCTGGGTAATGGCTGGAGGGAATGTCCAAGAAAGAGACAATTATTTCTCAGTGTCTGCAGAGCTCAATCACTTTTTAACGACTTCTAGAAGCTGGAGAGGCTGTAAAAGTAGATTCCACACCCCAAGTCTGTGCCTTCACTGCTGGGTCTCACATCTCTGCCTGCACAATTTATATCCCTGGACCTGTGTCACCAGCTGGGTGTCACTGTGCCCCTTGAGATGTGCTGTTTGAACTCCCTTCACCTGAGGTGCAGCAGTTACAGCTCATCCACCACATCACTGGTGATCCTACAGCTGCTCCTGACCAGGAGGAAACCCTTTGGAATAGCAAGCCATGTCCTATCCCACAGTGCTGCAGCCCCATTTTTTACAGGGAATTCAAGGGGATGAGCTGGTCCTCAGCAGTCTCCAGGCTGGCCATGCCATTCTCAGCCAAGAGTAAAGACAGTGAATTCTACTGGGAACTCAGAGAGCAGGTAGAAAACGCTTTAATTGCCCATCTGTGGCTCAGATCAAGGAATTCATCCGTGTGTCAACTTGGCTAAAAAGTCTCTCTCTCGTTTTAGAAACACAAGCAAGGCTGGTCCTGCACACAGTTAGAAGTGTTAATGGACATTTTACAGAGAACCAAAAATGTCAAGTGGATAGTCAAGGAATCTGTACAAGAAGGCCAAAAAACCCACAACCAAATGATGGTTGTTGAAACATTTTACAGGCCTTGCAAAAGGATAACTGAGAAAACTATATGGAATTTGTCTAGAAAAAGCATTCTAGAATTCTTATTATCAATTAATTTCTCATTAAACTAAAATTTGAAGTTAAGCTGAGAGAGCCATTAACCCTACATTAAGTTACAATGAACTTTCTAATGTCTATTGGCTGTTGCTGTTTATTCAGAAGAGGAATGGTAATAAATAAAATCATGGACTGATGCAGGAAGGATGACAACAAAATGCAAAAGAGATGTAAAAGACCCAACAAGAGAAAGACAATTTAGCTTCTGTTTTATTTTACATATTGTACCTCCCATATCCTCTGCAGAATATAAGAAGCAAAGGGTGGCATTCCTGGAGGTCCACCAGCAAATTCCATGAGCATGGTGAGCAATTTGAAAAAAGGATTGGCTGCCTGTAGTGCAGAAAAGGGAAAAGGATCCAATTTCATCTATTTCATTCCATCCACATTTTTAAGAGTATTTTTTTTAAAACCCCAATGCCTGTAAGATTTCCATGAACTTCAGACATGAACATTTATAATACTTTAATCCCTTACTATTTAATCTGTACATAATCCATATATATCTATACATTAAGCCACTGGTTACAGTCAGTGCAAAGCAACAGGATCATATAAGACAGGATCAGTCTAGGAGAAGTTATAGGAAATATATATATATTATATATATATATATGTATGTATTATAGGAAATACAGACGTTATTCTAGAAAAAGGAAATAATCAAGCTGTCCATTGGTAAATAATTCACCAATTTTTCCTGGTTTATATTTACAGAGGACTTCAGTAGCTGAGAGAAGTTATTATTTTTATGTATTTACATAATATGGAATATGGATGCTGGGAAGTTTATCCAAAAGCATCCCATTTTAAGATTTTACACTGCCAAGACTCACTCAGCTTTTAACAACATTTCAACAAAGTGGTTACAACTGTAATTATGTATTTTGCATCTGGAATCCAATTGGAACTCTCAGTATTTCTGTTATTACCCCCCAAAAAATTTACTCTGAATGAGAAATGTGTTTGCCAGCACAGAACTGCAAAACAGTGCCCCACATCTTGAACAGCCAGATAATAAGTAATTATCTCCACTTATTCATGCACACAATACTTCAATGTTACCAACTTTTTAAAAGAAAATCATACTGGTGCAGAATCTAGAAATGTTATTTGATTGGAATAAAACTTTCATTCAAAGTGGTACAGCAAATTTCTGTTCTACAAAACTTCACAAACAGTGCAGTTAGACTTCATTTAAAGGCACAAAAACTTCCAAGCATCATCTTCCACCCAAGATTTTTGATGAGCAAAGGATGATTTCTGTGATTTGAACCAGGAAAATATGACTACAGATTATTTACAAGACAGGTGGTGTGTCCACATACCTCAGGAGTCAGCTTTGCTATAGATGTGAACAGCATGGACACGATCTTGAAAAGAAAACACACAAAGCTCACTTGGACTTGTGTTTATTCAGTGAAAATAGTAACAATTACCCCCTGACACTTTAGCAGAGGAGATTTCAGTGAATAGCTGCAGGTCCCTGCTACTCACGTGCTCTGCCAGGCGATTGTTGTACCGGCACAAGCTGAAAATGAGGTTGCAGGTTTGCCTGATGTTGATCCCATCACGGATATGTTGAAATAAAAAAGGGAAACCCTGCAACAAATAAGCAGATGCAGTGCACTGTCTACAGCTACACACCACAGAAGGTTTGGGAGGCTAAAGCAGTCATTTTTAACTTGATTACCTTTCCTCCTGTCAGTGCTGCCATGTCGTTTTGTGACAAGGTCAAATGCCTAAAATACAAAAGAAAATTATTATTTTACTTTAGCCATGATTATGGTTAGGGAGACACTCAGGACTGAGTGTCAGTTCATATTCTTCAGTATCACAATATACAAGAGACAAAAAAGGTGTTGATGTAAAGCTGAACAACAGCAACAAAGAAGTTGTACTTGAATGAGATAAAAAACCCCAAAATGTGGGCAATTGAACGTGTTCAAGTATTTAACCCAAGTCTTTCATTTGGTCAACAATGACAACCCCTTTTGAAGTTATTAAAAATATAATGGGCTCATATGCAAGCTCATTTATGCTGTAGCAAAAGCCCACCATGAAACCCTCAGACAAACCCGTAAAATCTCGGACTCCTTTCTGAACTATAAATTCTCAATTGATTTTGGTTTTTTCAGAGGCTCTTGCCTTTCTGAGCGAGATTGTTCCACTAGAAGAGCAATCAGGGCAATCATCTTTTCAAGAGCAGCAGGCCTGTATTTCTCTTCTGCTAAAGAAAGGATATCTTCCTCTTCCTCCTCTTCCTCCCCTTCTTCCTCAGACAGCACTTCAACCTGGGGCTAAAGAAAAAAAGAGAACTTCAATGTGGATATTTTGAGCCTTTATTTCAAAGGGCCTTTGCATATCCAGTTCTTTATTCCAAACAATTTCATCAACTTGCATGAACCAAATCAGGTAAGTATCTAATCAATTGATTTTAACATTGAAACATTCACTTTGCAGAAGCAAAATTGTATTTACAAATGCCAGAGGTAGGCTGGCTGAAGATATGGTCCATTTAATAAAAAAAGCAGGTAAATTTAGGAATCTAAGTTGTACAGTATGGGTAAGTAATTGTTAAATGTTACCATTAGTATCAAGTTAAGGGCAACTTTATTGGCTTTTACTCAGTATCTATTTCTATACTAAAAACTAATAGTCAATTCAACATATTTTAAAAAATATTATTTCCACTTAAACATTGAAAAAAATTGTGGAAGTGAAGCAATTTCAATTTGACAGCTGAAAGATGAGTCAAGACACACAGCAGTAATGATCACTGATGAAAACCAAGAAAGATTAGTTCTTGTTATAGAAAATACTCCAACTTACATTCTCAGGCCCTTTGGTTCCCATGTAGAAATGGACCATTGTGGATATGGCTTGCAGAGAGAGCAAGAACTGGCTCTGAAAAACGCAGGGATGGAATTGAAAACACATTCGTGCCCAGACCCCCCCGAGTCCCCAAACGCAAGGCTGCACTCACTTCCTCCTCTCCCATTTTGGCAAACTCATACAGAAAGGCGAAGTACTCGGTGAGGTGTTTGCTGTGGGGCTTCACGCCGTGCTCCATGATGGACAGCAGGGTCTTGACGAAGCGCGTGACGCACGAGCGGCTCCCGATGTCCTCCACGGGCCCGTCCATGTCATCCGAGCTGGCAGCGACAACAACAGCCACCGTGGGTATTTCACACAGCACAGGAAGGCATCCTGAGCCAGCCCAAACAAAGGAATCCACCACGATTCCTGCTCTGTCCTGCTCTCAGATCTCTCACCCCCATCCACAGCCCAACCCAAAGGAGCATCAGGTGCTTGAAATGCTGAAAGGTTCACCAAATTAGTGTTCTGAACCAAGATGCTGCTCCTAGAACAACAGTATTGGGGATCTGCTACTTAAAATCATCCTTTGGATTTGCTTGTTGAATTTAATGAGAATGCAATTACAGCTATGGAACCAAGGCAAGGCACCCTGCTGAAAACACAGAGCACCCTGGCAAGGCAGAGAACATCCACCCTCAGACAACTGCTCAAGGCTGCATCTTGTCACTGGACAAAACAGAGTCACAGACTCAAGGAAGGCTCCCAAAGCAAACTAAGTTCTACTTTTGCCATGAAAATTGTGTCTTCATGTCCTGAATTTCAACGTGGCAGTACAGTTATTACTAACTCTGCCATTTTTGTTCTGGGGAAAATTTATTATCACAATCACAACTTTAACACAAGAGGTGAAAGAAAAACCAATTTTTCCTTCTCATCATGTATCAAAAAGAGTTCAAGTATTTCATAACTGGAGATAAAGAAACTGACAGTTTTCTTGATAATAAGAAGAGCAAAGTAGAATCCAAGAGGGTTCTTCCTCCTTTTTGACAAAACCTGTGATTTAGTTACAGGATGAACCGCTGATCTCCAAACTCTTTTACTGGATGTACAAATAAAAACTTCCACCTTTGTGCCTCCAGATCCAATTCACAGGAGGATTCTCAAGTCTAAGGAGTGAGATTTACACTTGCAGTGTCCAAGTGATAGGGAAAATAAAGACCATGCTGAAAACCTACTCTAGGGGCGCAAACATTTCAAACATTTTGACACCGCCCTTTGCAACCCCTCTGGAATTTTAAATAAATCAGAGCAGTTTGGGCAGAATAATGAACAATTAGCACCATTACAGCTTGACCTGACTGTTTTGAGTGACTCATGAATAAGAGCAGCTGCAGCAATGCATGGAATGAACAGAAGTTTGCAGAGGGTTTCTTTTACCAGTCTTCCATTCCTGGCTGCAGATAAAGGTGTGCATGCACTGGCCTCAGCCTCTGGATCACGTGGATACACAGGCGCTGGAACATCTGCAAAGGGAGAAGGGAATGAACTCCACACCTCCAGTCCTTCACAAAAAGGTCAATATGTCACTCATTCCTAAGCAAAGAATATTCTGTGTCCCACTGCCAGCTCTTCACAGGTTCAGAGTTTGAAACACAAAGCTGAGATTTTAACACAAGAGTCAAACCTGATTTATAAGAACAGATCCTCATGGAGGAACCCTAAACCCAGCTTTAAATATTGCTGTGCACCAAAACATGACTCCGTTTTTTTTCCTTCCATCTCTATTTCCCGAAACATTTTGATATTTTTGGCAAGATGTTTTTAGATTTTGCTGCTGGCTCATAGGAACTCATGTGAAAATTTGAAGGAAATTACTTTTAGTAATTTTTATTTTGTAAAGCATTCATGAGGAGATCTTGCCTAAGACCTTGCACAGAGTTTCCCCATGAAGTCTATTCTTTTACTGATGCATTGTGTGCAAAAACTGTGTATGAGTCTGTATGGAAGTACCACTTTAATAACCAGAAATCCAGCTGAAGAATTCAGGTGAGGTAAAGTAACTGTTAAAGTTTATACCTTAACAGCTTGCAAAGGAAGTACATTTGTAAGTGACACTGTTAATAGCTGGATTTGTGAATGCCCAAATGCTACTAATATTGAGGGGTGTGTGTTTAAGTATTTCCAGAAATGGATACTGACAAAGCTTTGTGGCCTAATATTGTAAAATTACCTCTACCCACAAAAATTTTACTACAGAAGTTTTAAATTGGAGCTTTGAGGAGTACTGAATGTAAACAGTTTGATATTTTTGTTGTTTTCTGAAGGTGGGGCTTGATGAACTATTGTTGAATGAATTCAGAAAAAACCCCCAATTTTTTAATGTAAAATGTTCAGATTTCTAGAGATCATGAGAGAGTCGTAGAAACCTTAATGTACATCTACAGTGATTTAGTGATCCTGACTGTGCAGCTGTGCTGGGCTTGTTTCAAACTCACACACTCCCATGGCCAAATATCCTCCCTCAATCATTTGCAAGAATGGAGAAGAATCAGACAATTACAGGTATTTAATGAAACTGTCAGAATCACAACCACCATCATTGTCTGTTTCTGGTCACGGGTCAAGCAGTCACCTGACTTGGAAAGGAACTTATTTTCTTACCTGCCTCACAATCTGATTGGGACACTTTATTAGAATCTGCATTGGCCACCAATCATCATCAGCCATACGATCCAAAAACCACTGCAGAAGATACATACTGTGTTAGTTTTGTTCCACACTTGCTCTAGTCCAATCTTCTTTTTTGCATGATATTAAAGTCTGAAGAGAAATCGATGTTACTATTACTAAGGAATAGGCAAGTTTTAATCCAAGGGAAATCTACAAGTCTTCTGTGCATGAAGGAATAAAGAAATAAAGATCAATAGCAGTAAACAGCAATATAAATTTATATCTGGTATCTTCTTATCCCTGTGCTCTGCATGCCATTAGAAAATTATCTGGAAGAACACACTTATCCTGCAAAGTGATGTCAACAGCATAAAAACTAAGCTTACAATAGAGCATAACCTGAAGAATCTTGTACAAGAGTCACAAGATTAAAGAGAACTTCCCAAGTTAGATCCCTTTTGCATTTTAACAGGTGGAAAAGCCTCACAGCCTCCAGAGACCCCAAAAAGTATAAAACTGACAGAGAATGTCTCCTTCCAAGTCAGACTCAGCAAATAACTCAGCTCAGTCTTCTGACTCCCAGAATTTTGTTTGAATCACGAGGAAAAACAGTTTAAAACAAAGAATCAATGTTCTTACTTTTATTTTAATTGTACCTGAGTATTCTTTACTATATTAAATGTCTTCACTCAAACATTTTAGGACTACACCCCACTGAGACAACCCTACACCCAAATACTGAATGTCACATAATTTATCAACCTAGAATCAGTTTATAAAAGCATCATGGATTTAATTCCTTTCTACTGAATAAAGCCTAAGGCAGGACACAGTCAGTGCTGGGCTCCTCGTCCATTTAAATTATCACAGAAACACTCTCAAACTTTTCTTCAGTATCTCAAAATTGCTTTCAACAAGACCACAGCAAATTCTTTGTCTTTCCATGTCTCTTGTGTGAGTTAATTTAAGCACATCTTCATTACACAAATCTATTTACTATGCAATAATGAATCAAATAAAGAGTTTGTGACACTGGCTCTCTCTTATTCCAGTGACAAAATGATTTTGGCCTGTGGTCTCAACATAGGTTTCTGCAAATAAAAGTTAAGTCTTTCCCCGGGATCTGCAGTAATCAGAGAGGATGAATTTCATCTCACAGAGCACAAATATACCAAATACAGTAGTTCATAGTCCAAAATATTCCAGGGATACGAACCTCCAGGAAAGTTAAACAATATATAGAAAGTTGGTTTGTACTTTGCTGAGTTCCTAAGTCACTTACTTCACAAGCTGCCTGACTGTTATTAAACTGTTTTGTTAACAGTTCAATCCACTGAAGCATTGTAGGCTGTGAAAAGAAATACAGAAAAAACTGTAACTTCAAATCATGACTGCCAGCATAATCTTTAAACATTTCTAATCGGTTCAGTAAAGCACCAAACTTTAAGAATATGATTTTAAAAAATCAACATTTTATGAATTAAGAATTTGTCGCACCTACAGATAAATACCAGTCCATCCATTTTTACATACACATTATATTTCATTGTGCAGTGCTCACTATAAATGTGGTAAATGACACTCTAAAAATTAACTTTGCATCGTATTTTATGGTAATTTTACAGCTCAAAATCCCACTTTTAAAATGAAAAGTACAGATCTGCTTTTCACTAGATTCATGCAGCTACTTAATGAGAATTTACAAGTAAATCGAATACCTTTTCCTTTGAATGAATAAATGTCTCTAGTACAAAGGAAGTGCTTAACTGGAAAAAAAAATGGCACCATTAATTTAGAATGCATGAATTAAAATGGCAACAAGGAAACAGTTAAGAGAAGATGAGATTCTTTGGAAATCCTTACCTTTGCTGTCATCAGAGAAACCGCTTTGGGATCTGGTAAGGTGCTTGGGATGCTACTACACAACTGCCACATAAACCTAGAGTCAGTAATTTTATTTGTTAATGAAAATAAATAATGATAATCTGCAAGAAGAAAAGAAGCATTAATATTACATTTTTAAAGAAAAACTTACCCAAAATATGTATGTTCAAAAATGTTCTTGTCTTGAAGGAACTGCATGTTATCATGCCATATCCACTGAAGAAAAAATGCTACCATCAGATACAAGAAAGCAGTTTATTTCACTACTTAAGCATGATTTTTAAAATATTTAAATGACTCCAAGGCTAAAAAGCCCAACATTTTTCTGTATGAAAAATGATTTCTGAAAGCACTTTCTATAGCTTAAAGAATTGGCTCAAAACTGTTTTATTCATACTAGAGCAAGTATTGGTTTTGCCTGCCATGGGACTGCAGAACAGAGCTTCAAACCTTCTCCTCTTTCTGTGCCCTCCTTTTTACAGTTTAATTATTCAGAGTTTTGGGCAAAAATTTTGAGAACAAGAGGTTGAAAAAGAATCACAGCTGAAGTCTAAGCCAGAGCTTGATGAGCTCTGAGAAATTCTGATAAATTCCTAAAGAGTAATATTTGAATCTCCATCATTACACCAGAACAGGGTTTCATGCCACCTCCCCTGTTCCTTCCTCTCTCTAAAGTGATGTTTTTGATCACATCAGTTCATAGTGATTTTCACAGCAATACAGTTTAAACATTTAACCCTGATAAAATCTATTAATATTTTGAAGACCGAGAGCGATAAAAGCATGATCTGATTTGCTGGCTAGGAATGAAGAGACATTTTAAATTAAGAACCTAAAACGTGGCAGATACTGAAGCAACACTTCTGGCTAGAGGAAACAGGGACATTAGATCTTCAGGTGGTAAAAAGGGATTTATCCCACATACAGAACAGAATGAGAAAACATCTAAAATTCACACAAAATGTAAATCCTAATTCCCTTCCTATCCCATGACCATCTCCTAAGGAAGACAGTGAAATGAAAGAACTGTCACCTTAGTGCTTTAAATTGTTTTTGCTTTCCTCTGTTTATTCAGATTTCTGATGTGTTTAGGGCCTCCTAGAGTGTTTTAAAATTGGTGTTAAAACAAATCAACTTGTACCTCCAGCAATTCTGATGAAACATCAAATTTGTAGTCTTTGCCATTTTCCTCCTCTGGCTCCATCCGTTTATAAAACAGCATGTAAGCACTGTGTGTCTTGGAGAAAAAAACATCTGTATAATTTTTGCTTTGAGAGAGAAATCATGAAATCAGAAATAGAATCATAGAGCAAGGGTTTGGAAGAGAAATACCTTTTCAAAGGAGAAGTCCATAAACTTATCAGTAACAGAATCGTAAGTTTTTGTCTGTCAAGAAGAAAGCAAAATCATTAATTACAAGCTTTTTAATGCTTTAGTTTCTAACAGTTTGTGACAGTTCACTTGCACATTTATTTCAGGACATGTATGAGGATTGCTGACAATTCAGTTCTTGCTCAAAGCAGTCTTGTTTCTCTTTTTCTTCTACAGTGGCCTCTTCAGAATTTTCCAAGCCACTATGCAGTACTCCACCTCCATCCCCAGCAATTTCCTGGCTCATCCATCTCACTGACGCCTCTTCTTTAGAGGCATCTAAAGGTATTTTACCCATGTGCCAAACAAAGGAGTTTTTTGGTTTTATTTCAGCACATTGTCTTTCTCAGACAAGAGAAGCTGCCTTATGCACAGGACTGCTTTAGTAAGATACTGTGTTATCTATAATGTGCTTTGTATCATGTACACAGCTATAAATAATGATCAATTCAGGCACAACCTGAGAACATTTGAGTGTTGTTTGTATTAATAATGTGTAAAAATATTCCAGCTGATGTCACAAGGCATAGACGAAGATCAAAATGCCCTTTTTTTTTTTCCAGAATACATCAAAGCTCAGAGTAATTATTCCTTCATCAATGGTCTGAGCTAAGCAGCCACCCTGAGCAAGGATTCCTAAATTAGCTTCAGACTCACTTTTTTATACCTGAATAAATGGTATGATAAAAACCAGATCAAGTAAAGAAATACCTCTTGTTTGGAGAGACACTTCACTAATTAACTCTGCCTCGTTAGTTACACCTGTACTTTACTTCTGACAGCTTCCTTTTAACACCTCATACAAAGACCTGGGTTGTAACAGGTTGTAACAGATACTGGGGGAGTTGAACATGACAAAAATTCAGGTCACAACTTACAGTCATTTCTCCACCAAAACATTCGGAAGCGAGCTGGGCGGAATCGAAGGGTTTGACTTCAGCATCATTGAAAAGGTACCTGCAAGGCAGGAGGAACCTTTGAAACAACTGCTGCTCATCTCTAGGGGCAAATAAAGCCTAATGAGCACTCCCAGTGATTCCTGAGATTGAAATATTCCTCGTGTCTGGTTTAGATGCCAGCAAATGAAAATCTGGTCCCAAAGTGACTTCCTTCTAATAATATTAGACAGGGAGGTACTGCTGTGGATCCCCACTGAATTAGGGATTAGGCTGCTCCTGTCTCAGAAATGCTCTGGCTGTTCTAGAGAAGAGGAATAGAGGAAACCTTGTCTCCTATTCCAGGGCTCCAGTGAGAAATGGAGACACCACATCCCAAAAATAGCAGGCACAGTATTCCCTGCTTTCTTCTTTCTCCCAGCAGGACCCTCCTCCTTTCCATGCCCACGTCCCTTCCCCGAATTCTACATCCAGAAAGGTAGCTGGACCCTCATCCAAGGTACCAAGCAGATTTCAGGAAGGACAATCTAGGAAATCTTTTGTACTGAGATAACTCAAATCTAGTCCCATCAGGAAGCAGTCCTTGGCTGTGGTGAGGCCAGCACAGCATTCCCTGCCACCCCTGTGTCTGAGGGACCACACAACTCTCCTGGCTGCTGATCCGTAGGCCAATACATTAATTTCCTTACAGGTATCAAATTCCAACATCCTGTGCTTTCCAGAGGAACCTACAGGATGTACCCCCTATATAACTGCACCTAACAAAGCCAACAAGCTCCAGTTATCAAAAATACAGAAATATAAAAGGCATAGCTCACCACTTGTTGTTTTTGTAAGCATGAGGATTGACAATGTCCCTGATGAAACTGTAGTAATGCCCCCCATCTGCTGTTCCTGTGTGAACTGTCACACCAATCAGGTCATACTCATAACTCTCAGTTTCCTTCAGATATCCACCATCTTCCTTAAAACCTGGAAGAATTCAATACCATATTTTAATCAGTTACTTCCTAAACATCCAAACTTCAACATTAGCAACAAACTGTAACTATCTGCAATTCTTCTCATACTTTACGAACAAATATTAGATTAATTCAAATTCAACAGTATTTGAAACTAAGAATTGGCCATTTTTCTTAGGTGAAGTACAGCGTGTGACTTTGGGAATATAGGTTGATTAAAGCCATGTTTGATTGTATTTGCTTCTGTTCTGTATAAGTGAACACACAGATAAATACACTGTGTACACACAGCCAGAGCACCAAAGCTTGCTGAATCCATTTTATGAGCAAACCTTCTTTCCTGTCGTTTTTTCCCATGAGGAAATCTTCAGTGTAGGGTGTCATATCCAAACGTAAAGGGAATGAAAAATGGGTATTGACTTTCTCCTTCATCATGGTCACCATATTAAATGTATATCTCATGGTGTTGAAGCTTAAGATACGAGGTAGTTTCTTGAAACATGCCCTGAAGGATCACAAATAAACATGATTTACAAAACCTTAGCAGGGTGAATTGTATTTCCACAGATATTTTAAACATTCATTTCAAGTGTAACATTGAAGATCTGTTGCTAAGACATAAATATAAAATTCAGCTCTTATAGTGCCCCAGAGCAGGGCAGACTGACTGGCAGCAGGAAGGTCAAATTTAGCCCATTTAATAATTCTATTTCAGCTGTCATTTTACCTTGGAAGAAACAGCCAATTTACTCACATGGCAGGAACCAGTTTTCTAAAATAGCATCATAAAATAAGCCATGAATGAATTCAACAATGCAAATCCCCTCACTGCAGGGAGTTACCATCTTCCAAAAGATGAATTTCAAGGCAGAACATCTCCTGCATTAAATCTCATAAAATTTGCACTAATGACTTTCAAGTAAGTTACTCTCTAACCCATGTCATTTAAAACAACAAGGTTTTCCAAATCTTAACAAAGAAATTTCTTAGCTGCAAAACCAAGACAAAACTTTAATTTACTTTCTCTTTATAAGGAGACTTTGCAAAACATGGAAACATTTTTAAAGCTAGAGATTTTAATTAAGAAATTCAGGGTGACATGAATCCTACATAATTAGTAACCAACCTTTGAAAGCATGTAGTATTTTAAACCCAGGACTAATGTTTTCAAAAGGTACTAATTTCTGGGGTTTTTTAAATTAAAAAAGGTCCTGAACATTTTCCTGTGTCTTTTGCTAAGAGACTTTAGATTCTTGGTTTTGGAAATTTGATTTCCTTCTCATTTCTGATTTGCACAGAGGTCACATCCTTATAGGCCCACATGAGAGAAACTATGAAAGAGCAGTCCTGTTCCACCTAAAGGATTACTGTCATTCCAAATGCAATTTCAGTGATTTACTACAAAGAAACATTAAGAAGGTTTCTTTCTTCTTAGCCCCACCTTTTCTCAGCCCGCACTTTCTTCCCACAGTGAGAACACGTGTACATGTTGTCCCCTTCCAAGGTGTCTTTAATTGTTACTTCATCAAGAGATTCCTACATGGAAAAAACAAAAAAAAGGAGTTTACACTTGGATATTTGTATCTTGTGCTTACACAGCCTGCTTTCCAAATCCTTCCCTTTCAATCTTACTTTAATTAACATTTCCATAAGTTATGAAAATGAAGCCCCAAAATTTTTCACAGAAGAGCACACACCTGAACTAAGAGAAGAGTTTGACAGGAAAACCAGTTCCTAATCCATATACAGAATTAAGGAACCAACTCATAAAATGGTACTCAATATTCCAGGCTGTCTTAAAGAATTCAAATCCTTTAAATTCAGATTTCAACTGGGGATTAACTGTTGTTTAAAAAGCTTGAAAATATAGAATTACGCTGGTGTAAGCTTTAAATTCACTTCATAAGCAGTTGTACTTGTAAATGTTTCCTCTTTGGACATTTACACTTCTCATCTAAAATGACCACAGCATGTTTAGAACAAGTAAATAATGATTATTGACTGTAAAACAATGGTCAATGAAAAATGGCCCCAGCTGATGGCACACTGCACTGAAAGCAAATTACCTCATAATATCAGCCTAAAACCACCCCAAAACTGGAGTGCAGATAAAAAGCACTGACACCTTCAAGTGTGTGGCAGTGTTTTATGTCCTTAGTAATGGGGATCTATGAGAGTCATCCCAGTCTGGCATTACTTACATAAATATTCTTCATATCTGCCACCTGGCACCTCACTGTGTAGAACTCCTCAGCTGTCTGACTCACATGCTCACAGTCCTGAACACATGCAAGAGGAAAGCAATGAAATAACTTTTTTTGAGAAGTTTGAAAAAAATGTATCTTTAAAAGATCACGTTACAAAAGGAACACTTACCAAAGAAACAACGTTGTTTGTGATAACACCTCCAAACAAACTTTTCACTGTGTTTTTCTGTGAAGGAATGAATAAATTCTGTCAAGGAAATTTGAGCAAATCCCTACGTTTTCAAGCTCCCTTTTGCTCCCTCTTAATAACTCACCAGTTCTGGAGACATTTCCTCTATTTTTGTTATCAGGTCAGTGAAGAACTCAGTCATGTCTTTCTGCTCTCCGGTGTTCAAGGGTTGCTTATCCATGGTGTAGGTTTTACAGAAAGGCCTTGGGTTGTAGGCCTTACATTCACTTTCCTTTGGATACAAGATACCAAACAAAACCAAATCAACCCAAATCCTTTTATTTCCAAATTACACTGATGTACCACACACACATATATGAGTATCAAAAGAGTTTCAAAAAGGACTTATTTTGAATACAATATGCTGATTAGGCCAGATAGTTTCCTAAATGTTTCAGTGTTTCTGGTGAAATGTAAAGCAGTTTTCAACTAATTGATAACCATTATCATGATACCAGTGAGTAAGATATCATTAATAAGAAAGTATTAAAATATTTAGTAAATACTTCATCAAATGAATCATTAAAATAAAATATCTTGGCTGAAGATGTGACACGTGCAGTTTCTGCCTATCTGTTCAGACACAAAATCAAATGTGAGAACATCAGCTTGTATTTCTGTAGTACTGGACATTGCTGACTTAAATCTTGCCAAGTGCTCAATTCTCATTCAGACTCCTCTATGTTTTCAACAGGACGTGTTTAGCCAGAGAAAAGAACTTGCAGCATAAAGCAATTCTTTGGAATATATCCCCCTTCCACTGCCTTGCACACTGGGAATGCAGGACTTTACCCAGTTCTCTTGGAAGGATGTACAACAAGACAGTAGCTCCTGTAAATATTGCCTTTTTTAGAGCAGTTTTTTGTCAGGATTTAAATATTGGTAAGTCTTGGTACGACCTTCTGTTCCTATATTACTTTCTGCTTATGTGAACATCTAATTTAATAATTTCTGTGATTCATGGGAGGCATTACAAGTCAAGATTCTTTTCTCCATTTGTCTTCAAAGTGGTTGTGAATTTCTTACACAAAACCAGTGTCAAGACACTCAGCTCTCTTCAGGTTTTTTTCATTTTTTCAGACTTATCTCAGTGTTTTAACAGCAGTGAACACATGGGAACTGCTTTCATTTTCTTTGCTCCTGGAATCTCAAATTTTTCCTGTATTTCAGTGGATTAATCTTTAAATATTGGAGCAAAGGAAATGCAATGAATAAAAATAATGTATTTCATTCTATCACCAGGGAAACTCCACCTCCCCAATATCTCTGTAATTCATGGATTCACCTGAACTATGAACAAAGGATCTCTGAAATAGGATACTTTCTAAAATCACCTCTTTCACACCTACCATTAGGTATGTAAACATCTTCTGGAGTTCCAGTAGAGTGGTCTTGTGTTTCATATCTTCTGAATACTAACAGAAATTAATAAAAGAAGATTTGATCTTTTTCCTTATGACTTTCCAAAAACATACTTTAAAATTAAAAAAAAACCCCAATTACTTTATTAGGGACCATCTGAAAAATGATTGTGTTCATGAACACAGTCTATTATCCTACATTTAGAATTTTTATACTTATTTTACACTTTTCTTTGGCATGTCAACATTAAACCTGAGGAAAAAAACCTCTACTTTTTAAAAATCTATTGCAGGTAGGAGCTTTTGGGAAAGTATTACAAAGTAGGAATGTTTTTGGAGTAAGTTTTTTTTAATTCCCAATGTTGTGAGGGTTCTGAACAGCCCTCTCCCTAATGCAGTTCCTGTGCAGACCAGCAGCTTTTCTTATTTAGCTTTTTATTTGCATTTATAAATGGCAAATCTGGAAGTTACGTGACAAGTATCAGCAATGAACAACAAGAGAAAACTGAGGTTGCTGCCAATTAAGGTTTCTCACTTTCTCTCTGCCCTGCTGATGTCAGGGACCAAAATGATGCTTCCTCTCTTACAATAAAGAGATAAAAGTGATAATATTGCATTTCTGGAAGTTAACCAATGCATGAGAATTTACAGGACCTGCTGTACTTCTGGTAGCACGAGATCCGTGCTCAGGGACTTTACAAACATTTATGAAAAAACATTTGTTAACAAAATGACAAATTAGCAGTTGAGTAACAAGAGACAATCCACATAAACCAAACCTGAATCAACCTAGTTGAAAGCAATAGAAATATGACTTTTAGAACATTTCATTTCAATGCCACCTTAAGAACCTACCACATTAAATATTTAAGAAAAAAATCACCTCAGACATCAGCAAAAGAATCCAACTACACCAAAAGCAGACTAAATGCTGAAGAAATATTCTTTATCTAGATGTAAGTCTTAGAAGTAAATCTGTATTTAATCAGTATTTGCACTGATTCTGAAGGCAAATTTCTATCCAAGCCCCACACTCACCTTTGCAGTGAAAATTGCTTGTCTGGCCTCTGGGATCATGTAGAGCTGCTGAATAGTGGAGGCCAAGTAGCACGTGGCCCCAAGGTTGGTTAAACCCACAAACCTGCACTCAGCACGGACATCATCATGTGGCCAATAATCCCACTTGTAAGGTGCATGGGAAGCTGTGAAAAGCAGCAATCACACAGGCAGGAAAACAGTAAATTCAAAGTGCCATTTGCAAAAATAGAAATACAACAAAAAGCTTGATGTTCACACTAAGAAAATGTCACCTGGTTATGCACTGTACATTCACAGGCACGAGCCAGACTGTGCCTGATCTTTAGGAAAATGGATGATATATTCCTCAGGAAAAGCCTTAAAATCTTTGGATACAGCAGCACACCACTTTGGGCTGCAAGGGGCTCGCTGTGCTCTCCAAAGCACAAGTGAATCAGATTGAAAAAGCCATTTTCTTTTCCTCCAAGCTTTCTATTCCTCTGTGTTTCATACCAGATGTAGCAATGGATTTCTTACACAGGGAGGCACCAGACAAGTTTGGCAGGGCTGAGTGACTCTTTCACGAGCCTTGCTCGGATATGGCTGCCAAGAAAATCAGAAGAATGGGGAAGTTCTTCTCATCTGCCAGTCAGGAAGGTGGTAACCAGCTTAGACAATCTTCCTTGGTATGCAAGAAGCTGGACACAAACCCCTGCAATGCATCCAGCTTTGCTACTCATCCCCAAAATGCCATTCTCTGAAAACAGTGTGTCCCAACAAATGATTCAGTACCTCTGCTGAAGTATTTGTTCAGATAAAGAGAAAAAAAATTCACCTAAAATAGTCTGGATTTATTTTACAATCCATTAAGGCTATGTGGAGTTCAAGATTTAAACTTTAAATCTCTAATTATTTTGTCACAGATGAAAGACTCATTAAGGATTCTTCTCAATCCACACTATCAGATAGAAATTCAGGAAACTATCTGGCATTCTCACATCTTCAGAGACCAGACCCACAAGATGTTCTGTTGCACAAGAAATAATAGTTGTAATCTTCATTTTGGCATTGGCACCAAAACAACTATTAGCCCTGAAGCTCCAAGGAGGGAAGAGGTTTAATTCTCCTGTTTCAACAAATCTCAGTGGTGTGACCTCAGCTTACCTGGGTTGGTCAGCCAGTTGAAACAAAGCTCCCCTCCTGCTTCACCTCCTAAAGAAGGTCATTAGCATGGCAGAATAATCCAAAATTCCCTCCCTCAACTGCAATCCCTAAATTACAGCATCCTAATTGCCCCTTTCTGATGCAAGGATCTGCATCTCTCACTGCTTAGAGCTCATCAAGCTGTAATTGCAGAGCAATCAGTTGACTTCTCTGTACTTCACACAGCAGCTGGGAGGATCTTCCACCTCCTTCCATCTGACAAAGAGCATTCAGGAATTTGACAAGGACTTTCTCAGGACGACCCTGTGTTCCCCACCCTGGGATTTTTTTAAGTGACTGACTTCATTTGTGTAATAAAATTTTTCCTTCTTCCATATGGATCTTAACTAGAAAGGCAAATTTGAGGCTTGTTGATGTCTATCTTCTTTATTCCTCACTGTTGTTATAGAAACCAGCTTTTTCTCAGGAAGAGATGGGGAAACTTGAAACCAAGCTTGCAATGTTCACATTCTATTTTAAGCAAACTAAAGCTGAATTTTTCCTCTCAGAATGACCGTGCATTTCTTTCTATTCCACCTTCTGATGATGCTCCTGCTCCGTCCTGAACACCAGACATTATCTTAAACTTGCTGCAAAGTGAAGTACCTGCTCTTTGAATTGAAGGGTTTTATCAGTCTTTAAAGAAGCAAAACTCTAAAACAGCAAAAAATTTTATGAACCACTGAAGATGCCTAAATCCACTCTTCAGTAAGATCAACCTGAATGAATTGGGAACCCTCCCTGTTAAGAAAACACATTAAAATCAGAGACAGGATGGAAATTTCTAATATTTCCCTTGATGGTCCTTTAAAGAATGATGGAGGGATAGGCCTAAGACTAAGATTCTTGAAGCCTAGTAAGATTACAGGGATAACAAAGTGGAAAAGCCCAGTTTCAATAATCTTTGGATCACAACAATGGAAGAACAAGCCCTTAAACAAATGAAGTATCTCAAGTCCTGTGTTGGGTGCACATCACAGACAGCACCACTGTGCCTGTTGTAATAAAATTAACATTCATGCAAGAGAGAAATACTGGATATGGAGTAGGAGCACAGAGCAGATGGCTCTGGGGAACTTGGGATGGAACAAACAATGTAGGGAAGGGTGTTTGGAAGAAAGTAACAACCATGGTAGATGTTACAGAAAACTTCAATGCTGAGAAGTTACTGAGATTTGGAGTGAGGAAACACTGACTGTAAAAAAACAAATGATTGCACCTGGAGAGACAGAGACAACCTCAGCAGCAGATAATGTGCTCATAGCAAACAAATATCCAATATTTTCATCAAATATATTCTTCATAATATTTCTTCTGAGCACAGGAGACCTTGGAAGGCCCCAGGCATATGAGAATAGGACACAAAGCATTATGATGATCAGATTTCTCTTTTGCTTGCTGAATTGTAAGGCACTAAAATCAATTCCACAGATTATAATAAATTACAGAACCTCAGGTTAGAGAAATTTAAACTGGGCATGTGAAAGGAAATCTAGCAAGCTTAAAATGCATAATGAGGATTTGCAAATCAAAGATAAAATATTAACTAGCTTGAAATTTCAGTGATTTATACATAGGAACTGTGGTTCCAAAAGGCAGGAAGCATGGAAGCCAAGAGGCACAGCAAAACTCTTTATGCAGATTTCTGGGTACAGACTGAAGTCAACTGAAGTGATACCAGAGGCTCTGAGAACATGACAGGGCTGTTCATAACTCCAGTACCTCCATGTGGTTTCTACACTTTGGTTTATGTATAAATATTCCATGGTTCATGTTAGACCGGTAAAAGGGAAATGGAAACCCAGCACAAGAGGATGAAACATGTAACATTCAATGTCACCTGGGTGTACATGTCATTTTACAGGAGCACACACTCTAAATTACCCATATTCATGAACAGGTGATACAGAAATTATGATGGGATTTAATTTGGTAGGTGAGCAAAAGATGCCAACACTTGTGTGCCACTACTCCAGGTGGTGGGGGAGAAACAGCAGAGCTATAAAGTGGAATTCCCAGAGCGGTGTCAGCAGCCACCAAACCCTCCCAAGCTGTGTGTGCCCAAGGCTCTTACACTGCATGTGCTGTGCCATGACCCAGTTGTGGAGCAGCCTGTAGTTCTCCACAGAGCCTTTCACCATTTCCACCAGCAAGTCGTAAGCAGCAGCCCTGGAGGAGTGGGACTTGCACTTTGGCTGTTGTCTGTCCTTCAGACTGGGCAGCAAGAACAGGAGATTGAAGATGTCCCTCAGAAACTCCTGAAAACAGGTAAATTGGTACATTTAGCAGCTTGAAAGTATTCTTGGAAGATAAATAACAATTTTCTAGGAACTTCTGAACACTCTCTGGATCTCTATCATGCAGAACTTTCTGACTTGAATACAAGTTCTAAATCACAAATTTCAACAATTTATACTGCATGAAGTGCACTGTAACCATGTTAGAGTCTCCAGAGGAACATGCCAATTGGAAAGGAATAACAAAATATGCTTGGTTTTATGACTGATAAACTTGACAAACCAGACCTGGATTTTCAGTAACTTTTAAGACTAGTTTCTCAAGCTTTTCTTAAGCTTTTCATACATCCAAGCTACAAAAATCTGACCTTTGCACACCTCTATTTTAATTTCCACATCCTCCTCCACACAGCCAATTGAATTCTTACTCTAAATTAACTTAAGCTCTCCGTAAGTAAAATACACTTATCCAGTAGAACAAGAGAAGCAGTCTTTTAAAATGCTGTCAGCAATGTCACATTTGGACAATCAAATTACCTTTGGGGCCGTTTTATGGCAACAGAATAAAAAGACAAGATAAAAACAACATCATTAGACACCAGGGCCTACTTTTCAGCTGAAAAGGCTCAATAAGTTCTGTAGAGTCTACAGAAAAAAACATCAGTCTAAGTCAGTTTTTACACACAATTTGAGGGTTTTTTAAGACACTGCAATTCTCAAAAGCTTTTTAGCAACTTCCCCTCCCTCACCACTTTCCCACCTTAAAAGCACAGGTGGAATGTAATAATTTGTAACAGATCTCTGCTAGTGCAGGCTACTACAGGCCTAGAGCTTCAATGTTACTTTTAGATCAGACTTCCGAGGATCTGGTCCAAGCTAAGGACTTAAACCAGCTCATGCTGATCAATAGTAAAAACATTTAAAGATAATAAGTGAAAATAAATAAAATTTCAGGAACGGAAGAATTCTATCCTAGAAGGGGAAGGAACTGGATGTGTTACTTGTTAATAAAGGAGTAAGTGTGGGTTTGTCCACCATCCTGAGGCTAGAAATAAGACACACTTTCATATATTAAGCCCTGCAATCAAAATGTGGTAAAAAAGGTACTGTTTTGATCTCTCAGTGCCCTTCTCACCTGGCCTTCCCGAGAAAATTTGAAGGGTGGTTTGTGCTTAATAACACTCGTGGCAAGGCGAAGCAGTCCTGTGAGCCCATCATCCTCTATGTTGCCATCCTGGTGGTCAAGGATTTCTCTGCTGGATATGCACATACAGGGAGAGAAGGAATGTCACAGCTCTGCCCCACTAGCAATGAACAGAATGCAAATTCCAAGTGAAACTGCTGTGGGCAAAGCTCACCTCCGAATGCAGTCAGCAAGGTGTCTCGCCAGTGCATCTAAATCAAGCAAGGTTGTCTGATTCAAAACAAAGAAAAGGGAATACAAATGGGAAAGAATTATGGACTTCTTTCAGAGGAATTTTTATTACTGCCCACAGAAAACCAGAGATAATTCAAACTCATTTTCAAGCATGCTCTAAGGTAAGTTTTCTAACTTATGCTAAGTGGCTGTAAGCTGAATTTAACTCTTTCAACTTTAATCAAATACTTGATTAGCTCCTCCTTGGAACACACTGGAATTATCAACAGTGAATCTCACAGGTAATTGCATCATTCCCATGTCTGTGACCTTCAACTAAGTTCACCTTCTTTGTGTGTTGTAACAACACCCCTTTCTTAACCCTACAGAGTCACCACCTGAAGCTTCCAAGAGCTACTAAACACACATCACAGTAAACTGGGAGAGGAAAAACAGCCAAGAGCTGCTCACAGCAGTCCATCACATCTTACAAAAAAACATCTGAAGACACAAATTAAAAGCAATAAACACTGGTAGGAATGCAGGGCAAACCTACCTGACTTGCATCTTTGACATGAATGTTATCAATCAGTTTGCACAGCAGCCAAAAATACTCCTTACAACCAGGTCGCAGCACAGTTTCCTCTTCATAATCCTCTATCTGTGGAAAGAAATTGCTTTTGTTCTGAAGTAGAAGACAAAATAACTCTATTAAAAAACCACAGTGAAGCCAGTAACTGTGTTACAAGAGTATTACTTTCTCCAAGCCTCTAAGGTACGTGTAAGAACAATGTATTTTACAATGGTAACAGTGTGTGCTCCAATTTTCTTCTGCAATATTTATTATTTTTCTGGAAAAATGGTCAGGATGATCTACCAGACCTGTAAAAGATTTGTAGAATTGTGTGGAATTCATCCCACCCACAGCAAATTACAAGAATGTTCAGGAATAGGATGGACAAAAAACATGAGAAACTTGGGCTGATTTCAATTAAGTTAATACATCTCTAATCTTAAACTCTCCTGAAAAAGAGATAAATATTGCAAAATCTTCTGTAGATTGTTTTAACTCTTTTATTAAATATCTGTGTACGTGGACATTGAAATTTAGGAACAAGAGGACTTTCTAAAAGCTGTTCTGCATTTCTCCAGGCACATCCAAGGTGTAAATTTAGTGCCACAGTTTAATCACTTGTGGCAAGTTTCTGGAAACATCTAAACCAGAAGCCTTCATATCTCTGTGTATCTGAAACAGTATGTCAGACACAAGGATAATGTGCTACCATTTTTAGGTTTTATATTAAAAAAGCATACTTAAATTTATCTTGGAGAAAGTCTTGTCAGTTCTTAAATTCTTACCCTAATAGGTTTGAGAGCTTGAGCATCAGGGAGAAATTTTAACAAGGTTGATGCAGCCAGCAGCAGAAAGGAGCGATTGATTGAGTCTCCCCCATCCAGGCCAGAGAGAGACAATTTGTACAAACCATTGCAAGACTCGTGGCGAACTGCAGTCTAGGAAGAAGAATAAAATTACATGATTACAACACATTATTTGGAAGATTTTTTCCTTCTGTATGTTTTTCTTTCATAGGTACAAAAATTCCTCTCGGAGTATCTGTGAGGTTAGCAGGGTTGAATGCATCTTTCTAAGACAGGTATTACAAACAAGGTGCATTTAAACTGCTTACAGAAAAATGCAAAACATGCTGTTCTAATTAAAAGGATGATCTGTCTGTGCCCTGTGTCTTGAGTTATGTATTTTCTATTGAATGATTACAGTGACTAGAACAGAAAATATCACATCTGGCAAATTAAGGAAATAATGTGAATCCTGAATTTAACCTTACTCATTCGTAACTACTAATTAATTTAATTTCACTAGAACTATTTTCTTCTTTCTTTTATTAAGAAAAAAATCCACATTCTAATCAAGCTTTAGGAGTTTGCACTCTCTCATTTCCAGGGATTTTAAATGGAGCCAGCCTGCAAGCTTTTTCTGTGCTTGATTAATAAAGCAACAGATAAGAATTATCACATCATGTCTACCTTGCACCTTTAAGTGATCACCAGTAAATACAAAAAAATTCTACTGTGAATATAACTGATGCAATTTCTAAGCCTTTATTACAGGAGAAAAAAATACTTAAAGCTAGACAAAGCTTTGGTTATGACAAAGAGTTTTTGTATCAATTCTCATTCATCTCATTTGGTGATTCTAAGTATAGAAATATCAATAGCAAAAAAAAAACCCAACAATGTAAAAAACATAATGGGGGAAATACATTTAAGCTACTTCAAGTCAGGTGGCATCACCCAGAAGTTTCAACAAATAACCCAGAAATTTTAACAACTCACAATGAAAAAATGACCTTCAAACAGAAACCAAGGAGAAAGGTGAGAGTTTTTAACCTGCTCTGCCACCGACCACAGATGTGCCAATGATCACTGCAAGTAACTGAAGCAGAGCTTGCCACTTTTAGCAGGAAAATACATGTCTTGAATTGAATGGCAACCCAAAGTTAATGACACTAATTAGGAGTGCAACAAGCTCCCCATTACCATACCTCTGGAATAAGAAGGGTGAGTTTCTTGAGCCAGTCTTGCAAATGGTCACTGTCGGCCAGACTGGATTTCACCAAGGAGCAGCAGTGAGCCCAGCTCACCAAGAGCCACATGGAATAGTGAGTGACTGAAAGAGGAGCAGAGAAACCCCACTGTAAGCAACAGCAAAGGCTTTTTGGGCAGGAGGGTTGCACAGGCCAAAATGACATTTATTTCAGTCACACTAACAGGCAAGACAAAATCTTTCTTGGCACTTGGGATACGAGAAACCTCAGAGTTTTACCAATATGTTGATTAAATATTGACCACTGTACTAATGATGACCATCCAATTACATCAAATATTACCAGTGAGGGCCACAGTCCTTTCCTAAATCTCTCCTTCTTAACCCATGAGCTGGTGCTTTGCATCACATCTTCACACTTATTTCCCCTTTTGTACTAATGTCTGTGGCCACGTTTGTGTTACCTCAAATAAAAGTTCCATTGCAAACATCCTGCAGCCCCCAAGTAACTTTGGAAACCCTTAGGTAGCACCTTTGTAAGGAAATTACAGCAAGAATGAATATTTTGCAGTGCTGCAGACTCCATCCAGTGTCCCCTGGATAAGAAGGTTCCTGGGGTAATAAGGGCAGCATGGTTTCAAGGATTGCACTTTCACATACCCCATCTTTTAAAGGAATTATCATTGGGGAAACCATTCTTCATCTTTAATTATTTAGGAGAGAGACTGCCAGCAGCAAGAACCCAAGCACAGACCAATCAAATGAATGGCAGCAATTTCTGGGGCCAGTATCTACTGGAGTTTGCTCACAGCAAGCAAGGCCTGAACACTCCCAATTACAGAAGTGGCCAGGGCAGCTTCTCATGGGATGGGACCCCACCAGGCTCACCAATAAAGCTTTTCCTCTTGGCAGAATAAAGCAAGCTGCTCTTGGAATAAGGTCTAATTCCCATTTTTCAGGTGCAACAAGAGTTTATTCCTGGTAGACCCCTCATCTTCTCCTTAACTTCCACCTGAATTTCTTATTTTCTTCTTTGCAAAGCATTACATTTTGATGGGATCCTGCCTGGATACCTCTGCCATTGGTTATTAATGCAGGATAAAGTGCTGTATGGGATTTGTCTGAATTTGCTCTTCTCCTCATACAACTTGAGCTGAAAACTCTCATATGGAGTTTCTGCCACAAGCCCAGTAAGAAATATTTCAGCAAGAGGGAAGCAGCTGCTGCCCATGGAAAAACTCACTGAGCAGAAGATGCTTCCAACCATTGCCCCAGCTTCACTCTCCAAGTAAAACTGAATTTTCCCATTTCCTAGTCTTAGGTAAAGTTTGGGGATCAGGGGTGGGAGCAGGAATGGGGGAAAATCCAGATGGGATTTAGCCTTGTAAGTGGACTGAGAAAATGTGGATGAGATTTCAGGCAGAAATAGGAGTGGGAAAAATCCAGACAGGAATTCTCTGGGAAAATTGACTGGGGGAGAACCCAGACTGGATTTCACCTGGAATTAGGGTGGAAAAAAAACCCAGACTGGATTTCTCCTGGAATTAGGACTGAAGGAAACCCAGACGGGATTTCTCTTGGAATTAGGACTGAAGGAAATCCAGACTGGATTTCTCCTGGAATTAAGGTGGAAGAAAACCCAGACCAGATTTCACCTGGAATTAGGACTGAAGGAAACCCAGACTGGATTTCTCCTGGAATTAGGGTGGAAGAAAACCCAGACCGGATTTCTCCTGGAATTAGGGTGGAAGAAAACCCAGACCGGATTTCTCCTGGAATTAGGACTGAAGGAAACCCAGACCGAATTTCTCCTGGGAAGTGGCTCAGAGAAAAACCTGGACCGGATTTCACAGAAAATCTGGATGGGGAGAAACCCGGACTGGATCTCTCCGGGAAAGTGGATCAGGGAATAACCACGACCTGATTTCACCCCGAATCCAGATTGGGGAGAAAACCCGGACTGGATTTAGGCCCGAATTAGATCAGGGGAAAACCCAGACTGGATTTCTCTCAGAAACCATGGATATTTCCTTTGAGTAAAACGATTTTCCAGCATTCTAACGGTGGAATAAATGAAAATCATAAATGATCATCGATTTGCTGTCCCTATTATTAGTTCCTGACACAGCTGTTTTGCAGCACTGACCTTCATGCCTTGACCTGTGATCAGACTGAGCCTTCAACACCCTGACGGGAAGAAGAGAAAATCATTTGAATTTTATCACAGAACATAACAGATTATCACTCAGAAATACAAGTACACACAAGGCACAACACAGTTACTCTTAAGTAACCACTTGGAAAATCATTCATCTTTAAAGGATTCATTGCTTGCAGCATTCAAAATTAGCAACAATAACAGGACTATGAAAACCTTCGTGTCACCCCCATAAAGCTTTACTGACTACAAGATTAAAACTCAAGAAGTACCCAAAGTCCCTTTATTTTATCCAAAATAGAGATGTCAGAGCTAAGAACTGACCTATACAGAAGAAATCTAGTTTTCTTCATAAAGAAACCACACTCTGAATAAACATTTGCAGACATTAAATGCTTATATTATTTACTTCCTTTTTTCATTAACTAAATGAAAGGTTATAAAACCAAAAATATAGCATATATACTTAAAAATTATTCCTGCAGCTCAACTAGCAGAAGAAGTTAAGCACACTTGCAGGCTGGAAATGTTCTGAATGTCCTTAACAATCTTTTAAAAATGTGCTATAACTATCCATCACTTGGAATCAATTCTACACCACCAATGTAGCAAAAACCTGACCGCCCCAGCATCAGTCTGACTGCCACGATGCAGCCCTAGACAGAATTGCTTTTCTCAGGACAAAAAGGCAACAGGACCAAAATCTCCAATAGGTCAGATTTTTGCCTTCAGTATCAGCAGGATGGAAAAAATAAGTCAAAACTGGCAGATGACTAAACAACATGAAAGTGAATTTATTTGAATTTCTCCTTTAGGCTGCCTTGAAATTGAGAACGCTCTGGAGAAAATGAAGATGGGATTTTGGCATGAGAATTTACGTCAGATATAGTTTATATATCCATGCCTTACACCCTGACCACAGAGTTCTCACCCCTCTCCTCTCTGCCACTGCAGGAGGTGACTAAGAAAAGCAAGTCCACAGCCTCTGGAGTTCAGTTTCTGACGTGGCTGTCAATGGGGACCACAGCTGGAAGAGCCCTGGAGTCGTGAACTAAAGCAGCGATGGAAATGCGCACACTCGATCAGCTTTATCACAAAAATAAAAAGATATTGTACCTAGGTGCCAAGTTGTCATATGTATAAGCAACTGACATAAGTCGCTGAATCAAACTGGTTCCCTGGACAAGTACAAGAAACACCTTTAAAAATTGAAGTCGAAAGAAAAAAAAAAAAAAAAACACAAGTTAATATAACAACAAGCTTTTTGATCTGTTTTTTAATTATACACACTGTGTGAATCTAAATAAACCCACCTGTGCAGAGGAGGAAGAGCCAAAGGCAAATCACAGCATCTTCACAGCAATTTACTGGTTTTATTAAAGAACAGCTAAAATCTCATGTTTCACTGACTAGCTCTAGATGCTAAAATTTCATTCTCTAAGGAAGACAATTCAACTGAATAGGAAAACGAACCATTTATTCAATCCTTTTAGTAAAAACAGGGTATTTTTTAAAAGCATAAACTGCTCACAGCCTTTTAAAAACCTTAGGTTTGAGGAGGCAGGGCTGAGGATGAGGTTGGACACTGAAATTCTGCCTATCTCTGCGATCAACACATTTTATTGACTAAACACTCTCTTAAAATATTCATCTTTAGCAAACCTGACAGACTACACAGAATTTTAAAATCCAAGTCTGAAGTAAATCTTAAAATATTTAAATATCAAAGCCATGGCAATAAAAAATATTAATCAATTGACAACTAAGAATTTAAAATCAGTTAGCAAAAGCAACAGCAGCATTTATATGTTAAAAAATGTAACACATTTGATAAGTTCCCTGCATGACAGCAGCCCTGGTTATTTAGGGATTTGTTTTGTTAAAAATGGCTGATATTTATAGAATAGTTAAGGTCTTTCCAGGTATAACAAAGGGGAAGTTTGGCTCCAGCTCAGAGTTCAGACCTGCACTTTTTGGCAGTCACAGCTGGTCCCGTTCCCAAGAAAGTGGATTTACAGTGAACATTTCCCTGATGCCAAAATATTCCATGTGCTTGGCCTGCTTTAGGAAATCAGCATGCAGGAATCTGGCAGGAAGGTCTACAGCTGCAGGTAAGGTCACACTCACTCAGATATCCCTAATAAAATCATTTGAGTGTTTACTAAAGGAATCCAAAATGGATTTAGCAAGGACAAGGGCAGCTCATGCTATAACCAGAGGTTAATAAAAATATGCTACTGTAAAAAAAGGACTGACCAATTTAGGAAACCAAATCTAAGAAACAGAGACAAAGCAGTGGAATTCTGAACTCCCAATTAATGTGTTTGCCAATCACCAAAACCCCTTTTGGTTGCCAGGTTTAAAGCTATTCAAATACTTCTCTAGAGAACAAGTAAGAGACCAATTATATTACTGATAGCAATTACTACTACTAACTTTTCCACTACATGATTTTACTAGTAAAATAAGAAAAGGAGCCTTTCCTAAAGCTCACAGAACCTGTGTGTGTGTGTCCCCTACCTCTGTGAGCCGAGGGATATGAAGGCCCTTGACGTGGTCACTCGTTGTCTTCCGGGATTTGCCCGGCCACGTCCTTTTCCTGTGGCTCTCTGCTACCCCAGACCAGGCAAAGACATCGTGATAAGCCAAATCCAGATCTGAGGGATCCACTGCAAACTGGCAGATCAGCTTCAGCAAGCAAGCAAGACAGTCCAGCTGCCACTGGGAAGGGAGAGGAACAGAAATCTTCACATTTTGAGGGATCTTTTACACATAATTCAATGCCGGTATGAAATTTGCAACTGAAAACCTCAGCAAGGTAGAAAGGATAAAAAAAACTAAAAGTAACTTGTATTTAGCTCAAATTAATGATAGAATAATAATGAAAAAGATGATTATAAGTCATTCTTATATAACATGTTCATGATTGAAAAGTGTCTTTATTAACACCACAGCCACTATGCTAATTGTCACACTGACAGCAAGGGAAAGGGGCATTTCTTGGCCTTTTAGATAAGGAAAAGATAATTAACAGATTCCTGCTTTTAAAACAGACTATAACAAATGATTTTCCAAATAACAACCTTCCCTAAAATAAGCAGAAAAAAGAGTAAAAAGAAATACTCCATTCTTGTTTGGCTACTTCTGACTTCTTTAAAGAAGTATGATCTGTTACAGTAACATCAATGCAGTTGCAATCATTGCTGAGGAAGGAACCCAGATTTTTTTCCCTCTAAGGTTCCATGAGCTACAATTTTAAGTACTACAATTTTAAGAATTGACAATCCTCCCCAAAATCCATAGAGAAACAGGAAGGGCAGCTTTAAAACATAAAAAAATCAGAGGCACAAAACTTAATTTTTTTAAAATAAACTCTTCCAGGAATATAAAATACTCAAAAAAAGATGCTACTACATAGGTTCTGGTGGTTTCAATCAGAGAATGAACCTGTTTCCCAACAGGAAAATAACTGTAACCAAGGCTCAAAGTATTAAAAGTCTTTACAAATAACAGGAATGTTCTTCTGGAGAGAAAGGGTGAACCAACACCTACCACAGTCCATGATTCCTGTTCTTTAGGCTCTAGGATTCCAGAATTGAAAATTTCCAGTAATTGTTGGAGCCCTCCAGCAGCAACAAACTGTAAGTATTTTATGGAACCAATGTAAGAAAAAGCAGATACAGAAATACCACTAGGATCAGGTAAATACCAACCTAAGCTTTATAAATTAATAAATAAATTATAAGTTATTCAGCTGGATATTTTATGAAAACAAATGAAATAATTGCACACAGCTACGACAAATTTACCAGCCTGGTTACACAGAAAAACTTGCAAATGTTATCCTTAAATTTGAGGTAAAAGATTTTAGGATAGATAATGTTTTACATGGGTTTTTATTTCATGTCTCTCTTGAAAAATTGTCTTAGGTACCATGGAATACTGTAGGAAAAACAAACCTTGCAGCTCCATGTGTTTTTACTGTTTTCTATTTGATCTTCACTTGAATCATCTGAGTCTGGGTAAAGATCACTGTAACTTCCCTACAGATAAACAAGATTAACTGTAAAAACAGCTCAGGAATTGTAATATTATAAAACAAATCATCAATATATGCTTTGGTTCAGAGAAACACAGATATTCTGTGCGAGAAAATTACCGTAGATTCACGTCTTATCCTCCTGTTGGGCTTTCCCAAAGCTTCAATAATTTCCAGGGCATACAGAAGTTTATGGGCACTTTTTATTCGCAGAAGATCCTTCCAGCTAAAGCCATCATTACCCTTAAAAGAGAAAAAAAAATAAAAATAGAAAACAAGTCATGCAATTCTATGTAATGCTCAGCTATCCAAAACTTCAGGGAGAGGATTTTTCAAGAGGCACGGACAAATCATTTGGGGTTTAATCTCATTTGTTATCTGAAATGAGACAATTTCAAGCACATTTCTAGACATGATTAACAATCTGAATAACGAAAAGGCAATGTTATTATATGCCAAAATACACAAAATTTTAAATTTGAGGAAAGCAAATGTCACACTGTAACTGCCACCAAAATTTTGATGCATATGCGCATAAAGAGCTGTGATATCTAAAATCTGTTAGGATGTAATTTCAACCACTTTTTAAGAGGTTGAGTAATATTTTCATCTGTAGGACAAGAAATCAGCTGTGCTTCCAAGCAGCCAATGCTGTGAACGGAGGGAAGAGAGTACAAAAGTACCACTATCACAACAGCCACAGTGTTAAATTAACGCCAGGCTGCAGCTGAAAAACTGCTCTTGCAACTCAAGTAAAAAGATTGTGATCATCAGTACTGACTATTCTTTTAATTTATAAGATAAATTTTGAAAATAAATGCTACAAACAAATTCTGGGAGCTAAGCTGACATCTCAGTTTAGTTTTAGATTTATTAGGTTTACTCTTGTCTCAGCACACTTCACATATTAACTATATAACATTATTTTTTGGGGAAAATTCAACTAAAACACTGGATGCTAAAAAATTCAAGTATAATAAAGATAAATATGTAAAACTTTGTTCACCTGCTCATCAGAAATATTCTGGAATGCCTGCAGCATATTAGGGCATGTTGGTAGGAGCATTAACAGTTCCCAGACACGTCTGGATAAGTTTTCTGCATGGAGATGGAGCTCTTCACACCTTGCACTCTGACAAACCAAACCACAACCATTCTTACTGTGAACTTCTTGGACAAAATGACATTTCAAAGCCCAAAAATGTATTTATTTATAATTAAGAAGCTGTTTCCTATCTAGTAGCTGAATCCATAATTAGGACATGACAGTTAAGTCTCAACTTGCAAGAAACTAAGCTACATGATCTTTAAATCATATCACATATAAATCAGATAAAACTTATAAATAAATTATAGGTTCAATTTAAGCCTATATGATTTCATCTCCCTCAAGCAATTGATGGCACACAAGACAAACCTTGGGTTTTTGCAATAAACCTTTTTTAAGCCAATTCCCATTAGGAGTCACCACATCTACTTAAATAATCAATATTGTTTCTCAAGAATTGTTTTTATAGCTTCTACAATATTTCGAATATTTAAATGTATCAGAACAATATTGCTAAGAAAAAAGGAGAATTATAAAGGTTTTACCACATTATGAGTAAGCAGGCAATGAACATCTCTAGCAACTGAACAGAGTAGACCAAAATAGGCTACAGAGGAAAACCAGATTGAATTAAATAAGACTTAAATATAATTGTTTTAATAAAATTACTCTAAATTACCTCACTATCTTCCATAGCCACTTCTCCAGAAGGAGGCTTAAAAGAGGCCAGCATCTCTAACAAATCAAACAGGGTGGTCAGATGGGGTTCTTGCAGGAGTAAAAGCATTGGAATGTTGTCCTTCTGAGGAGGAGGTAGGCAGGAAGCTGGGAGCTGCACACCTTCCCCCTTCCGTTCTCTCCTGGGGGCACCCAGGGACACAAACACCATCTGCAATGGAGACAAGGAGCACAGAGACAGGTTTATGACAAGCCATGGAATGTTTTCACAAGGACCAGAATCAAAAAATTAAAGACCAATTTTTGTTTTGTAGACAATCCTTACTTTGCAGCATTTTCAGCAACTGCCAGAAAGGAAATTTGGATTTGCTTTCACTTAAGGCATTCAAGGTGTAGCTGCACTCCTGATTCTGCTCCTGTCTGGGGTGGCAGTGCCAGCTGTCCCCAGCAGTGTGGATTCTATCCCAGCTGCTGGAACTGGGCTGGGGTGACCCTCTGTTCATGGCCCAGCTGCTAAAAACCACCTGGGGCAGTTTCTTTATCTCTTCCAGGACCCAGCC
>VYXF01011630.1:122823-186908 GCA_013397295.1 Polioptila caerulea
TCTCCTAATAAAGAACTCTTATTCCTATCCCCAAAACTTTGCCTGAGAGCCCCTTAATTTCAAAATTATAATAATTTGGAGGGAGGGGGTTTGCATTCTCCATTCCAAGGGAGGCTCCTGCCTTCCTTAGCAGACACCTGGCATTCAAACCAGGACACCCTGAGGCTGGGGAGACTCCAGTCCTGAGCTGGTATCACCCCACATATTGATCACCCCCAGCCCCACATACAGCAATCAGCTGCAGAACACAAAGTCAAGCCTTGGCCACTGTCTCCAGTGACTGCTCTGGTGCTGGCAGTACCTGCATATCCTTAAAACCCAACTCATGGAGCGTTTTCTCATCGTAGTCAGTTGTCAGCTCATGCCCAGATGAAATCATTCTCACAGGTCCCATGAGGCCACCTAGGATAAAAGCCCATTTCAGCAAAATTCTGGAATCACAGTTTCAGTTTCACAGTTTTAATAGTACATCCCTCAGGAGAGGCAAAAAGTTGATGTCATTTCCTTAAGAAAAGTGGTTATTACACTGAACTCAATTTACTTGTATGTATTCACAAATAACCTTTTCAATACCAGCTCACCCAACTTTGCAGTAAAAAGGGTTTATAATACAAAGTTAAACACACTTTCCATATTTTGTAGCAAATGGCACTATGCCACAGAAGGATAATGGAAAATGATTGTGATCATCAACAAAATCCCCTTGTACCATGCACCCATGGTCAAGTCAAAGAAGCAATGATTAATCTTACTTAAATATAAGTTGGAACCAAAGAAGTCACACCCTCTTCAGAAAGGAAAAACTGAGAACACCCTGCAAAGAACTCAACACTGAACAAGAAATCCAAACAATTACAAGATTAAGAATTAAATTCCATTTGGTGCAGACAACCAGGCCTCTCTTCTTACAAGCCCAACTCAACCACATGTTTCTAAAATGCCAGTTACAACAAAAATAAATCTTTTCTGCTATGTGGTGGAAACCAAGACAGTTTCTTTACTAAAACTGCTTCTGAGGAGTGGCTGGAAAAGGATTTTACAAAGAAGGCAATTAATGTGTCCAAAACTCAGTCTGGTTTGCTTACATTGTGTCTCATTAAAACATGTTTTTTTACAAGTTGTTTAACTGTGATAAAGCAAGTCCAAATCATGTTTAAACATATACTAATAGTGGTGTTGGAAAGAGCTGCTCATGGACAGAATTGATTCAGATAATTGTTCATTAAATGCTAACTCATGCTTATAGCGAGAAAGAAAAATCAAAAAACCAAAGATCATTCAGAAAACATTTTGAACAGCAATAATTGATAAGAATGCTGTCATATAGAATATCAGGAGGATTTAGAAAATGTCCTCCTGAAGGGTACAGCAGGAATTTTCATTCACTCACAAACACACTAAGAGGGAACAATAATAGGATGTATATTCACTATACAAAGCAAGGTGACATTCCAAATTAGGAGCCTCAAAGCAGGATGAAGAATCATTTCTGCTACAGGATGACCATAAATTAAAAAGCAATTGCAGGAGTAACGAAAATCTTCCACCTGACAGGAATACATGTATACAGAGCATAAATGATGAATTTGAATTGTGGCTTCAAACTCTGAATCAATGGCACAGCCAGAAGTGCAGGAATCAGATGAAATACAGAATAAGATGCACAGAAATGTAGAGTTTTATCAAGTCGTGTGCAAGAGAATCTCCAGTTTACAGAAAACAACATAACTCAAACAACAAGAAGGAAAATCTATTGGAACATGAAATTTGGACAGATTTAAGGACTCTCAGGATTGACATTTTCTTTGCTATTTCATATAAATGGTAGCGCTTAAGAAACAACACTATTAATTAGAAGTGAGGGTGATACTAATTAGAACTACAGCTCAAGAAAAGAAATCATAATGCTTGTTCAGCTGAGATATCTGGGGGGAAAAACCCTACAATCATTTCAGCTGTAAAGGCAAAATCTCCAGGTAGGAACAGCTCACCAGGGAAATCCCCTTTGCGACTGCTTTGGCCAAACTCCTGAAGCTGTGCTTGCTGATTTATCTGCTCCTTCTGCAAATTTTCATACCAGTGGGTGACTTCTGCTCGGAGATCAGCCACCTGATCACTGGGGTACATTTCTATGGTCATCTGAAAGAAAACAGGGTTTTGTTTTCCCAAGAGCTATGGAATTAGCAGCATCTAACAGGGCAGGGTGTGCCTGGAAAAGGAATTTTCACTCACCTTGTCAGGAAGCCCAGCTGGCTGACACACAATCCTTAGAGGTAGTGACTGTTTGTCACTCAGGGCTTTCAGGTGACTGCTGATGCCAGTGCCTTCAATCTGCCACTGTCTCAGGTGATATGCAAACCTTAGGAAGCAGGGAAAAACATGGGAAAAGTGTTTTTGTCAAAGCCTATTTAACACAAATGTTTACAGAACAATGAGAGAAAAACAAAACCTGCAAATAGTTGTTTTGGTTTTTTTTTCAGTAAGAGGATGTTATTGACATCCTCGCTATTTTTCAAATAAAATTCAAATAAATTTTAAGAAGTTTCTTTAGTGAGGGATGGGGAAACAAGAACACATCCACATGTATTTATACAAGAACAAGGACCAACTCTGGTAACTGTTTAAACTTTAATTATTTATTACCTTTCACAATTATTCCCTACTGCCTTTCCTTTACACAAAGAAACCATTCTTTAAATTACTGATCACTCTTAAAACACTCATCATTATGGGAAGAGCAACAGAAATAAATTCTGCATTCAAATATATCAAGAGTTTTCTTACCTTCTCCTAAAAGCCTCCAGGTGTGTTTTCAGCATCAAGAGCCCTCTTTCAATAATGGTCAAACTCGAATGAGAGTCTTGCTCCAGGTTACTCGAAGCTATCATCAGACTCTCCATACACTTGCTAATAAATTCCTGTTCTTTTTCCAGACCAGTTTTACCTGTAATACCAGGTCAAGTCAATTTATGGACACAGTTTCACATTTTAGTATTAAGAATAATAAAAGGATAGTGCTGGGGGTTCTTTCAAGCACTTGAAACAGAAAGAAAAAGATAAAAATGGGAGCTGATACCGTTGATGTAGTAGGAGTTGATGTACTGGATGGCTGCTCGACTGACATCACCAGACTGTGCCCTTAAAGCAATGCCCCAGAACTGGTCCATGCCACACAACTGTTTGACAAGAGGAAAACAAGCACAGAAACAAAACATTGCCTCATTATTTTACTGGGAGTGAGGGTTTTCTGAGCTGAGACATTCTTCTCACCTCTCGACTCAGTCACTAACAATATCTCATTTTCTCCACTGCTTGCACTGTCATCACTGCACACAAATCAATTACTACAAAACTCTAAATTTTTCAGAAATGTTTTCAAAGTCTGAAACACGAGGAGAACTGATTCGAATTCAAAAAAGTGAATTTTCAGTTTTGACGAACAGGAATACTTTCAAATAAAGCTGTAAAACCACAACTATAATCAGTATTCATTGCAAGAAAAAAATTGCCTCAAATCAACTTGGAGAATACATTCTAAATCTAATTTTATTTATGAGGCAATTGCTCTGGATAAAAAACTTCTAAAGCATATAACACATAAATTGAGACACATTTACAACAGATTTCTGGTCAGTGTTAAGCATGACTAACAGAATGTCATTTAACTCTTCTTCATTAGATAAGTAAATGCTACAAGCCTATTTTTTGAACTCGACAGTGGATACAGCTTAGTTCTGATAAAATATGATAAACTGCATCAAGAGATGCAGGCACAAAAAAGCATCACTTTTTTGTGGTTTCCTATCTTTGCCTTGAGAGACAAAATCCACAGGTGCCAGAGACAGAATCCAGGCTCACCTCGGAGTTGGAGCCACCATCGTAAGCACTCGTAGCCAGTCGAGCCAAATTACACAAATGCTGGAAGAGGTTTAGCCCAGTCATACTGATGGTTTCAGGTTTTAGCTGTGGCATCTAAACAAATGCAAAAAAATGTCAGTGGTGGAACAGGGACCAGTTACAGGGTATTTCTTTCACTAGCACTGTTATTACTAATCACTGTTATTGTTAATGACGTTCAAATGCAGTAGGTCAAATAGATTTTGTTCTTGAAAAAGATCATACCCTGAGTTTTAGATATAATTAAAAAATCAGCTAAAAATGGCTTAAACAGCTCACTTCACCACTGATTTAACTGTAACAATACAGAGGGAAAAAAGTTATTTCATTTTAACATCAACTGCTTAACTTATCAACAGCAGGAGAATTTGTCAGCATATGTGACACACATCCAAAAAAAATTTAGACATGTGCAAAACTAGACAAAAACCTGTGTAACTTTGGGAAAGAACTAGACTACATTAATTACTGCACAATCTATCCATTTTGTAATGTCATCTGTCAAAATAGATGGATGGAACCCCTTGAAGAAAGCCCTGCATGTTTGTCTTTGCAGTGGCTGCACTGCTGATATTTATAGGCCCCTCCCAAAAAGAAAAGTCCATTTTTCAGTCAGGTTGAGCTGTACAGCATAAAGCAAACTATAGTTTTGTGTAGTTGTTTTTGTTCCAAATTAAAATGAAGTGCTACACAGCTGCAGATAGACAGCATGGGCTATTTGTAAAGAAGCACTCAGGTAAATTGTAGTGTGAAAAGAATTCCCACTAATCCATTTCCCTCCTCTCTCTAAGCAGAGAAAAACCTCTGCATGACAAGCAGGGCCCTCCTGAACTACTGAAGAGATGATTTCCACAGAAACAATTTTTCATACCTTAAACACTGTTGATATGGAATGAAACATTCTTATTGGAATGATAAGGTTGCAATTAACTCTGTACATACCTTTTCCAAAAAAAGATGCTTGTAAGTCTCCATACCCATGGCATGCTGGTCTTTACTCCGTACTTGATTCAAGAACCAGTGTAGTGCATCATCATAACATTCAGAATCTTCTACTAAGCAGTGCCACAGGATGTCCACCTGTTCTAAACTCAACCCTGCAATTAGGGAAGTATTTTTAATTACTCCTTTATAACGCCAAATATTCCATAAAACTCAAGAATACACCGAAAAATCAGAGTATTTCTGTCAGGTCACAGCATAACAAATGTATTGCATGACAATTTGTGTGAGACCACCCAAATATCAAATGTAAAAAAGTGTCATTTCTTTCTTCATAAGGAAAATTAATTTCTGACAGTATTAAAATACACAGCATTATTTCTTTTTTGAATACTCCAGTAAAAGATCTCTGGGAACATTATGGACAAAAACCAAAGCCCATAAGTACATAATGTATTATCTTCCTTTCATAATTACTACAATCCTGTTATTTAGAAAAACTGCAGCACAGAGAACATGAAAATTTGTTCTCACAGAACTGCAACAGGATTGGAACTCCAGTGCTGGTTCTCTGCTTTTGCCAGAAAATCTTCCTTCTTTTGAAACTGTCTGAGAGATTATTCTAAAATGCATGTTTAAAATAACATATTAAGCTGATATGGATTGCTAAGAAGTATTTTTCCCTTACTCTGGGGTGCTTCTGTGGTAAGATAACCTCAAATACTCACTGAAATGATCTGGAGATCCCAGAGTTGAAAACACACATGTCAGGAATTGAAGGCGAACCTGAACCTCTGCACTGTGGCTGTATCTAAATGAAAATTGGGACAAAAGATGAAGTTTGGTTTGTTGTTTATTGCCATGACTTCTTTCCTACTCATCCAAGTGTCCCTTAAAAGCATAAATCATTTTTTCTTACAAGTTTCTTTCTGAATTTCTAGTTCAGTGTATGGCCTAAACCCCTGCTGAAGATGTTGCAGAACCACCCCAAACACCAGAATGACACAATAGTAGTGACCAGGTAAAGTCCTTTTTTATTGGGATTTGAGAGGGGGGATAGGAGTGGGGTTTTTGTCTTACAGTCCAATGCAAGTGCATCATTTTGTTACCATTCAAAATCTACCTTATTTTTCCCTCTAAGTTGTAAAATGCTGATATTTCTACTCTGAATTTCAAATTCTGAATGATATATATACTTTATAAAAGTGTTTTCATGACTTATACAAAAATATTGACTTTATTTCTCTTTATACAGTAAAATGGTAAAAGGAGCAGGACAATTTCTCATTTTACCCGAATTTAAAGGATCCCACCTTCCTAAGTAAGTAATTCCTCACTAAAGCAACACCTAAAATAAAGGGAGAAGTTAGATTTGAAGAAATTAAATTGGACTCATAAATAGTAACATTTTTCAGATGTGGGTGGCCATATTGACTTTGACATCTGTCAAAACACGAACATCTCTTCCTCTGGGATTGGAGAGCTGGAAATTGTGTTGCTTGTTCATATACAACTGATTCTAATCACACAGATTAGAAAGGGCAGATAGATGTATTCAAACAAAAAAATTATACAAAGGCTCATGACAAATTTTAAAACTGAAACATTTTAATAGTTCTATGAAATCACTTTAAACTAACTTGAATATCAAAACCTTCATGCTTTATTTGCATGCAAATATTCAACATGACATCTAACAAAAAATGACACAAGATCTGGGGTTTTTTTCAGAAAAAGGAGCTATTTGAAATGTTTTTACAGACTTTTGTCTCCCTAAGCAGGAAATGTCCCTAGAGAAGGCATTTACTTACAAGAACACATCAACAGAAGAAAGCAGAAATGGTTAAACCCATAAAATATCAAACACTCCAAGTCAGCTGGGTACTTACAGAGCGTGTTTGTGTCGTCCCTCCCTGACTGCCTGGATGTAGTGTACCAAATTATCAAAGAAAAGTTTCATCATATTTAGTTCTTTTTCTGCCCACCTGTGGCATTTGAAAGGACAGAAAGTATTATGGTTTGCTTAAAGAGAGCAGAAAAGCCACAGAAAGCAGACAACTGTTACAGGAAAATGGCACACACGTAACCCCAAAGTAAACATTCAGTTCTTCATCTACTATGAATTCAGGAGTTGTACTGTACTCCCTTCTTCCTTGCAATCCTTAAGGTTTCCTTAGGTTATTTTCAGGCATGGGACTGACAGAACACTCCCCCCATTGGAGCCAATGAAATCTGTTCTTTAAAACCCTAATTCAGAAAAAGACTAACTCAGAACTGGATATATGTTTAAATGTTGTGCCAAAAAGGCCAAGACAAATTGCTGATAATCACTGTCACCTTTTCAGAAATTCTGTCAGTCCCTTCTCTACAATTACACCAGGGAGTCACATGGTTTCTTCTGCTATGGAATGCTGTATTATGTATTATCTTCAACTTTCAAAGGTTTTTATACCCCAAAGAGCCCCCTAAATGCCAGCATGGTTGGGACAGGGGCCTACTTACATTGTTATCCAATGTGTATCATAGCTGCTCCCAAATTGTTGAAATGTTCCAAACAGCTTGGGAAGAAGACGAAGTGAAACTACTACAGATCTGAGGGACAGAGAGAAACAATGACAACATGTGATTGGTACAAAACTGAAATAATTGATTTCAAAATTCCTTTGAGAAGTGGCGGCTCTGTGAGCAAACCAAAGGAAGGCACTAAGAGAAACTAAAGGAAAGCACTGTAAATCATAAATCATAGAGTGATCTGGGTTGGAAGGGACTTTAAAAGTCCCCTCATTCCACCCCCTCTGCCATGGGCAAGGACCCCTTCCACTATCCCAGGTTGCTTCAAGCCCCGTCCAGCCTGGCCTTGGACACTTCCAGGGATGGAGCAGCCACAGCTACTCTGGGCACCCTGTGCCAGGGCCTCACCACCCTCACAATTAACAATTTTTTCCTCATATTTAATCTAAACCTACTTTCTTTCACTTTGAAGCCATTCCTCCTTGTCCTGTCACTCCAGGCCCTTGTGAAAAGTCTCTCTCCCAGTTCTGTGTAGGTCCCTTCAGGTACTGAAGGCCACAATTAGGTGACTGAAGCCTTCTCTTTCCCAGGCTGAACAATCCCAACTCTCTCACCCTTTCCTCACAGGAGAGGGGCTCCATCCCTCTCATCAACTTCTCTGGATGAGCTTCACCAGGCTCATGTCCTTCCTGTGCTTGTGAAATCTCCCATCAAGTCAACCAAGAAGCTTTCTGAACGTGAACTGCACTTACTTCAACTTCTTTACATGTAACTCCTTGGACACAAAGCTGAGAATAATCCCTCATTATGCTGGTAACTCATCTCACAAAAGCAGTTCTCAGCAAAAAGATAACACCATCACACAGCAGGTGATGTCCAGCAGTCGTTTGTATCATGAAAACAAATTCAGTTTTCACCAGTACAATCTCACAGCTTTGGCTGGTATTAAAAGTTATTAAAAGTTATCTGAGGTCAGGATGTTGCTTCCTCACAGAAACTGGAACCCGTAACAGACTTGGTGGAAAAGAACTTGTCTGTTCCTCAGCCACCTGTGTGTAAAATCTGAATATTGACTTCAAAATGCTTAAGGCCAAGGCACCTGACCTTGCCCTTGACTGACTGAGGTGCACACCTGATTTTACCAAAGGCAGGAAGGCAATAACTTCTGGCACAAGGGAGAACAGAAAAATGCAACAAAATGAGAAATTTAAGACTCCAAGGAAAAAAAAAAAATGGAGCATCAGAAACATCCACAACACTCTGGCAACTATTTTTATTCTTTTGCTTTTGCCTAGTTTAAGCTGTCTTCCTGTAAAATGAAAGAATTGTTAGAGCCAACTTGGATTTCTAGGATGTTGCAAGAATAAGGTACTTATAAAATAGATAATTTATGATTGAAGTTACCTGTTGTTTGCTAAGTTTTCTAAGCAGCCTTCAATAAATCTCATTCGAATCTGTCTGTCAGTGAACCAGCACACTAAAGAACAGAGCAGCTTCTCTGCCTCATTTATTAACCCTTCAGAGAGATGAATCTACAGCAAGGAGAAAGAAAGGCCAATGAATATTATGTATTTATTTCCTTTTTAAAAATTGTGTTTTCTGGTATTGGACTCACTGCATCTTCATCCTGGACCAGGTCCCAGAGCAAGGTATTTCCTTTCTTACAAACATTATCCAAATTAATGTCTGTCACTGCATTGCTGTTGTACTGATGTTTGTGAACTGCTGGTCCTGCACAAAATAGAAAGACCATTAGTGAACAAACAGAAGGAACCATCTGAATTGAACATTATTCCCTAAGTGCACAAACACAACACATTTTATTTGTTAACTTGGCTATTTCCAAGTGCAACAATGCTGTAATTGCAGCCTTTTTTCACATATGAGTTTTTAAAAGACCATACCAGAAGCCAACAGGGCAGCTGGGCCAATACTCAGACTGCAATTTTGGCAATTAAAAACAGCACGAAAGAACTGCAGATGCAATTGCTTTTTAATTTAATTCATACTGTAATTCATATATTTCTTAAGCCTTTCTGTGGTGCCATGGTCCAAAGGGAGTTATCTCCAACACCACCACTGGAATGGTGGGAAGGAGCACGTCTCTATCAACTCCCCTCCTACTACAATTCCCTCCATCCAACTACAGGGAAAACAAAGATCATTTTTCCATGTGCTCCAACATCAAAGTGCAGGATTTTAGAAACTAAACACTGATAGACATTTTCTTTCCTCTCTGTGCCCACAGCTGGCACCATTCACTGATCTACTCTTTAATAGTATTTTCATGGAACAGCAAAGTCAAGTAGAAAATTCAGACTGCACAGAGAACACTGTAATTATTTGCACATGCAAAACTAGGGGTGTCAAAAATAAACTGCACTGAAGGCCTCATGCTCAACCAGTAATTTGAATCTTCAGTTAGACAAGTCATATCTACGGAAAATACTGAAAAAATATGCTGATTTATACATTTATGAAGTTTTTAATAGTTGATTCAACTCTGCAGTGTAGAAAAATATTCAGATTTTCTATGTCAGGCTGAAATTATTATCATAAAAACTTCTTATGCAATTACTTCTGGGAAATATATAAACAGCACTGGGTTTGCTGTCTGCTGGATGAGAGCAAATTTGGTTTTTGCAGGCCAGTGAAGAAAAACATGAACCCTTCACCAACTCTGCTCTCCATTATGTTTAAAAAGAGGGTAAAAGTGAAAATAAAGCTGCCAAAATAGCATATGGAAAGATGATATAACTCTTGAGAAGTGTTTTAAGGAGCATCTTAAATGGCACCCTGAAGTAAACCAGAAGACTTGGCAGTGTAAGACGAAATAGCATAAAATGCCCTTTACAGCAAAATCCCCAAAGGACCAAGTCATATTTGAAGTCATTTTCCCAGAATTATCCTCTCTAGAGTCCATTAAGGTTAATTCATTTATAGGTTAATTTATGATGTCAAATGTCCAAAATCACAGTAACATGCACCCACCAGCACAAAAACTGCAGCACGTTTCAGAGAGGAAAATAAAGAGAAGCTTGCATTCCAGTACCATCTTTCTTTACAATCAAAGAACCTACCTGAAAAAACACTTAGTAGGTTCTTTTGTGCCTTTATTTGTTTTACCTTGAATTCAAAGCTCCAAATGAAATGGGAAGGTGGGAGATTTGAAAAGATAAACACAGCTACTAAGCAAAAACGAATGTTTCTATGTTGACAAATGAACACAGATACAAAATTAATCCCTTGGAGAAACATGAAGTTCTCAGCAGTTATCATGAAGTTTTTTGGACAAATACAAATAAACTGTTAAAATGATTTCATTATTTTAATTACTGGAGACTAATTCAAAATGACAAACTAAGTTTTTCAGTTTTTCTTTTATCACTCTTACCTTGACTCAGATGTTCATGATAGATAGAGGCCAGGTTCGGGAGGTGCTGCTGAAGATGAGATGTTAGCTCAGCATGGGAATTAATCTGTACAAGCTCTTCTTCACAGCCAGACTCTTCCCCATCAAAATCTGCCATATTTTTCTCTGATTTTGCACTGACTTGAGAACTACTGCAGCTGACATCATCTGCACTAAGCATATCATCAACCATATGCCTGTAAAAGAAGAATATCAGAATGGACAATATCAAACAGGAAGTTGTTAATAGCAGACTACAAGTGAGCAGACATCTCCCTAAAGCTAAAGTCAGGATGAATCATCTGTTTGAACAGCAGCCCTTGGATGAATTGGAAAAACTATTACAGATAAGTAAACTGAAGGTCTCACTAGCATGATGACTGAGTTGGCTTCTTAACGTTAACTAAATGCAGCACTTTCCAAAACATTTTTAACATTTTCTTAAATGCTGTCCTATTCATTCAATACCAAAACTTAAGAGAAACCTTTAATCAGACGTTAACAAATCAGATATCTGTAACTGTGACAACAATTATCTCTGCAAGGCAAAATTATCCTAAGCTACAGCAAAATGTCCATATACCAATTTCTGCCCAAATAGAGGCTTTTGCTACCACTTTTATTTCTGTTATGGAAGGAGTCTGAAGAAATGCCAAGCTACCTACCCATCGTGGTGATGGTGGTGGTGGTGATGGTGGTGGTGGTGCTGGGGCCCAATGAACTGTCGACAGTTAAATAATTCATTCCCAATAGTTTCCCCGAGGAAGTCCCCTGTGTGAGTGATACAAGAATCTTGAGAGCCTTGTGAAATGTGAGCAGTGCTCATTTCCCCTGCTATGCCGTGCTCTGCATCCTCAGCATGGGAACAGGCGTCGAGCATGCGGATGCGATTATCCACGGGCGGCACCGCGTCCGTGTTGAAAACGTGCTCCTTGCCCGCCCCGTTACTGGCACCGCTCCTCTCCGACACCCCCTGGGCGTCTCCCAGGCAAATGCCCGTTTGGGATTCCAGTTTTCTGCCTCGTAGATCGGTGCTCCTGCTGCTTTTCTGGGGATTGTGACTCCTGTCTTCTTCCTCTTCGTCCTCCTCCTCTTTGAGCGCCTCGATATCGGCGATGTCCTCCGACTGCACCTCGCTGCCGGGGCTGCCGGCGGACTGGCTGGCGTGACTGGAGTTGGCCTCGTTGCTGGATCCATCACTGTGGCCACTGCTGCTCCCAGGCCCACTGCTGCCATCCTCACCACTGTTGGCTGTCTCATCAGAGCTTCCTTGCATAGATTCCTGAAATTATTTTGGGGTTTTTTTAAGATCGGTGGGAAAATAAAGCACCGCTGGAAATACATAATTAATACCATCATCATCATCATTCAAATATCTTTCTTCCTTTAGGAGGAAATGTGTCGCTTCTACAAGTTTCTCTTCATTCTTTCTCAATTTGCTTGCTGATGACAAAATGCTCCAAGCAAGATTCAGATTTAATAATTGATTTTTGCATTACCTTGCTGCTAACGGGGTGTATGTGCAGACTTTGCATGAGCACAGAGCCCCAGTGTGACACAAAAACAACCTCTTGCTGTTCATTACTAAGAGATTAACCTAACTGAAACCCAATTTATATCCAGGAATACATTTGTCTGAGGTGGTTTTGAAACAAGTACAGACAAAACACCATTTTTTATAGCTAACAATGGGCAACTCTGTCACAACATTCCCGGAGTCAGCCTCCCACTCTTACCTCTGTGTCCGAAAGTCGCTGCTGGACGTGTTTTGTTCTGTTCATCAGCTGTTCCTCCATTTCAATGTCACTGCCTCCACTCTGATGGGTGTCACTGTTGTCACTACTTTGAGGGCTGGCTGCTGGTGACCCTAATTCAAAACCACATTTGCCAGTTACTCTGTGACAGGTAACTACTGGACTGTAACGGCATTGCATAAATCTGCCTCAAATATTGAGCATTCTTCCAGCAAACAGGGATATAACTTAAACCATGTCTACCTAAAAACTGAGAATTTCATTTAGAACACAGAGCATTTTACAAAGTTTGTATTTTGATGTCTCTTCTTGCCATAGGTATACAAATTTCCTAGATTCTACTCAAAATATAATTTCATTTGATTTCCCATAAAAGCAGAAATGCAAATTTAATTCTGTTCCAAATTCAAAAGCACTGTAGAATCAAGTGAGCCAGATTTGGGAGTACAACTAAAACTATACTTACAAGGGGAAGGGGCTGCTCTTCTGAGCTCCTCTTCTTCTGAAGGAAAAAAGGAGGATGGAAAAATAAGTGACTAAAAGTCATTCTGTCAGCATATAGTTGTCCATGATTCATAAAAACCAGGAGTATGAAGAGAAAGGGAAACTACAGTAAAAGTGGCTTGGCAGCACCTCTAGTAATGACTGTGGGGAAATATACAGTCAAGTAAAAAAGAAAATCACCATATCACAAACAGCATGAAATACCAAAAACTAGGTGAAAAGCAAGCAATCTTTTGGAAGATTTTGTGTAGCTATTAAGTTACAGATGTGCAATCGAACAAGAACAGTTATGGATCATTTTCTGAATTAAAAAAAGAAAAATACAGACTATAGCAATTTGTCTAGCTATACAAAAAGAATGGATCTGAAACACAAAGCTTTCCAAAAGCACTCACACACTTTTCATGCTTTCATCTACAGCCTCAAGTTCTGCTGGAAAAATACACCAGCATGACACTTGTGAAAATTACTTAAAGGAGGAAGTTCTATACCAGCTTTTTGTCCAAACTCAACACAGAGACTATGAAAATTCCAAATTTAACTCCCAGATCTACCAGAAAACCACTCACCTTTTTTGTTTCCCATGGGCAGGTTGGTACTCAGTAAAGATGCAAAGGAGCTTTGTTTTGACAGCTGAGCCTTAGCTGCCAGTGCATTATTCCACAGGGCTTTGATCAGCATGGATGCCAAATACAAGGTCTGCAAAGACAGCCAGGGAAAAGGCCCATTAAGCAGCAGGTTTTGGGTATAAAGATCCACTGTTCATTTTTCACTGTGCCAATACTACAGCTCACCAAAACAAACTCATCCAAATAAACAAATCAACTAAATAATGCTGTGTGAAACACATTCTAACTTCAGACAGGAAGTTAAAATCTTCCATCAGTGGTTAGGCAGCCTTTGAAAGTCTCTAAAAATTATTCAAAAGCCAGGAAAGGTGTAATTGAAGAAACATGACAAGTTTACTCATAGAGTTTCCACTTTCTGCATTAGTGAATATTCCTTTAGGAAGACAAATCCATCATGGCTGTTTAACACCCTCATTTAATTGCTTTTCTCACGCCAGTGATGTTGCTAGCCTTGTCTTTACCTGTTCAGTGTGAGCACTGGGGTGAAGAGTCGAGACAAGGTTAAGGAGGTGTCTAAGTGGGACGGGGTCCAAGTTTTTGATCAAAGAAGGAAACAAGTCATGTATGTAACGACTGCAGTGCTTCAGCTGCAAGGTACAAATAGAGAAGGGAAACAGGAGCAGTAAAATAAACAAATCAAATATTACTCCCAAGGAACATATTTGTACAAATTCTCAGGAAGCAGCTGTCGAATAATTTCAAACTCCAGCAGATTTGCAATTTTGACTAAAGTGATTTGGACGCTGTAAAGCCTGCAAATGTACAAATCAAAGGTAACAGCTCCTTCCTTAGTTCCAGTTCTGAGAGACTAGATGAAAAAAAGAACTGGAAGTTTGTTTTGTATTTGAACTTAAATACAACTTCTAAAATATTAGTTTAGAAATCTTGAGGGAAGCAGTATTTGCAATGATTACCTTATTAGCAGTGGTAAATACAAATAAAGACTACTCAGGAATAGACTGTGTGAGGATTATAAAGAATTCTTTTGTCTTTCCAGTGATGGATGTCAAAAAATATGACAAAGTGTTCAGCTAACTACTCTATTTCCACATGAAAGTGCAGGGCTCCTGGATGATTCCTCTTTGGTTAAATGCTGCTTTTCACAGTCACTTAAAAGAGTTTCATTACGTCTGTAAGGATGTTGTTATTCAAAAAATAAAATAATGGTTACAGGAAACTTCTAGATTAAAAAAAAATCTTACATTGGTTACCACACTTGCACCTCAACAGGGTTTTTTTCAAGTTTTATTTTATTTTTGCCTTCCTGGCATTAAAGTATCTGTGTCAGCAATTTACTGTGTACAGGCCAACTTTCACAGGATTCACAGTGCAATGAAATCATGTGGGTTCTATACAAAGATGCACTTAAACATCTTAAGATAACTTCAATTTAGGGAAGATGAATTTTTGTCTAAAATCTCATTTAAAAAGTGGAAAATACACTTTAAGGCCTTCTATTCTTTCATTCTAAAGGTGTGAGCCTTTTAAACAATGTTAGAGGTTTAAGTCTTTTACAGCAAGTAACCAGGACATACTTAATTCTGGTATCAAACATATTTTGAAAATATCACTGTGTCAAAATGAACACTTACATCACGAAAACATTATCAAAATTAGGTAATTATATTATTCCTAAAGCAGCATAAAATATATTAAAAAATCCAGAGGTCTAACACAGTGTGAGATATTGCGTGGAAACATCAAGGAAGTGAAAATACTGTTTTAAAATGTAGTGTGAAATAAATAATTATAAATTACTCTGACACAGAAAAATGTTGGAGCAAATGCTGTTCCAATGAGCATTTAATTAACATTCCAGCTGCATGTTTTAATGACAATGGTTTCAGAATGTGTGTTCAGTACTATTTGATTGAAATAAATGGCAAAGAAATATTGAACACATAAAAAACCCTCTTTCAATTCTAACCTGTTATAACAGTGTGTTCCCTAGGCCTGCTCATGCCTGTTTCATTCAAATCCCCTAAATAAAAAATGTCACAACCTCAAATAACAAGCACAGCAACCCATTATAAAAGGAGCACACAAATAAATCTTTCTGAAGGCAAAAAGCCTATCAGAGTTGCCAGCTTTAGCAAGCAAAAAATAAAATTTCAGTGCCTTCTATAGATTTTAACACCAGCAGAGGAGCCCAGCTGTAAACTTGACTGCCACAATTTTCACCTGATTGTTCCCACCAGGAGTACCAGAAATGGAAGCTACAATACACAGGAGCAAGGCAATTTAGCACAATAGTAAAAATATTGCAACTACCCTACAACCCTCATCCCCATTCTCGGTGAAAACACTCTGTCCTTGCTATACAACTTCATTTTTTTCCTTGTATAAAAGTAGCCAGGATGATTTTTTGCATCTAATAAATAACCCAGTAACTGTGGCAGTTACCTAACCTGACATTTTGGTCAGCAAAATGCCCAGCTAACCAAGAAAAAGCAAAAAACTGAACTTTAAGAACATGAAACAAAATCAACTTTTTTTCTCTTTTGTTTTTATCACTCCTGTAATTATAAAAATTCAAGATATACCTGTGCAGCAGCCCAAATACAGTCTATATGTTGAGTACTAAGTCTCCCTTCAGCTGCAAGAAAATTCAGAATCACTTGGCACTGTTTGATGATCTGCAAAGGGAGAACATAGTGAGGAAAGATTTACTAGAACAACAAGTTCATACTCCATGTTTCTACCAAATTAAAAATAATTGAATACAAACCTCAATATGCAAATTTGGTCCAAAAATGTGCTCAACTACATTGTTGCTGATAAGCCAGTCTGCAAGTTCTTTTGCAATTGACCTGGAGATGAAAAAGGAGGGGAAACATAAAATGATCTACCTGTAATATTTACTCTGTGCTCTTCTCTAGCACAGCACATCCTGCACGTTGATATCTGCAGTTGTAGCCAGGGCACAAAAACCTTCTGAACACAAACCATAGTCAATGTTCATTTTCCCAAGCAGCAAGCAAAATGATTGCCATATTCTTTTAGCTGGAAGACTAATGCCAAATATCAGTTTTTCCCCTCTGGATCATCAGCAAACATAACCAATAATTCTACTAATTTTATTAGTTAATGTTCAACACACCATGTGCAAACATTTCCAAAGACACACAGGTAAGATTTTCACACTGCTTTTTGATCCAAGTTTATCATGAAACTACAGAAGGATTGAAATGTAGCTAAAGGTGGGAGTGACAGGAATTATTTTCTTAAGGAAGCCATAGATATATTTTTAGCTTCTCTTACACAAACAGCAACTCTCCCAAACTGTGTTCACCATGGCCATACTTACACACAGGCAGCACACAGATAATTCCAAATTCTCATTCTGCTCATCCACACCCACAGGGAACTTTAGCCACTGCCATTCCTTAAGCAAATATTCAAACTGACCAGGACAAGGAAATTGAGTTTTCCAAAACAAAAGCTGAACTTCCAGAGAGCACTGCCCTGTCTGGAAAGCAGTGCAAAAGCTCCTTTTTATTCCTTCTCTTCAAGCAAATGTTTGTTTATTCCGATTTTGGTACCAAAAGCAACTACAGACATCAGAGTATTTAAAGCCCAGCTTTTGGTTTCAATGGCCCTGGAATAACTGTGCTCTGTTTCACAGGGAGGGGTTGCCTTAGAGGACTTGAGGAAGAGTTATTTTTACCACTTCTCCTCATGTCACATTTATGGTCACTATTAAAATCCAGGATTGCCCAATTTCATCATGCTCATGAAGGAAACAAGATTCCCTAGGTAAAAAGAGATTGTTTTTGTAGGTTTTCCAAACAGGACTCACTCCTCAGGGGCACAGTGCCAGTGCTTCAATTGTTTTCAATTGCCTGATCCTCAGGGCTGAGCTCAAGGAGCAAAGTTTCTGTTTTCAGTCATCATTTCTAGACTGGTCTAAGACCAGGACACTGGGAATCAAATATGCTCACATTGTTCAAAGATAATGTCCCATCACATTTAAGTAATGACTGGCCTGCAAGGTACCAAAGCTTGCCAAGAGTTATCATTCATGGCTTATCAATAAAGGAGTTTCACATTGTAAAATCAGTTTGACAGAGGATCTGCTCAAAGAGGGATGGAAAAGATAAGCTACATCTGTTCCACGAATCCAAGATGTCCTTAACTTCCCAAAGCCTCATTTCAAATCCAAACCAAAGACCAACTCTCCCCAACACCCAAAAGATGGCCACCCAAACCCAACTTTGGCACATGCACACTTCTGACTCAGCCAGGCCTTGGATTTCTGTCTAACAAAGTCTGAAGGAAGACCTTTCCTTTCTTTTTGCATCTGCATTTTTCAACCTGTAGCTTTGAGAAGGAATCCCAGATAAATGACCACTGCCAGGCTCACTGGCAATACCAGTATGAAAGGACACATTTCTCATGGGGTTTCTTTATCCAGACCCTCCTGCTCATGGCACAATATCCATTAGGCTTTGTATCCAGTCATATGTTGCATTTTAACCACTCCAAAGCAAAGAACAAAAGCTCTCCTCTAGAGTGAATCCCTTCACATTTTATTAAATTACCATGGTAGTTCTCTGTCTCTAATTCACACCATGTTTATTCTGAAAAACCACAGATCATTCTTTTGCAGGAATGCCTTTTTTAAGTAATGTATTCTCAGCAGTAACAAACTCTTTATCCTTCTGGTGAGCTCAACTCTGGTAAAACAGCATCTCAGATTTCCGAAGGTAAATGTGCATTTGATATGGATTTGTTGAGGATGATCCAAAACAAGAGGATCCTTGTGCAAGGCAGAATGAAGCCCTTGTGCTTCCCAGAGAGAACTGTTCCTCCCAGAAAATTTGGCTGAGGGCACAGCAATCAGTACGTTTTAAGATGATCAAGTTATTACTCCCACAAAGTGTTTTGTTCTCTGATTTTCTAAAGAATGTATTTACAATATCAGAATCAAGAATGCACCAAAAAAGCTAATTTCAGTGTAAATGAAGGGTGTCTGTCTTCTCTCCTGAACACTTCCATTTCAGTAAAGGTTTTCCTGAAAAAATTTACTGTTTTGTATGAAAGGAAATGGCGAGAGTGAAAATTATACATTGTGATCAAAGGATTGTTGTGCTTTGCCCTCCCACACCAAAGGAGCAGCACAAGGAATGGTTTTACACATTAGATATCCAAATCAGACAGACTTTAGGAGCAAGAGAATTCACCTTGGGAGTAACATGTATTAGCTATTTTTCATGGATTTAATAATTGGATAGCAACAGGAAAAGTCATTTAAAGAACTTGAAACTCTCTATGGCTCTGTGTTGTGGCTGAGGGAGGAGAAGAGAGTAAAAAGGCAAGGGTAGCAACTAAACTAGACAATTAAAAATTAGACAATTAAACTCTGGTTTAATTGTCTCTAAATCTCTCTCACACTGGAAATGTACATAACACTTAATCCATTTCTCCCCAGAATTTTTAATGTGAGTTCACTGATAATTCATGTCTGTCAAAAACAACTGGTTTACTTCCAAGAAATGAAATTCAAGCACTTCTGACATGAGTTTCCCCAGGCATTCCATGAGACTGCAAGGAAGAGAGGGGGAACTGTGCAGTTGGTGATGTAACTTGATGTTTGGAACTGCACTGGATTTTGTTCATTCTTATCCTCCAGTTTATGCATTTGCCTGGCAGGTCAAAGAACACCTCTCCACGAAAGGACTGGGTTAAAGTCCTGGAAACATTTTAATCTAAGGCTGTGGTGCAATACTTGGTACCCACATGATGACCCAAATCCAGGAATAAATCCCACAGGAAAGTAACCCCCCTGTAAGAAAACCTTCTTTATTCAACCAGCCAATTCCCCACGAAGCTACAAAAACACACCAGCTCAGAGCTGGATGAAATACAACAGCGAGTCCACAAGGCCACTGAAAACCAGAACATAACACTCCAAAGAAAAAATGCAGCTCTGTAACTGGCAGCTTGCAAGGGAGGAACACTAACACCTCTTGACAACATCACTGAAACAGGATCTACAACACAACAACAGATGTGAAACCCTGATCTCAACTATTTAGGATCAGAAATGCAAAGAGGATACAGAAGGCACCTTCCCAACACACATTCAAGCACATGTTTTTGCTTCTGAGCACAAATTTTCCTCTTTGATGCTCTGCAGGCTCTGAAACCACCACTCTGACATCATCTGGAATATTTGTTTAACTGCTGTGTGGGCCACAGGAAAAAAACCTTAGTGAGTTGAGTGAAAAAAATCGCCTTTTATTTTTTTCCAAAGAAAATCTGAAAAGATCCCTGAAATGGGGAAGAGGGAGAAGAGGTGTTTAAACAATGCTGCCAGAAACTCAAGTCAGTAAGCTTCGACAAAAATGGAGAAAGCAAGAGTTAACATAAGGTAAGAAACGGCAGTGAAGGGAAAAAGCAACACAACTTGCAATTGAGTATCTCAATAAATAAGGAAAGAGAGGGAAAGAAAGGAGAAGAAATAATCCAGTTCTTCCTGTTCACAGGTGAGAGGAATGCTGGACACTTGAAATTGCTCCACAGGAAGCTTTTCAAGGGAGGGTAATCAAGGTTTTTAAACAAGTCCGGAAGTTGCCTCAGTGTCAACCTGGAACCTGAAACCCGAATACCTTGGCTGCTTGCCAAGTGAAGAGCAAAACAAAATCTCTCTTTACACATGTTATTTCCAGAAGCTGCCAGTGTCCTCACTAAAGAAAAGGCCAACACTTTTTCCTCTTGTGGTCCAAGTAACACCAAAAAAAGAGTATCTTTCACTTCCTGAAAAGCACCATCATTTTTCACTGAGTGACATCAGCGAAACAGTTGCAGGAATCACTTATTCAAAGACTCTGAGACTCTTCTGTTCAGGCTTGTTATTTTTAGCTTCAGCAGATTTCACACTCCTCAGTACCTCAGATTGCAAAGAATTTGGTTCTATCTTTAGAGCCAGGAACAGCTAAATTCAAAGTCCATTCCTGAGGAGTGTGATGAAGTTGAGTGGCTGAGACATTGCCCACATCTGGAGCATGCACGTCCTCGGTCACCACAAAGCCTCTACCCTTGAGAAGACAGGGAAATGAAATCTCAAAAAGCCACACAAATACCTACAGCTACAAAACAGATCCCTTTGTCTCGGCTTTCTGCTGCTTCCAAGTGCCATTTGTGAAATCCAGTGTTTTCATAGACAGAAGATGCTTTAGCTTGTCTTACCATGGAAAAATTGCAGTGCTGAGGATAAAGGTGGGAAGCTACCGTTGCAAAATATTTGCTAAAAACTCCTGATATTAATTCTGAACAAGGAAGAGCCAGGACTAACTGAAAGCTGATTTTTTTTTTAAAGGTACCTCCCGCAAACCCACCTTATCAAGATACAGAAGGAGAAATCCCAAAGGTTGACAGTTCCAAACGCATCTGGAAAAGTCAAAACGTATAATGGGGATGACCAGACATAATGCAGAACATCTTCTTTTGGCAAATCTGCAGAGGCTACAAAGGTACAAAATAAAACTTAAGACTTCCTTTCTCCGCTAAGGAAAGAACACAGGAATGAAAAGCTTTCCTTTTGCTGCTCATTCAGTCACTGCCAACTCCCTAAATGCCTTTTCATCCAAAAATTTCTCATGAGCAGAGTCTGTAATGAGAGGGAAGCTTTGTGCTGGACACACTGAAGAAGTGAGACATTTTCCCCATCCTTCTGCCCCAGCCCTTTCTGGTTATTTGGCTGGAAGACATCAGTGATTCCACAAGATATCTGAAGATGAGCAGCAATGCTTGATACCGATTTGCAACCAACCTTCCAGGTAAAACACCAGAACAACTGGAATTCTGAAGTTTTTTAAAAATCACATACTACAAAAGGGGAAAAGAAGGTTTTCTGTTTGTGCTGCATTCCTTTCAAATGACAGCCTGTTTACAGATGCCCCTGCCAAGAAAGTAATATCCCAAAGGAGAATTTGACAATTTCCTTCAGCTTTAAAATAACTCTGATGCTCTTGCAGAGCACATCTGCTCTTCTGCAGGGAAATTTAACCACTCTTCTCTTTTTCCATGTTCATAACTTCTCTTTTTTACATTTGACACAGAAAATCAAACAGCTTTGTATTAGGTTTAACTGGCACAATCACTTGGAACCGTTACTACGACCTAAAAACGACCTCTGCTTCAGATTTTCAGTGTGAGGGAAGAAGAACTGGATAAATCTGAGGTTTGTCAGTCCCAGTGTAACAAAACACCATGAACTGGGAGCAGAGTGTAGCAAACACCCCAGCTGATCTCACATTCCCAACATGTTCCCCTCCTGCAGTATTTAATAGTTCTTTCTTATTCCCAAGGTATTTCCACATCTCCATAGAAGCAAAAGTGCCCTAAATTCTGGTTCTTTATGTTTAAAATGGCAACACATTCCCAGAAATTTCTTTTCAAATATCTAAAGTGCTTTTTACGTGAAATCTGCAGAAATGTGGTTGTGACTGAAAGCAGATTTCAAAAAGTGTTAAAATGAAATTTGCAATAAAGGTATCCAGACAAAAGCAAGACACTGCTGCTGTGAGAGACTTCCCATTACTAAAGAACTGGAGAGCATCTGTGGCCTCCAACATAAAGAGAGTACATCAACCCCCAAGAGAAACTTCCAAAGTATATTATGAGTAAAATTCTACAATTTACACATTTTGCCCGTTATTTCACAAGAACAGTTATTTCAACTACCAAAGGATGTATTTTTAATTGAAATTCTTGACAGTTCCACCATTAAGTTTAGAGTGACTACAGAAGGGAATACATTTCCTGGCTGGAACACAATCCCACAGGTGAATCTTCTTGAAGGTTTATGCCAGTCCCTTGAAAACTGTTCGACACACTTGAGTTATACAAATAAGGATTTTGAAGAAAAACAACAATAGCATTGCCTCACAAACTGGGGGGAAAACTAACAAGGCTGGCAGCCAGTGATGGCAATCCAAGTCTTGGTTAAAGAAATAATCCAGAGAAATGAGAAGATGGCAAAAATTATATGAATTAGCTGGTTCTTATTTACATATCACCATGGAAATAATGGGCCATTATAAGTATTTATTATTTCAGTAGCTACATTTTTCTAAAGCTTACCTTGATTCTGTATTTTAATACAAAAAAAATTCAGGAACATTTAGAAATATTTCACAGTTACCATTTAAAACCCCTTATTAACCCCCTGATTAGAATATTTCTAATAAATGTATCAGATTATCACTGCTGCCCCACTGTGCATAATCCACAGCAACAACAGAGAAGAACTGCAATCATATAAAACACTTGAAGTATTCAGAATAAGGTTCCTACTTACGTTTCTGTGTCTGAAACTAAGGACTCATTATTACACACATCATTGAAGGTATGCAGTTGATTCTATAGGTAGAAAAAAAAAGAAAAAAATTACAGTTTTACCCAAATATTTGGTGAGGCAGTTTTCTTATATTTCAAAATAGTATTAGTGACATTAAACAAATTTTTATAGTACTCTGTATGTTTTTAAGGAAGTTGTTTAGCCAAAATTAGACAACAAAACCAGCTTATTTTTACAGGAAATTAAACTTTCAAATACGTCCCAGCTCTTAAATTTAAGACATTACAGAGGAAAAAAAATAAACCAATTAAAATTTTACATCTCTTTTCCACTTCTTCCCTCAGCATCAATGGCCCTGTATCTGATTCTTTACATGCACATAACATTTTTAAAAACACTTGAAATTATGTAATAGAACTTATTTGGCATCTTATTAAAAAAAAATAAAAATTAAAGGCAAAGTAATGTGAATTTTTGAAGCTAAAATTAAACTCGTTGCATAACTTGGTCAAAATATTTACACTCTTGAAACAAGTCTAGTACATGCACTCTATAATTCAGGTGAATTCACTAATCTTCCCAAGTCTTTACACACAGAGAGTTATTTGTGTCCAATCCCAACAATTTTCAGAGGGAAAAAACCAGTTTTGAAAAAACCAAAACAGAAAACATGCACTGAAATTGGAGAGATATGAGAGCCTGACTACACAATCATTAACAGATGGGTTACTAACAGAGAATTGCAAATGAAACATATTTAGGAGTGAAAATGAGAGCTGGGTCAGATAATGCAGCAGAAGCTCACTAATTTTTTTTAAGGTTCACCTCCAAATGAAAATATTTTGGAAGGGCTCAAAGAGCAACAGAGTCTTGAGCACTTCCCATCACCAATTTTAAATCCAGGGTCACCACTGATCAACACTTCCCATTCCAAATCCTTCCCCAAAGCAATTCTGACTGTTTTGTCATACTGGAATTTGCAAACAATTTGTAAAAGAACTCCACCTAAACTCTTAGAACTCTGCCACAGCAGCACAAGACAAAGCACACGTGGGACAGTGGTGCAACACCTTGCTCTCCCTCACCTCCTAACTGGTTTTCCACTTCTGGTTTTGTTTCCTCGAATGCCAGAGGGAATAAAATCCTTTTTCAGTTCTTACCATCTATGAAACACGGTAAGAAACTAAAGGCAGCTGTGCCCTGACACTCAATTGATGCAACACAAGCGTGGCAGTGAAGAAGGACACAAAGGTAGAAAGGCTGAGCACTAAAAAGCATCTCCCTGGCCTCATCTCCAGACCCAGGCATCAAAGGACAGGAAAATAAAATTCTATTTGTGAGAGAAGGTATTTTGGAGCTGAACCACCTCAACAGCTGACTGAGAAATGAAATGGAAGGGAAACAAGGTAGCAACAAAAATAAAACTTTCTATGATTTGAATGAGACAGAAGAATAAATTGTCTCAGTGTTTCAGAGTGGTTTTAAAGACTATTCACATAAAAAAAGACTCAGTAACTTATTAGCATACAATTAGCTTACAATATTCCTTTTTTACAAGCTGAAAACTATTGACTTTAGTCTAAAAATACTGTAATTTTTTTTTCTGGTAATAAATGTCTGCTATTTAAAAACTCTCAATTTTACAATATTTATCAATCACAACAGGTGAAAATATGTAACTACTTAACACAACTTCACACTCCCTTAAATGAGCTAGATGCCTAAAAAAAGAAAGTAGCTGATGAATTCTTATTTGCAGACTTTGTTTTGGCAAGGATACACAAAAAAACACACTCTGGTAGCTGAACAAGGAGAATTGTATAAAAGCAAAGGAAAGGATTGATAGAAATTGAAATATAATGTAATTGGAACTATGCAAAAGGGGAAATAGATTTGAGGATCAATTATACTGCGTGGATGTAAGACACAGCCTGTTTTTACAACCTAGTAAGTTACCTGTATGTAAAAAAATATTTACTTTGGTTAAAAGCCAGCAATAATCTGATTAAAAGTACTTCCAGATCTCTTTAAATTGCCATTTATTAAATGGAAGGTACTTCTATCTAGAACTATAGTGAGAAGCAAAATCAAGTTTAAGTAAACTTGTACTCAGTGACACCACAAACTCATAAGAGAGAAGGGCAAATATTTCCAGAAACCAAAAAACTGAAAAGGCTTGGATGGATAAAAAACTTCACTTTTGCCCTCCTGTGAGACTGCTTCTCTATGGTTGTAGGCAGCAATGACAAACCAAGAATGCTCCATTTATCTTGCCTGGTGCAATGTGGAGCATTTCCATGGGAAAGGGAAAGCTGGGGATTTCTTTAGTTTTAATTGTTTTCTGTTTGATGCTGTATGTATTTACCCCTTCAATTCAGCCTTCTGCTAATTAATGCAGAAATGCTCTCTCTCTCCCAACTGACTGGACTAACAAACAGAAAACAAGGTTTGTACAATACAAAGTAGCAGCTAATTGCAGCAGGGTCAAGATGCTGCAGAGGTAAAAATGCAAACAGATTGAAAGCTTTTCTCAACAACAAATATTCCGTGGCAAGGGGCTCCATTTGAAGCCAGCTGTCACCAAACATTCGGAGGGTGCTGTTTAGCACGTGAATTGTTCAGGTAATGTGAGCCACTTCCAGATGGTGCAGAACAAGGCCACCACTCGGACTCAGCTCCCAGCAAACCCTGCCCTCACCATCTTGGCTGTCATTTCCTAAGGCTGCATGTAAGAGGATCCTGCTGCTTTCACACATTTAAAAAAAAAAGCCCCCCCAAACAAGCTCGTAAATCATAAAGCACAACCAAAACCGATTTTTGCGAACATAAATGATATTTTTAAGAAGTTCTTACTGTTATTTGGCTCAGTCCAGCCAATCTCATTGTCAGAGTTGGTGACATGAAGTATTTGAATGCAAGATCAAGACTTTCTTTATCAAAACACAAGGCTGTATCCAAGGGTTCTTTCACTGTGCTCCACATTAAATCTGCCATGTTTCGGGCCGCGCTCTGCCGCAACTCCTGGTCTGACAGTTTACATAAATACCTGGGAGAAATTACAAATGGGAAAAACAAAGGGTATGATTCCAACTAGAATATTCCTGCAGCCATCTTGTATAGAGCAAAGATCTATTTCCAACAGCTCTAAGATCACTCAGTCTTAAAATACCACTACAAAAATTTGGCACCGATTAAGGAAAAACAGCAAGGAAACCCAGAAGTATGTATAGTATTTTTAAAAGTAAATAAATTAGTAAAGAATTTTGAACAGGTTAAGTCCTTTCTCTTGTAGTCTTCTAATCCTGCACAATGAGTTGCAATACAAATATTCTCTGCAAATGGAAGGCATAGGAAGTAATTACTTACAAAAACTAATGTATGGAACCTGGTGGAATCTCAGACTTACCTAAGCAACACTAACACACAGAAAATCTGTAGTGAAATTCCTGTAAAGTTCACATACAAAACACCAACACAAGTGAGAATTCCTTCTAACTGAATGTGTAACAGAAAACTGTTTAGAAACAAGCTTTCCTGAGCTTATTTTGATGCCATTAAAGATGGCACAGTCAAAGGTACACGCATACAAAGTTAACATAATTAATTTTTTCTGCCGTACTTCGGAGTTTTGAAGTTTAAGCTACAACCAAACTAGACTTAACTACACAGAAATGCATTAAATATCCATTTGTTTGACAGCCTAAGCCTGGCTCTGTCCTTGCAGACTGCCAAATAGATGCATGCATCTTTTAAAAAACACACAAGAAATTAAATTACACTTAACCAGATTTATGCTCCATTTCTTTGCATTTACATCATATAAACACAAGGACATTTTTTTTTTTTCAAAAGCAAAACTACAGGCCCTGATTCTTATTTAGATGATGATTCTTCTTCACAGCTCTTGTGTAGAGGCCTTAAAATAAACACACTTAAATGATACTTAACACTGTCAAACAGAGAAAAGAGACTTCGGTGTAAATAATCCCAGAGACTGGAGATGTATGACAGGAATCACAGATCAGTAACAGGAGGACAAAAGAAGGACCATTCCAGGCCAAGGCAATCAGATCCTGCCCTGCCCTTTGTTGTGAAATTTGTCTTCTCGTGTGGAGCCCTGGAAATCAAATCCTGGCAAGAAAATGCTGCTTCTGTGCTATGAGCTCTAAACAGAGGCAGAGTAGGGATGGAAAGGGAACACTGATTTTTTAAAAAGTTCAGCAGCAAAGCAGCCCCAGTGACCTGCCTTTGACCTGCAGACAGGTGGGAGCAGTCACACTCTGAGGGGGAAATGTCCTGGTCTGTGTTACCAAACAATCATTTGTGATTAGCAAATGAGGTGATCTGGCATCAGCAAATAGTGATGGCAGCACTTGTGTCCCAGCCACCATCCTGTATGTCCTGCCCCAGTGACAAAGGGACATCCAGCATCTCTGTCCAGCTGTGCCAACAGCAAGTCAAATATTGAGCATTTATTTTATGGGAGAGGCAGTGAATGAAAGAACAGAGACTATAATTAAGCTCCCACACCCAATCACAAAGGAGTTGCTATCCCTGGAAACATTCAAAAAAAGGGCAGAAGTGGCACCTGGGGACATGGTTTAGTGGTGAACAAGGCAGTGCTGGGTTAAAGGCTGGACTCCATCTTAGGGGTGTTTTCTAACCTTAATGATTCAGTGACTCTCAGTAATATCAGACCAATTTTCACCTCCCCATTTTTATACGCAAACTCTCATCAGGCCTGGTTCCCAGAGCTTTTCCGTGTCCATAACTCCCACCAAGTCAGACTCAACAGTTTGGTGAAGCATTTCTAAAGATCTCAGACATGTCCAAACACATCACAGGAACTCTCATCTTACAAAGGACAGATGAGTGTTTGCATGCACTGAGCAGGGGGTGGACACACCTACATATACAAAGGAAGGGTGCTTTGGTGGCTTCACTCCATTTCTGTAACAGGACTCGGACCTGAAATCTTCCTCACACTACAGAGTTTGGTGAAGTAACTACACTAATATAGTTTATAAAATATTTCTAAAATTTCTTATTTTAATGCCACATTATCAGTTTAAACCTACTTTCATTTATACAATTCACATTACATACATGTTTTGAACCTGAATCAGACTTGTGTTTTATTTCCTGTATTATAATAGCGAGAGTGTGTTTTTTTTAAAAATTGCACTTTATAATAAGTTAAACGATGGTGTAGGTGCATTTTCACAGCTACAGAAGTACTTTAAGAGTATCTTCTGTTTTGCCAAGGCCCTAAAGAAAGCTACAGAGAACAGAGCACTTGTTACCACACAGTTTTTAAACAGGGTTTTCTCACCTAAAAAGAAGCAGAAGATGGCAAACTTCTCTTTACAAGTGTAACTGCAGCCAACACTGGAAGATATTTTGGCACTACTACACTGGTCATAAATGAAACGTGATCATATCTTTACTACAAAGATTAAAACCACAGAAACTTGCAGAGTAGGCCAGACCTCCTTTTTTATTGTGGAAAGATGGAATGGCCTAAACCTGTCTGCATCAGTATCATTTTATGTTTTTAGAGCTGTAACATCACTATTAACAAAAAAAGAGATCTTTACCTAGCACTGGCAATTAACTCACATCTTTCCCTACACTGACTACCTGCAAATTTGCTGCATTGCCTCATGTAAGAACAGTGGAGCAAGGGAAAGGTCTGTTTAACCCAAAATAGCCACTCTAAAAGCAGATTAAAGATTTATCCCACGTATAAAAAAATGGATGAACCTATCTACTACTGTGAATCAATTTATCTCTTTCTATTTATACTTCTGGCTTTCTCATTAACCTGTGCCAATCAGGTTGACAATTATGCTTGAGTGGAAAACAAACTCCTTTCACTTCTTCCACCTGCAGCCTGACAACTGGGGGGCACATTCTCCATTCCTTGTTTTTAAAAACCTGTGAATTTCCATTTCTTACTTGTTATCTTCATATCATTCATACATGATATGAATTGTCCTGTCAAAAAAACCCTCCTAGACTCTGTCTCTCTTCTTCTCAATGTAAATTTTTTATTGCCACCTTCTTTGTCACCCTTCCTACCACCGAGGTAGTTCTGTTATTATCTGCAAGGTGGAAGGATCAGAACTGTATAGACAGGATGGAAATGTGAATGTGTGACTGACTCATATAATGGATTAATAATAGCTTCCATTCTGTCCTTCATGATTTTTTTAATTCCTACATTTTTATCTTTTTGAGTCTGATGAGCATTAAGTCTTCAAGGAAGAGATGAATGATATGCCAGGATCTGTGTAATCTATTTAATCTGGAGTTTTTGCCTAAATGAGACTTTCAGAATTAAACCTAACTTTTTTATACATTTGCAGGAAGTATAAGCCACATATTATAGGACTTGTCCTGCCAGCCTAGCATATTTAAAATAATCAATTAATATATAGTATCTACATTTAATTTTTTTTAAATATGAGTTTAGACCTACTGAAATGCTTTCACTTTGCTGTATTTGGGGATAGAGAGAGTTCACTTTTAAACACACAGTTCCATGCTAATGTAATGCTTCCAGTCACATCTTATGCTTCAGGATTTCAGCCACTCAGCTGTGAAATCATCTTTTTTTCCCTTAATCTGACTCCTTTGCACCACAGCTGCAAAAGGGCATCCAGCAGAATGAGTCAGTTCTCCCAAAGTGTCTGGTTATTGTCTTCTGACTTATCTACTTCATATTTTCAGCTTTTCTTGAGGAGGCAAATATTTTTTGTGATTGAAACCTTCAAGGCTCATTACAAAAGGTTTTAATGACACGTAGTAAGTAGCAAAGAGAGGTCTTGGGTACTCCATAAACCCCCATCTTAAGATGAATATTTTTAACAGGACAGTAATTTCAATTATTTCAGCTGCATTTTCTATGGGAAGCATCATGGGTCAGGAATTTTTGGAGCTTCCACTTCCTCTGCATGTACCAGTGCTGTGTGTGGCCCATGCCGCAGCCACCCAGGAGCCACTGCCACTTGGAATTTCCCCTCAATGTGCTCTAGCACAGATTGTTCTGTTTCTGCCCACTTGGGGCAGAGACAGGAATCCTTCACAAAAAATGTCTCCAGATCCACCTTCAAGCAGGAGACAGGGAGAAGGGGATGGGAGCAGAAAAGGGGGAGAAACAAAACACGCTCCTGATCGGTGCCACTGCTGCACTTGCTACAGGACAGAACTCTCTGAGGCACTTTCAATCAACAGTGTCACCACTGAAGAAACACTGTCCTAAAACACCACTGCTGAGAGCTCCTGCACCTGAGACACTCAGGATCTGCAGCCCTACAGAGCATCTCTCATCTTGGATCTTGAGGCAGGAGACAGATGGAACCAATGTCTCCTGTTTATAAAGAGACACCATCAACTCACCCTTCATTTATAACTGCACTAAGTCAGGACTTATTTCTTGAGTCGTTTTTGGCAGTCTCATTTAATGAAAATTTTGCAATTTTAAATGTAGAATTCTATGGTATTAGGACCAGTAAGAGCTTCCTTCTGAGGAGATCAAAATCACTTGGCTTCCTTACTGCAAGATGTAAATTTTATTTCATGTAATTTTTAATTTAATCCTTTATTTCTTTCCTAAGCTGCTTAAAAACACAGGTCCTTCAGAGGTGAATGCCTGTGCTCCATTGGCCAGGCAGAAAATAGCATTTATTCATCTTTTCCTAGCAGCAGCAATAATGACAGGATTGTGTCCATGATCTCTGGAAATTCCAAACTTTGTGGTTTCCTTCATCCACTCCTTGTAGAAATAGCCATAACATGAAGGGTAACCTCAGCTGATACAAAGTGCTGCTGAGATGCCAGTCAGGTGATCTCTCTTGCTGGTCAGTCCTGCAAAATGCACCTCCTGCAAGGAACCCACAGAAGCAGCAACTGGAATTAAATCAGAGCCCCAGGAGCTCATTCTAGACTAAAACCTTCTCCAAAGCCTTGTAGTTTGCAGGGCAGCAGAAGCTCTGCAGGATTTCTTTAAAAGGTGCTGTGCTGCTGTGCCCAGAATTGTGTCCTCTTTTTTTTTTTTGGCTTTTTCCTGAAGTAAAAGCAGATGGAGACCCAGAGACCCAAGCTGCTAAGCCAAGATCTGTAAGTCTGACAACCACGTGGGGTGAGCTGCATCCATCAAGAGAGTCAGCTTTCCCTGAAGGCATCTCTGTTCAATTCTGTCCCACATAAAGGTACAGCACTCGAGGTTATTTTTGCTATATGGCCTCCAAGCTTCAGGCCCACTCCAAAAGTGGATCTTCACTAAAAAAGCTCTGGATTTCATAACATTGAGAAACACCAGATCCCATCAGGATTCAGCTGTGAAAATAAAAACTGGGAAGACATCCCTTTCCTGCTCTGAGCTGGGTTTTCCATAGACATATCCTGTGTCAGAGTTACCTTTCAGATTGATGTGAACCTATTGAAAATTCTACAAACAGACACCAAGGGCATTATTTATGGCAAGAAGCTGCTGACAAATCACACTGCAAATCCAATACTCTAATGGGTAAAGAGGAAGACATGAGAACCCCCCAAAGAAATCTTCTATACATCCCAGTGACCCCAGCTGCACCCATAGCTATAAAATAGAAAAGTTTTAAGCATTACAGGACAACAAGCAAAGATTAGCAGCAGCAAATACAGGATGTGTTACTCTGTCTCCCCCCAAGTAGTTCCTTATTATCAGCCTAACTCTAATTGCTGATGCCTTGGTGTTTTTTCAATTCCAAACATTGCAAAAAGATAGGGAATGCTCATGACCAAATTCCCAGGTACACCAATAACCATGAATGGAATAGGTACAGAGACAAGCACTTGAAAATCCACTGCCTGCCCTCTGTTGTCTGCCTCATGATTAATAATTACCTGTGGAAAATTTCAAAGATAGCACATCAGCATTAAAGGAATGCACATGGCTGGACTGTAATTCAAGAGTGATGTGTTTTAATAAAAGATCAAAATATTCTCTCTGCTGGTATCATCTTGGTAGAAACCACAGTACAGCGAAATAGATCGACAGCCAAGTCAGGACTTACATTTTTACAGTCAATATAAAACCAGACCATTTTAAAATGTGAAACAAGTCCCAGTCTCGTTGTTCTGGGAACCTGTTTGTTGCCAATGTAATTATTTTTGTTGAGTGTTATTTTATACTGGTATACTTAAGACAGAGTAATAGGTAAAGGCCCATTTTTTGCTATGAGCAGTATAAGCACATTTCTAAGTTTACAGTTAGAGGAAACCCAGAGCCTGGGAGGAGCTGTGGGTCTATGCAAAAGCAGTGGCCTGCACCAGGAAAATTTAATGTTGGGCCACTGGAAGGGGAATTAGCTGGGACCACACCCCTCCACCTCCAGGCAGATACACACACAGAGATCATTTCATCAGCAGCTCACTGACATGTTTCTATTGTCCTGAGAAAGCCAATAAAAACAAACTGCTTGTATAATTAAATACCCTTACAAGTACTTCAGTTTCAAAGTGCTATTTTCATGATAGACAGCTTGATATAAAGAAAATCTTTGGTACTGGATATATTTAGCTACATAAAAGTGCGAGTAGACTTTTGATCACACTTCAGTTCCTGCCAGCTGGAAACAGAGAACATCAGAATGTGAAGCTGTGTTCAAACTCAGGGTCTGAAATCTCAGTGACTGCAGATTGCTCTTCTCCTTACAGCATCTCACTTCAAACTTGATGTACAGTTTTATGAAGATACCACAGTGAGGGAGACTGGAGTACAACTGGACCTGACCCAACATGTCAGAATGGGGCTGGATGTCACACTCAGAATGTTCTTAATGAGATTGATCTGATTGATACTGAAATCAGATGCAAGGAGCTGCCCAAACTAACTCTAAAACATCACCTTCACCCTCCTTGTTGAATTGACAGAGCAACAACCTGTACAATTAAAAGTATCAGCTGCAATTAGGAATAGGTGCTGTCAAAAAGTCCCACAAGAAAAATTCTTAAAATAAAAATTTACCTGATAACGTAAGTCCTAAAGGGTATAATGTGCTGCATGACAGCAGGGATGTGTAGCCATATTCTGATCTATAATGCAAAAACATAAATAGATAAAGATTTCATTAATTATATTTAAAGAGATATTTGAAATACTGTTAGTACATTTGCACATGCAACCCCACTTGAAAAAAGGCTTTCTAGGTGGTTTTTGTTCAACTTCTTAATTTTCTGATTTTCCAAACTCTTATCTGAGAAATGCTTTTTTGACTTGTAAAGAGGATTTGCATCTTTCCTGCTAGTCAGTTAGGAAATACAGAGTTTGTATAAACTGTATCATACTGCTCAGGTGTCTCATTTTTGTATTTTCTGTAACTTCTTCAGTAGGAAAAACTTGCTACTCAGCCTTGTAGTTTTGGGGTTTTTTTTCCTTTTTCTTTAAAAGCTTACATGAAAATTATTCCATTCTTTCAGTTCCTTGCAAACCACTCCTAAATCAAGTAACACTGTTTGACTTGGGTTGTTTTGCTTCTTAGGGCTTACATATCCTGTAAAATAACATGTTTTACAAGCAGTGATTAAGTACAGTTTCTTACTACCATATTTGCATTTCTCATATTTATCATTCTGCCTTTACCACCTTTGCAAAGCTGAATGCAGGAAGAAAATATATGCAGAGGGAAAAAAAAAAAAACCAAACTCCAGCCAAAACCTGAAACAGCTACTTAGCACCGCTGTGAGGAAAAGCACCAAACAAACGATTTCCAGAGGCAAAGTCAGAAGTGCCATCTGCATTTCAAAAAGGAATTTGGAGCCTGTTAAACCTGTTGCTCCGTGCCAGGTAAGGGATGGAGCACAGATGAAGCAGCAGCAGCTGCTGCTGCTCCTGCCCACGTAAATTCAATCATGTGCACGCACAGCCCTTGTGAAAAGCAACCTCGTCACTCACTCAGGGCCCTCTGCATCTCCACCTCTGCTCTTAAAAAGAATTTCAGCTTTGCAGCTGATGCAACAAATTCTGCCTAAGGACCCAATTGCATATGCAGGAAATGTATATATTCCTTCTTGACAGGAGAGAAAAATATTAGGCTGCAGTCAAACTTCTCACCAGTTTCTTTTTAACATTTCTAGCATTTGCCAAGGAACTTTTCGAGTCAGTTCTGACAAAAATATTTGCAGGCTTGCTTTTTACAAGGCAACAAGCACTGCACAGTAACAATATAACCTACTTTGAGAGACAAACCAGCCAAATCTTCCCACTGCAAAAAAAGACCACACTTGGAATAAGCTTCTGATCCAACTGGCAGCCTCAAGAAGGAAAAAACACTAACATCCCAAAGATACAAAGTGTCACTACAAGATGCTGTTCTAGAAAAGGGAATTAAATAACATTTTGACAAGGAATTGCAGGGATGACAAAGATACAATTGTGATTACACAATTTGATTTTTCACACCATGTGCTCTGCTTCGAATACAGTATGCAACACAATATCTTGGTGAAATAAAAGTATATCATGTTTTTATCATTTTGTTTTATAGCTTTCACTGTTCCCAGCAATCTTCACTCTGTATAAATTCCAACTCCTAAGTTGAAATCATGCATCTGTAAACTTGCATTACACCTTCAGTCTCAGAATTCAATGAAAGCATCATTTGACATGTTACAAATGAGATTGTGATTTTGAATGTGGACTCACATTTGCATACTAAATTGTTTAAATGACATAATATACATAAAATGACACCAACCAGCATCAGTAAAATGACAAAAAATAAAATTACACCACTTTTTGCTTCTACCTGCTTTAAAGACAAAGTGTTCACTGCATCTGTTCTGTTCTCAGGTTTCAGAGAGTTTTTTTCCTATTATCTGCTCTTTAGCAGAGGTAATGAATTTCTAAAAGGTAGTGGCTAAAGTACTCCTTCATATTACACACTTGAAAAAAAAATCCCAGCATGGATATTTCAAGGAATCTTTTACTTACCTGCCATTCTCAAGAGTTACTACAGCTGTGAAAATGTATTTAAGGGTTACTACACACTGTGGGCTGGCTTTGCACAACAACAACTTAACAATTGACACCACAGAGCTATTATTGGAATAAATATCTCTACATCCCATAAAATCAAATGTGCTGGGATAAAACCAAGTCAAGTTAGCAGAGTTCTTGCTGAGACCACCAGTATCTTGTGCAGTTTTGTGAATGATTCTTTTTTGTATTAGTGGAGTTTGGTGTATTGGTTCACATTCAGAAACATTTCTCAAATTATTTGTATTTACCTAAGTTCTATGAACTATACAGTGAAATGGTATAAAAACAGAGAAATACAAATATTAAATAAAAATCCTAAGTTCATGCATCATTACAGAGGTGGAGAAGTATCTTTTTTTTATTATTATGATTATTGGCAAGGTAAAATGTATTTTGTCCAAAAAATAAGCTGCCTCATTTGGCTGTAATAAATATAATACATTTGAAAGGCAGCAGCAGTGCTTCCAAGGACACTGAGTGATACCAAAATGCTGCAAGTGGATGAATAAAGCACATTACACATAGAACATTTTCTTATACTTTCTGTAGTGAACTGACACATAAAAATAGAATCTAAATGTAATTTTTTTTCAAGTTTTCCTCAATTCACAGAGGTTTGTCAGCAAAGCCAGACAAAGTTCAAAAGAAAGATGCTCACTGAATAGGAAAAGCTGCAGTGCCACATGAGGCAGATGAAACAGACTTTTGGTTATGGTTTGGGTTGAATTTCATTTTATCTGCCAGGTTTTAGCTCATCTAAAACTGCTGCAAGAGCCAGCTCAATGGGTTACCTGCTAGAACCAAAGAGAAATGCAAAGTTGCTAAGTAAGTATCTGAAAGGAGAAACTTTGCTGAGAAGTACTTTGGGATAGGGCACATCACTAAAAATAAAGAAAATAAACAATTTATGTGGAGAAAAAGAGAGACTTCTAAAAAGGACAAAGAAGCAAGGCAGTTGTGCTGATACAGGATACCCAGGAAATGAGATTTGCAGTCAGAATGCTGGTTTAAAAACATGCTGGTGTGATTGGCAGCTGCCACTCATTGTTCATGCAGTTTACCCTTTCTCACAGAAAATAAAACAAAAATGTTTGGTTCCGTGATTCTGAACCAGGGTAAGTGCCAAGAACACACATTTTCAGCAGATGGGTTGATGAGGACTGCACTGACAGCAGCTGGAGATAAAGAACTCATCAGTTCACACAAAAAGGGCCAGCAGAGAACATATCTCACAAATTGAGAACATATCTCACAACCAAACATGGAGAGATGCTGCACCAGCCCTGCTGGGCAGGTTGCTGAGCAGATCACAGCCTTGCCCATATTATCACCACACTAAAGTGTGGGGAACCTCTTTGCTTTTCTAGGTTCTTCTTTTCAGGGTTAGGATTCAGGAGGCTGAGTTGATATTCTGACTTGGTTGTTTATTGTTATCGTATTTAATTTCCAGCTTCATTGACTGTGAGTGCTTCAAGAGGTTAACAAGGTAAAAATGGAGAGCGAGTACAGAGAGAAGCTTTAAGATCTTTTTAAGCCTGAACTATTCAATTATGAGATGCCAACAAATTTATTTTCCCTTTAAACTTAATAACTAGTTACTCATGCCCCTCACTGCGGAATTTCTTAACCAAGCATACAAAATCACTCAAACTTGTGAAGAAATCCTCTATCCTGTTACATACATATTATTTTAACCACCTTATATTATTTTAGCCACCTTAAATTCTGTATTTCTCACCCTGTGATGTAACACACGTACAGATTCAATACTATCACTCAGTTTTGGAAGCCTTTCCCAGGGCCTCAAGTCAAATGCAGTATATTTTTGTGGATCATTCCCTGTCAACACAGAAAGTCTGAAATCCTCTGTGTTCTGGGTTCCAACACTAAAGGATCAGGATGGGGGGATACAGACCCCCAACACCAGCTTGATTTCATTCACTGGTTCCCTCAGAACATCCTCCTGGCTGGGCAGCAACAGTAACAAGGAAGGAGGGAAGATATGTGGGAGGAAGGATCTGATTTTAAGTATTTCAAATTGCAATCAGTGTCAAAACCATGTCAAACTCCCTTTGTACAAGATATAACAAACTTCTGGTTTTCTTTCTGCCCGTCCACAAGACAGGTCACAACTTCCATTCTGACATTACACTACTTCTTCTTATGGCCTTCTTCAGGGACTGGGTTTTATTTTTACCACCGACATCCTTCAAATCTCCACTAAAATCAATTTGTAATTCTGCCAGTCAAAAATCCCTGTGATTTCAAAATGCAGAAATGGTGGAGGATATGCATTCTAAAACTAAGTGGGAAAAAGATTATTACCTCTATGCTGCAAAAACGTATAATGGCATCAAATCACAGGAAACTGAAGAGAAAGTCCACAGGCTTTTCCTTTATGCCTCATAGGGAACAGCGAAGAAGTTAAAATATCCTGAAGAAACTAAAACCACTTCCATGGCACAATTTCAGGGACAGAAATGGCCTCTGAAAACATTCTTTGAAGTATCTTTGGGGGCTGTTACAATCTTCCTATCTAGGTACAACCTGGAAAACCACTTGTGTGCTGCCAGGAGATGTAGAGGGTTTGGTTAATGAAATGCTCTGTGCACGAGCAAACCTCATTCCCAACATGGAAAATTTACAGGCTTTTTATCCTTCCCTGATCCCACAGAGTTCCTGCAGCCTTCATATTGCTTTTATTTTTTGTGTTCAAGTGGAAGAGTTGAAAGGGAATACTTACATTAGACACCACTGTGATAAATGCATGTGCTATAAGAAATGGCAACGTCTCGGGGGTTCCGTACTCAAAACAATCCTTCATGAGGGAAAGGCCATTTTTTCCACAAAACAGACAAACATAACGAAGCAAGTGCAATGGTACTTCTACATCCTGGAAAGATTCAAAAAATAGGAGAAGAATCAATACTAGATCATTCAGACATACAGGAAATTCAAAAGCTACCCAAATCCATACAGAGGAATGAATATGGTTATTTTAAGTTTCTAGGAAATGAGCACCTATTTAAAAGTGGACAACTTACATTCATATCACAGAACGCCCCTAATATATTGCTTTCTTGAGCAGAAATATCCTGTTTAAAGAAAAAAATTAAAATTAACTCAAGCAATAAAAACACATTTATAGATCAAAAAAACAACTGCCATTTACCAGGTATCACAGTCAACAATAAAAAAGCCAAATTCCTACTTCAGAGGAAGACAGAAGCTCAAGTTTTGCTCCCCTTTTCCACTACAAAACAGGTTTCTCCATACTTTTTACCTCTGTTAATATATATAAAACCACAAATATACTTAAGAGAACATTTCAGCAGTGTCTCTCAAAGGCTGGATTAACAGATTGTTGTTCAAGTCCACCCGTGTTCAGACCACCAGTTTTTCCAATAGGAACATGGCAAAGGGCACAGTCTGTCACACCAGCCTGAGAAACACAGAACAGAACCAACCCAGGGATTTGGAATGCAATTTCTAATGAAGATGAGACATATATGCAAACACCTGAATTTACATGAACTGCAGGACATCCTACGATCCTACATTTAATGATTTAAAGGGTTAAAATGTCAAAATATTCATTGCCATGGAAGTATTAAAAAATCTTGAATTTCATCTATGGTATTTTTGTATGTAACAAAACACGTTGTACAAAATAAATGTCAGTCTTTTACAGGAATGAGTTAAGTGAAGAAGGAGAAGCAATTGTATCACCTTATTACTCTGTTAGCTACTTGCTGCAACAAGAAATCTACTTCCTAGATGCACTCAACTTAAAATGGTTTAGGGAAAGAGCTTTTTTTTTTTCATGTCCACAACATCCACTTGTTGGGCTGTAGAGAGTGGGAAGTTTCTTTATTAGGGCTGTAACATATTGTGAGTTACATGCACTTTGCTGGGGGCAAAAGGGCACTGAAGGTATAAAAAGTAGCCATAAAACCCAACATTGCCATGGATACTTGTAGGTAAAACCACACACTCCTCCTCTTCTCATCCCTCCATGCCAAACACCCAGCACTGATAGCCACAATCAAATGCAAGTTGAACACAAAGTGAAGTTTTTAAATGAAATTTCCTGAATATATTTTAAATAGCTGTGTAGGAGTAAGCTTCTTAGAACTGTACCAGAGGATGCTGGAGGCAAGCAATTTTGGATGGATTAAGTGTGATACAAACATTTTGAATTATTCAATATGCTCATATTATAGTTAAGCATTTCTTTTCTTTTTTTCTTCTGCTGAACTCTAAGTCATGCCTGAACTCGTGATACTCTACCAGTTATTTTTAAAACAGCTCTGAAGGCAGTAGGTGGTATGTTTTTAAGCAGCAAGAAAAGGTGTTCAGTGCTCTGCTCATGAAAACTGCAGAAATGGTGTGAGAACTTTCATTAGTTTTCTTGAAAAAAACCAAAGATTTCTTGTCAAGTGAACTGCAATTCTTAGAATGCAGAAACCCCAAACTCACAAGGGGCTGTTGCATGAGTCCTGCAAAGCTTGGAAAAGGCTGCAGTTGAGAGACTGAGTCTGGAAATGTGACTTCTGTTCTTGCAGATGGGAAACAGAACAGTCTGAGAGTTCCTTAAGCTCAAATTTATGAGGAAATAAAAGAATTCCTCATGGGAATCTAATATGGCATTAAACCCCACCAGCACTTCAGGAGAAGCCAGAGCAGCTTTCCAGGACCTTTATCTGGAGAAAAGCTGGAGAGGGACTTTGGAGAAAGGCAGGCAGGGACAGTGCTGTCCCAAAGCCATGCAGCAAAAAGGAAGTGGAATGGCTCAAACTGCCAGAGGGCAGGGCAAGATTTGGGATTAGGAAGAAATTCTTCCCACTGAGGGTGGGGAGGCCCTGGCACAGGGTGCCCTGAGAAGCTGTGGCTGCCCCACCCCTGCAGTGTCTAGGCTGGACGAGGCTTGGAACAACCTGGGATAGTGAAAGGTGTGCCCATGGCAGGGGATTGGAGTGAGATGAGCTTTAGGGTCCCTTCCAAACATTCCACAATAAATTCACTGGCTGAGGTCTGACCTGGACACAACCTTGGCAGAAAGCACACACGTCTTCCAAGAAAATATTTACTTGAAAAAGAGAAGCAGAGAGCACAAGACCCCAGACTGTCGGGGACTGCAGCTACAGACACCTCAGCAACTGATTTTGTTTCCTCTTTCATTTCATCCTCTGTCAAGAGCTGTTAAATGGTCGGGTAACTCCCTTCAGATTCATTGTTCATTCTGAGACAGTGCAAAGTTCAGGAGTGCACTTCACATTGTTGCTTCTTTCCCTACAGGATTTTAAGTTCCTCCTTTTATAGATTCTTTTTTCCCCCTCTCTGAAGTATCCATTCCAGGTATTTCACTTGCTGCATAAAGTATGAAAAGGATAGGGCATACAAGGGATGCAAGGGATAAAAATATCCCATAAAGAAAAAAAAGAGATTAATTTCCAAGTATGAACATTTCACAAAAGACCGACCATATTTTTTAAAAATTCTTTGAGTTGATTTTGTTTAGGATGTAAAATAGATACAAATACTCCTCTGGGCACAAAAAATACTGATAAATTTCAAGAGAGGAGTGTACATGGCTTTACTGGAAACCAACCAGGCTGCTGCTGTCTTCACTCTTATTTGAGAGAGGCTGTAAGGGACAAAGCCAATCCTTAGGCCATGTCATTTAAGGAGAGATCTGTATGATCCTACACCTTCCTGACTACCAACAAATCTTGCTTTGCTGTTCATTTTCATCCAACTTCATGAACTCCTGAACAAGAGAAAACCTCCTGCTTCCACATGAATGTTTTCCTTCTCCACCAGATAGCCCAATGTAAAATGGCTTTGGCAAGCAGCTGAGAAGAGGATTAGACTTCCAGAACTTTAAGAACAAAGCCTTTGGAGGTGTCTGCAGAGTGAAGGATGAGGGAAATATTGACCTCAAACTGTGGGAAAGCCTCACACTGGGAACTCTTAAGCAGCAGGCATTTCCAGGCACAACACCTTCATGGCTGTGATAACTCCATGAAATTGGGGAAGTTCACCTCAAGAATCTAAAACAAGGGATTTCTGAAGCCAGTCAGAGTGGAGACTGAAGTCTGCTCTGGATCAGCAAATTTCCCTTTTCCCAGGGCAAAGGAAATGTTTAGTGGGAGGGGGAGGGCTACACCAGCTTCTCCCAACAAATTTTTGGCGGATTTAGGCTGTTCAGGGATCTGTTGAACTTACAAGTATAGCTAAATTCACCTAAAGCAGAGATATTTTATTTTAGGATCTCTTGAGGACCGAAACCAAGCCTGATTTAAAGCAAGAAGTGCTCTTATTACTGGGTCTAATAACTCGTCTCAGTTCAGCTAAGATGTGCTCTAGAGTGAAATCCAAAATTACATTCTAAACCTCACTGAGTCGCTCACAGGAGCAGAAAGTTTTGACATTAAAACAGCAGAATAACAGAATCCTAGTGCTTTCCAGATACAGAAAATATCAGCTTGTAAGAAAAATTATTGATGCTGGGACCTTTTAAAAGCAAAATAAAAAATCTCCCACCTCAAAAAAGGTACACAAATACAGCAGGTGGGCACACCTCCATAATCCAGACCTGGAAACACAAAGTCTAGCAGAAAGGAAAAAACAATTCCCTTACCTGCCTGTGCCTCAGGAAAGTGGTTTTCTTTCTCAGCTTCCCCTTAAGTTATGTTTTTAGGATAGCTAATGAAGGCATTTGATAATGCAAGAGATGATACATATATTATATATACATTAGTATGTCTGGAGTTGATGGGCATAGTCACAGTACAGCAACCTGTAACAGATCTGGGTCTACATCACTCCAAGGCTGCACTACCAAGGGAAAAAGAAATCCCATCAGGCACCTAGAGATTTTCTTTTGATCGTTTGGAAGTGAAATTCAAAGAGAAGAAAAAAAATACATGAAATAGTAATTTAAAAGAAGCAAGTGTGAGAGTCCACAGAAGAGCTGTTCCAGAATTGTTCATTCCACATTCCTCTGAAGCCAGTCTTAGTACATGTCCCACAGGAGTGTAGAAGATAAATCAATTCACTTTATATCTATACAGATATACTTGAAGCTACCTCTGTTAACTTATGCCCATATGGTTTGGAGAAGAACAAGAACCAAAATCCAGCTTTTACCAAAAAAACTTGCTATGTAGGGGGTTTTAACTCCATTTCTTGTCAGATAGGGCAGCATTCATTCAAAAAGAACTGATCAGATGTTGTGACCACCCTAACTTACATAACTGTATCTGACTCAGCACCTTCTCATTTTGGACTTAAGTTTATAAAGCAAATTTCAACCCTCAGGGCTCCAGCGAGCTCTCACAACTCTCTAAATAAAAAAGGAGGGGGTTAGCTGCATTTTAACTCTCCACTCTGACTTTCTCAGAAGTTTGTAGGATAGAAGCTTTTCCTATACAGTGAAATGTACATCAAATTTGCATACAAATATTGTAAAATAACTCTTTACTTGTTATTAGACTACCACAAGTTGGATCAAAAGCCAACTGTCCTAAAAACATGTTGTTTCCTCTAAGAAATGCTAACACCATCATAATTATTTCAGAAACTGTGAATTAAACGTGGCAGGATTTTGGAATTAATTTTTTTTTTTTAAGAGGAAAACAGGGAAAATGTGAATGGCAGCCATAATAAATATCAGAGAGAAAAATCAGCACCCTGGAACAAAGCAACCTGTGTAGAGCTCCGTTATTCCAGTCGATTACCCAGCTGTTCTAACAAGTTTGGTCTGGCACAAAGTTTAGTTCATGAAGCTTTGCTTCCTAGAACCACAGATTGCAATGAGAAGAAATTAGTAAACTATTAATGGGTTACCTTCTGGAAGAAAGGCTTTGCTATAGTCCCCTTTTTGCCTACCTGTTATGTAAACAGCACAACAATTCAGTGTACAGTTCCAGCCAACACTTATCAATATTATTACCTATAACAACTAAGCATATTTTAAAGCAAGTGCAAGAGTATGTCCAATTCAGAAAGTTTTTCTGAAAAGCTCCACTGAAGTCCACAGAACATCCTGAGTGAAAGCAACAAACACCAATCTGCTCATTAATGAGAACAATTAACCTTTCACCAAAGAACTCAAGATAGACACAAAGAGAAGATATACCTCTATTGTGGGGTGAGTATTATGCTTATAAGCTGTGTATAGGGGAAACTGAATCTGAAAGATTTTTGCCACACACAGCAGCAGCTTCTCCTTCTCCTCAGTACTCCATAAGCTAAAAGCATCCGTGTTTTTTGCGGGCTCCTCCTCGCTCAGGATACAAGTTCTTGCAGAATCAAACTTTTTCTCTAGAGGTTTTTGTCGTTCTCCATTTTCTTCTTCATGAGACTCTCTTTCTACATTCAGGGGCTCATCAGCATGATTACTCTGCTCTGGCCATGTTGAATCTATATTAATAGTGCAATGTTTACAGAGCTGGTCCCGCAGAGCTTGGACTTGGGCAATCACTAAGTTAATAAGCGCACAAACTACTTGGTTAAAGATCTCCAGGTGTTTATACTCCTTGAAACAGCACAAACATTGTCTGTAAGAAAACAGAAAAAAATAAATAAATAAAAAATTCCAACAGTTAAAATCAGGAGAATTTAACCAAGAGAACTCTTCACATTAAAACATTTTAAACAAGTTATTTGATAGAATCATAAAATAAAGGAAATCCAAATGAAACAGACTCTATCCCAGCAGCAAGTGGGAGTCACAGAACCCCCCTTAAGCCTTGAGAACATCCCATTATTTCCAAATGCTTCCCAAAACTATCAAGTCCCTGTTATCATTTAGCAGCTGCTACAGCAAGTAAAATACAGAAAAAAAGTCTTGTGGGCAAGGTCACTGTGCTACTGAAGAAGTCACGTTTTTCAGTACGTTTCTGACTCCATTTCCTCATCTGGTTTTCTCTATTGCTCTTTACTGCAATAAATCATCCTGACATTCTTGTCAGCTGTGTAAGAACTCGTTATTGTTATTTTCAAATCAACAGGGCTCCAAAGTAATTTTATTTTTAATGGAGTATTCAACTTCACTTCCTTTATCTGCATTTGGATGGTGATCCCATGCACATTGATATCCTTTATCCATCTAGGAAAAAGCAGCTCAAGTATCTCCAGTACTTTTTTTACTTGGCAGGCTCAGAGATTATTCTCCTGCTTATCTACTGACACACTGTAAACTGCAAAGAACAAGAGGGAAAACTCTACACCATCCCTTTGACAATATCATTAAAAATCAATTAAATCATCAATTCAAAAGCTCTAATGTAACCCTAGTTAGGGGCAAGGATAACTATGGATGCCAAATAAATTCCAGGTGCATAAAGCCCTGAGGTAGGTACCCCAAACCTATTGTCTGGGAACAGCTGCTTCTTCCATAACAAACAAGCACCTCCCTCCTTCTGACAAAAAAGGTGGAGGATATTCCTCTAAAAGGATTTAAATCCTGGAGAACACAGAAAAGAAAGCCATCATTGCGCTGTCCTAACTTACCGGAGAACAAAATTAAGGCTACATGTTTGTGCCAGACTCTGGGAGATGGACTCTGCTCTTTCTGACTTGAACTGCTCCATAAACTGGGAGCTGTCTGGCAGCAGAGATGCTCTCCATCTCCTGTCAGATGGAGAACAATGGACTCCAGTCCACAACCAGAGCTCTCAGATATTATAATAATACAAAAAATCACATGTACCACTTCAAAAAGAAATCAGTAGACAGAAGATAGGGCAAGGAATCATCAGTAAGTAGCAATTGAAATTTTTTCTGCAAGCACAGCACTTAATTTAGAGACTGGGATTAATAAATTATAATTTTCAGGGGAAAAAAAATCAAGAGAACCCAGAGCTATGACAGGTAGAGGGTGCTGCCTCTCTTGATGGAACACAAACATGCCCTTGAGCTACCCCACTTAAAGCACACACTTTCTGAATACAGGTATTTCTTTTTTTCAGTGGGTTAGACAAAAAGGTAAGATTCAGGATTCCCCAATTCCAGCACAGATACAGTGACTGAAGCATCTAAAACCTCTTTGTTCCATTTGTGCAGGAAGAAAAATCCCTTTAAAATTGTGTAAAGGGAGTGTGCCTTTACCCATGTGAGAAACATTCTTGCCATTTATTTGTAAATGTAGTTTCATGTTAACAAATGACAACAAGGGACTGCAGGCAAAACCCAGTGTATCCTCAAGCATTTATCCTGGGGGAGAATGATGTTCAAAAGGTCCATCACTTATGCCTACAAATTAATTACTGTCCCACTTGAGAGCAACAAATCATCCTCAGTAACAATGAAAAGAGTCTGGTGAAGACTTCTTACACATTGGAGAATCCTTTGCCAAGACAGAGGTATGTGCAAAACCTCTGCATCTTCCTCTGTTGGAATGGGGAGCTCACAGGAAGAAGAGCTCCACTGAAAATTGAGGAAATCAATACAAAATGAGCATGTTACTTCTTGGAATGTAACCATTTCCAGAAGAAAACTAAAATGCAAACACTACATGCAGATGGAAGAAAAAAATGCTCTTCAGGAGGAGTCACCAAGTGATCTTCTGAAGGAAAGCAAGATTTAAACTACAGGCAACAAAGCAAAAAGTAGTTCTTAAGGAAGGCCTCAAACCCAAAACAAGCAGAACCCTCCAAAGCCCATCTGGCAGAGCAGAGACAGGACATGAAATTAAAATGTCAAGTCAAACTCCTTCCTGTGGCCTCTTTGTTAGATTCTCCTTTAACCAGTTTAAGGACTGTTCTCCAGACTCTTCCAGTATGAAACCACTACATATGGAAGGTAACAAAGAAAGCAGAAGAAAATAAAGAGTTAAATATTATCCAATCTTTTTTTTTTCTTCAGGTTGGATTTGTCAAGCCATAGAACAGAACAAAACTCTGAACAGATGATGACCTGGAAAACTGGGTTGCAATTGTTCTCTGACAAACTTGGCATCTAGGACCTGTCAAGAAATGTCAAGAGTTTGGTTTCTGTGCCTGCTGTTTATTTCGATTTAAAAATTCCTTTTCTTTGTCTACAAGCACATGGCAGAAGAAAATGAACTTGGCTTACAATTTTTTGGCAAAATGAGGAAGAGGTTTCCTACTTTCACAGGTACCCAAAATGTGACATTCTGTTTTTTTTCTTTTGGAGTCTTCTAAATACTTGACTAATGTTTTTCAATTTATCCTCTATGCTTTGCCCAATATTATTTATGGTTCAGTAGATTCAGTTTAGTCTTAAAACTACTGCTGAACACTAAATTCCAAACATTTTCACTGCAGATTCTTGCTAAAAAGTAATAGCCATATATTTCCTTGTACTGGAAAAAAATAAGTAGCTGTGAAGTCATGGATCATTGAATCATAATGTAAAGATATAATTTCATTAAAGAAACAAGCTCAAAACAGCAGTAATTTAAATACTAGATTAAAAGGAATAATGAAGTTGATTTAAGACAAAAACATGCAAAGCATTTTCTCTATCAGTTTAGTAGCTATGGGCTGCAATCCTTCATCACCTTGATGCAGAGTATTAGAACATGCAGAAAAATTTAACACGATTGTTCCATTCAGTCACTTTTTCTTAAATTCTTCTTACTCTACGCTGCCTCTGCAGAAGATGGTCCCAAAATTTCATGTTAAAGCAGCAGGACACATTGTTTGTCATCACAATAGAGCTGTTTGTCTTTCCACACAATTATTACAGCATCCAGAATGCCAATTGCATTCAAAATATGCTTTGCCCACAACACACTGGGTAACAAGCTTGTTTTTATTTTCTAAGCAGTAAAACAGTCTTTATTCTCCAGGTATCACTTGGCTACACATTAATAATTTGTTAATTCTAATCACTTGAATGTATTTTAAAAAGGGAAAACTGCTGTTGAAATCCAGCATCCCCAGCATTCAAACTCAATCCAAAATTACCTTTGTGTCCATGAATTGATGTAAGCAAATATCTTGAGGGCATGTTCCTTTCTGAGCTGCAAAGCATCACCACCTTCAATGTCTGATACTAAAGAAAACAAAAACACAAAACACATCAGAAAGAAAAAAACCTCAACGTGCAATTGTTCTGTTCTGTTCTAAAAAGGCAATTTTATTAGAAATTACCTTTGATAGCACAAAAAATAAATACTTGACTGAAGCAAAACCACGTAGATTTGGTTAACAAAGGTTTGGATGCAAGTGACTTGAAAACTCAAAGTGCACAATGTTCTTGAATACTACTGCAGAAGTTTATGATTGGGAACAAACCCTTCTTGTAATCCTGTTTTGATGAAATACTCCTCATAAGCTTTACTGGGAACTCCTCATTGATGTGCACTTTCATGTATGAACTTTCAACAACTTGACTCGTTAACCAGATGCCTTGGATTTAGTGTTTTTGGTTTGCTAGGGTATTTTTTTCCCCCAGATTTTTAAATGTCTGCACTTTGAGATGACCCTGAGACCTCAACTTCCTTTCCCTGATCAGATAAAGACTGAGAAAAATAAGCAAACAAACAAAACCCAAACCACAACAAAACTACCAAGATAAGAACAATGTGCTGTGTATATATAAGGTTATTTCAGACTGAGCTGATGATGATTGCTTTCAAATATAGACACATCTATCATGACATTTAACCATAATGAATCACTAATTGGCAAAATGATAAAGGCTTACCACATTTATTGCAGAGGAAACCAGAACAGTTCTGTACTGAGTTCAAACCTCGAACGCTTCACTGAGGGATTATCAAATGTCCCACTTCCCTCTAAAAATGCTTCTGCACTCAAATAAGGCCAACATCAGCAGGTCCACAGCTCCATTTTGGCAGCACTGATTAAATCCCAGGGCACTGGATTGTGCCTCCTGGCCACACACCTTTCCCCAGCTATCAGTGCACAATTCTTGCTTCCTCCTTGTCCTGAATTTCCAAACATTTGTACAATTATCTACTTGTTACACCAATCAAGGTCAGTATTCCTTTAAAGTGGATCTTTGCGTTTATAACACATCTAAGGACTTCTCTCTATATTTCACATGAAATTTCAAGTGTTACACGCTCACAAATCCACTTGACAAGCAAACTTTGGGGGAAAGGTTTTCCAACAGCTGTGAGCTCTTCAGCCTCATCCTCCTCTCCAACCTCAGCCTTGCAAGGTCCTGTATGATCCATCCATACAAGTTACCAAAAACTAAAGCTAATGAATGTCTGTGGGCATGGATCAGAAAGCAAAGTTCAGAAGAAAACCACAGAATAATCACACTGAACAAATACTTAGGACTTCTTTGAAATATGGACATCACGTATGCACATACATCCACATTTTCATACTTGTGCATACATACAAATATAAAAACATCCAAAAAGCAGCCTCTGAACAGGACACCATCAAAGTTTAAAAAACACTTTTCTCTCTCACTCCTATAAGGCTCTAAAGATCCCACATAACACTGGGCAAAGCTCAAGATGGAGAAGCAGACTAAAAGATGGCTATCACTCAATATCACCTTTTATTTAAAACACCACAAATTACCATGACAGTTACTCTCTGAAAGCCAAAGCACAGCTCTGAAGAAACCAAGAACTCCATCACACAATTTAGGTCAAGCTTACCACAAAAGACAGATCCTTAGCTATAGATGGTATCTAAAAAAACAAAAACCACTAAAAAAACCCTGCCCAGCATCAAAGGTTTATAAAACCTCTGTTTTCCCAATTTTGTGAGCATTGTTTCACTAAGATGAATTCCTTCAATCATGACAGAAAAGAAATGTTGACAATTTAGTAGCAACAAAGCTGTTTTTACCTTGTAGGATCTTACACTTCTAACACTTCCCTCCTCCCCACATAACCCTGCTCTAACAAGTGGGACAGTAACTCCAACTTCCAGAGCAGCCTTTTCATTGCAAAAGTTTGAATCACTCCTAAATTTCCCTCTTTGAAATTATAAAGAACTGAAAGTTCAGCAAACTGGCTCCTTAAAAGCTACAATTGCCATGTAAAGAAGACAGAATAGAGAAGTTATGGAAATACTGAAATTAATGCCCCAGGTCAAAAAATAGGGAGGTATTTGCCCAAGTTGGAAAACCTGTTATTTTCCTGTTTATGCATTCTACATCTCACAGACTGACCAACTTATATTGGTCTCATTTATTAATCACAGCTAATTAATACAGTGGCTACAGATGTGATTTCCCTTTGGGTTTCTGTACCTAGAAATAATATTGGGTTTATTCCTGAAAAGACAGAAAGCTCCAAACCAGAGGAACCACACTGAGGCTGCAGTTTTCCATGGAGCTTAGCCAGGTCTGTGCCACTACCAAAGGGGGCACTGCCATGTGTGGCAGGGCTTCTCCTCCTGGACCTCAGCCCAAGTTCTCTTTTGCTCCTCAGCAGGAATTACCTCGTTCAGTTAATTTGCATCCTCACAACCAAAATTTCCATCTTGGGCCTTTGAGCTCCCCTGAGTATCAGCTCTGTGGATACCCTTGATGCACAGCACCCCTGTTTAGGGGCACATGCAGTTCAAAGTACAGATACAATTGGTTCTGAAGCATTTCGGAATTTTTTTTAATTGAAAAAATTACAGATGTTAAAGCAACATGAACAAACACACCCATTGCCATTCCTGGGCAATTTCTGATTTCTGTCAGTTCTCTAAGAACTTCCTTGCTGCATGATTTCACTTCCAAATGATGATGTCTGCCTCTCCTTTTAAATTAGTTCTCATCTACCTTGAAGGGGCTAGTAGTTAAACCAGACTCATTCACTTCAGAATAAAGCTTGTCCTTTATTCTCTCCCACATGCCAGCATCCTGCCATCCCTCAGAACCTCCTCAATTTGCTGCCTCCCCACTTTCTCACACTTTCACTGTTTGAAATCCAGCAGGAACAATCACATCAAACTTTTCCAAAAACAACTACTGCACCAAGCCTCCTTCCTGCAAATTGATTTGGTAGACAAGACTTCTCCCTAGTACCACACCTAGGCAGTGATTCCCACAGGATGCACTAAGTTATCCTTGTGTCCTCTAAGAGCCTCTGAACCTCATCAAAGTAGCAGCCTGAGTGCTCTCATCAATAAGAATTGATAATATGTGCTCCAGAGCTTTCCAGCCAGGCATTCCAGGATCCCTAAGCTTCTGTCTCAGCAGTGGCACTCTGATCCTAGGCTCAGGCTCTGTCCTGTCTGCAGGGTTTGCTTCTTTCTCCAGGCACTCCCAAGGCACCAATGTCAGAGATGCTTTCCTTCCTTATCTCTGAACTCAACTTTCTTCTCCTTCCTTAAATTTGCTCTACCAACTCTTTCTTCTCAGTCAAAGCCTCTTAGAGCTTCCCACCCTCCAGCCCTTCCTTTTCCCTCTTCCGTTCCACGCACACAAACACCTTCACCCTGCACTAGATCCAATTTCACAATCAATCCATCCCAGCTCCAGCCCACACTACCATGGCATCAGCAGCCACGTGTTTCAAACAGCACCAGCGTTCCTGCAGGAACCCCAGGACCCAGAGTGGGAACTGCACAAATCCAACTGGCCAATCCAGTTGAAAACCAGCCACATTCCTGCTGGCTTTGGAAGCCATGGAATACTCAGGCTGGCACTCTGTGAGCAGGGGAAGCTGGGAAGGGAAGTGTGAGGAATGTGAAGCTGGGAGAAGTAAACACCTTTGGAGTAACCAGAGTTGTAAAACCGCCCCGCCCCATCTGCAGCAACTTCACCCCAATATTGCTCATCTGTGGGCAAAGATGTGGTTACTAAGAGTCTCAAAAACACAGAATACTGAAGGCTTTAAACACACAGAACTAACCAGCAGAAAGAAGGAAAGCTAGATAAATTCCAGCTGCATCTATTCTACCAATATAAGGCAGGAAATAGGGTTTTGCCACATACTTGCAAGGGTTCATCTCCCTCAGTAGTCACAAGATGGTTTAGAGAGCTTTTTGTCACAGTAAAACCACAGAAGAAAAAGCTGAGCTCATAACTAACCTGATTTAACATCTTCTAATGTGTAGGTTTTCAGATATTCTTAAAAAAAAAAAAAAAAAATCAGACTGACCTGAAGTGTAATTGTTTATTCAAGTAGATGATGAGAAGCCAAAACACACCATGGTCAAAGTAAAAATTTAAAATATTTCATATAAGAAAATAAAAAAAAAGATAATTTCCTTGCTGTTTCCCCAGTCTCCTGTTTTACTTGGCTAGCTCTAAATGAAAACTTGGGTGATTTACCTAATCTTTCACAGAAGGGTGATTTGCTAAAAGTGTGTTAAAGTACTACAAACAACATAAGCTCCTGAACTCAGAAAATCTCCCATAAATAAATTGACTAAACCAAAAAAACCAACAGAAGATGAGAAAAATACAAATCCACTGCAAAGAACGGGGCAATACAATTTCAAAAGACAACTGTTGCCAAAGGAAGCTAAGCTCTTAAGTGCATTTTTAGCAAGAACTTGGGAGCTAGAGGAACACACTGTAATTAGACCTCAAGGACAGCCATCATGCTGGACTTGCAGGGAATATCTTATATCCAAAGGTCACTTATCATACCAAGTACAAAATCAAATGGCAAGCAAAAAATAATCATTTTTAAAAGCATACTTTTTCTACTTTCAGCAACGTAACAGAGTCAAAAGTCAATAATATAATACTATTTAAGATCTATAACTCTAATGTCTCCATATTCCAAACTGTGACAAGGTCCTGTTGCATATGGATTGTGCTCCCTCCTCCAGGACTCATCTGGTATCAGCTTCTCCTGGGAAAGACCAGACCACTTGCAGAATGAACATTATGCTCACATATTGGTCACTGATACAGAATAAACAGAGGAAATGAGCCACACACTAAACAAAACAGCATTAGGAGCAATAACACTAATCTTGAAAGAGATCTCTGTGTGTGTATATATATATATATAAATGTATAACTTCTTGTGTGAGTACCATTGCTCACACAGAAAACCAGCACATTTTTTTCAAGTCATTGAGATGTTTTCTGTGATTAGTAAGGGGCTTCTTTTGCTTAGGATGAACAGCATGTAAGAGGACAGCCACAGAGCTCAGCATCTCCCATTCACTTTCTACTTTCATCTATTAGAAATACTTTTTTTATTATAAAGAATTCATGACTGCCTTAGATTGATTCACCATGGTTCTTCCCAACCTTTATGGAGCCATCCTGGACAAGTATTTATTAGGACAGTGCCAGCTTGAAGTTCAACTTTACCTACAACTTTCAGTGAGGAAAAAGTCTTTCTACCTCTCAGCCTCTATAACATAAAAGCATCCCAGAAAACTGACTGGATGCACATAATCAAAGAGAAATACAACTGCAGGACATAGTAGAAAATACAAAAAGTTAATTTCTCGGTATTAGAAACACTTGTTCAAATGCCAGGAACAACCAGATCTGTAGCCTCAAACTGGACTGCAATAAAACTCTGTGAAGGCCTGGTTAAGGTGCTTGAGTGCCTTTAATGCTGCCTTGATGATCACACTCACCACACCACTGGAGCACCACAGATCCCTACAACCATCTCCATCCCATAACACACCTCAACTCAGTTTAGGTCTACATCAAACTCTAAACTTCTTGTATTTATAAATACTGGAAAAGCTTGGTAAATAGATTGCTTTCCTGCAACTTTTTGACTAAGAAGTATACAAATATTAAAACACAAATATTTTGAGGACAACATAATGGCTTAAAGATAGGAATTAGCAACTTGAAGAGTCTCATTTCCTTAGGAAAAAAAAAACTGTGATGGTCAGACACAAACTTTTGAACAAAGGCAATTTCAACAAAACTGGCAAAAGTTTGCAAGTCTAAGCAATACTGTGTTCTTAGGAATGAAAATACAGGAGCTACACAAAAGAGCAAGGAAAAAGCAGTTTCAGCTGGTGTCCCAACATCATCACCTGGTTCTTCAGCACCTGAGTTCCTCCCAGCCACCCTGAGATCAGAAGGACCTGAGGAGTTTTAATTCAGTGTTCCAGTGCACAACACACTTACACAAAGAGCAGAATCAGCCTTGGTATGTTCATCAACCAGACAGCCCTTGTCAGATACAGCTTCACCAGAACAGGCCAAATCAGCAGACCACAGGTAACCGCTGCCTTTATCTTCTGTTTCTCTGCAATCACCACCAAGTGCTCCCTTTCAATCTCTACATTTCCCTTCCCATCCCATCTCACACCTGCTCTCCTTTAATCATACCAAGTTAATGCAGTACAGCAGCAGCTGGCTCTGGGCAGCTGTATGCAATTGAAGAATGGGCACCTTGCAGGAGTGATGCCACCCTGAAGTTTTCATCGTGCTAGGCCACGTCTGCTTTGGGTTAAAATGCCCCCTTTGGAATGGCTGCAGATGTCCACCTAAATCTAAAAAAATCCTTCTTGAGAGCATCTTAAGATTCCCACCTTCTCAAAGGGAACTTGCCACAGCCACTGCTTCCAGGAACAGCTCCACATTGTTTTAAATGCAGCCAAATGCCAATTATCAGAGGATACCCAGATTAACCCAGCACACTGGGGCTGGTTCTACCCAGAACCACAATCTAATTAAACTCTTAGACACAGCATCTCAAACGTAGAACACTTGTGCTGCAGCATGAGCCAGGCCAGGTCTAGCAGCAGCACTGCACCTTGCACACAAAGCCAAGCCTAAGTTACTACCCCATGTAAACTCACTTTTCCCACTCAGTGAGCCACAGGTCAAAGTTCACCAATACTGAACCCACGGATGCCTAACAGTGGAAACCTGGCCAGGAGAAGATGGAAATGTGAATTACATCATTCAGGCTGGGTTGTGGCAATGACTGAGGAACAAGCAGCATCCCATGCAGCACTGAGTGGCATGGATACAGAGAAGTAGGAGACTGCCATCACAGGTTCAAGGAGCACAATGGGCTTCTATCAGTTAAACACTGTGTAATGCACATATGGCCTCTTTGATCAAACACCAGTAGGAAATGGGCAAGCCCAGCTTGTGGGGTATCCACCTGGGAACAGAAGAAACTGGGCCAAAATGCATCTTGCTCTGGCTCTGCTGGCCCAAGAAGATTGACCAGGAGTCTCCACACTGTCCTTTTCACACCCCCAGCTTCTGAGAAGGGTCCCTGGTCCCAGCAGGAATGCACAAAGCTGCTCCTGGCCAGTGGCATGTCCAGGCTGCTGCATTTCCATGGAAGCCTGGCAGCACAGTGGGGCTGAGCCTGGGTCCAGCAGTGTTCATCAGAACTGGGTCCATGTCAGTCATGGCAGACAGAAGGAGTCCATGAAAGCATCTGAGGGATCTCTGCACTGCACCTCTTAATGCTTCTGTTATCATGGGATTCTCAGCAGCCAAGATATTGCAGTCTTCTCTCTCCAGGGAAAGGCAAGTTATATATTACTAAGGAAAAAAACCCCACAAAGCAATTTCAAAGCATCTGTGCCACTCACTTGATTTAAAAAAAAAACCAAACAACCAAACCCAAACCAAACAAAAAAAAGAAGAAACAGTCTTATACAAAACACCTATTTTAACTCAGTATTGTGAATTGTCTTTGACTCCAAGACAAGATGTTACAATTCTGGGAAGACTGTGGTTTTTTCTTTACATTGAAGTTGTCATAGTTCCTCTTTTAATTACGAAAAAAAACCCAACAAAACAAAACAAAACAACCCAGCTCACTTTAGGCAGTATTTCCAGAACAAGTCTGCCTGACATCACCAACACACATACTAGATGTGGAAAGTCAGGTTGCCCATCATAATATTTTGACAACAGCCACTGCAAGTTTCTTAAAGAATCAATGCAGGATTGGACAAGCGCTGCATAATTTGAACATTTCCTAGCATATCACTAATTACCCAAGGTAAATTTCAAAGCTAGGTCTGACAGTGTCAGTGCCAAAATTACTGCTCAGACAAAGGATTGCTCGCCATCAGTTTACAACAGAGTACTTGCATTCTTTCCTCTCAATAACATAATGTATCAGTACTTGAATGACTCTGGGTTTGAATAATTTTTCTCAAATACTCCAGCTCTGAACTTCTTTTAAAATACTACTTTAAGGCGAAGACACAGAACTCAGTCTATCAAACTACTCTAGAAGTAGAACAAAGACTTAATTGCATGAACAAGGTTCCAAAAACTAAAGAGGTTTTCTATCAGTTTTAATTAAAAGTAGCAAGGAATGCAAAAATTAAAATACCTACTCCAGGAAGCATTCTATTTTCAAGAGAGAACTTTGCAAATTAGTTCAGCTGTACTACTTGGCACGCTGTGAATCAGTTTCAGACAACAACAGCAGCTTTCCCCCACAACCAGAAAGAAAAGGCCCACGACTGAGCCACCCGGGCCCTCCAGAAGCAACAGATTACCAGTAGATTTACAAGAAAAGCATGTAATGACTGTGCTCCAGGTTTCAGGGACACAATCTGTGAGAGGCAAATATGATTAATTCATTTCTTACAGAGTGTATTTAAGCCTGCTTAAACAAGGAGATGAGAGGTAAATGGGCAATGGGTCATTATCCTCAGTGGAGCTTTGGGCAGTTCATTGAAAGCCCAGGAAGAGCTTGCTCAGCATTTGAACTCCAAGGTTTTATTTGTTTCCAGCAGCACAGGTGCAAGCCACACTCATTCAGAAAGCACAACAAAATTCTGAGAAAGGGCAGGCTAGAAGTGAAGCCAGTGTCTCTCTCAACCTTCAGATATACACTCAAATTTTGCTTTCCTTTGTGCCTGATAATCTGTATTCAGTAATTCTCTCAAACACATGGTGTACTAGGTAATTTCTTGGCTAAAACAATGACATAATTTTTAAAAGCTGATAGGTTGAAAGAAATAAGAGAAATAAGAGATGGCTGAAGGCAATGCACAGGATCCACACAAGTATATCCAAGAGAGCAGTGAAGTTTCATGAGAAGCATCTTCCACAACCAGAAAACGTTTACAGATGCCCTTTTGATATAAACAAATGTTTTTACAGGTCTCATATCAGCAAGCACACAGGGGGCAGTATGTGTAGCTATGGCTACTCAGAGTTCAAAGCCAAGCCACTCTGGAAAGACTCAAACTGGCACTGCTGTTCAGACCCACCGAGTTTCCAAGACACTGATGGAAACTGATTTCAATTTCTGATTAACTTGATCAGACTGCATCTGCTCTAAATATTACACCAGAAGATCAAGCATTGACACTTAGGACTTGAAATACCCTGGCAAAAGTTTCACCTCAAATATTAAGGAAAAAAACGTAGCTCAGAGGGGAAACCAGTTCAACCCTAAGCAAACCAGCAACAGTTTGTTAACTGTGAAAGAAGGCAGAGACCAGCCAAGGCCAGAGACAGACAAGGATTTACTGCACTGACCATCCTTCAATTAAGCAGAACTTACTTTTATCAAACTTTTGAGCTCACACTCGCCAGTGTTATCTCATAACAGTTTCAAGAAGGAAAAATGAAGTTTTCAGCCTCTTGTATCAGCTGTTGCCTACGAGCCCAGAGTGCAATCCCACCACACACCGCCTGACCAGAACACAGGTGCCTGACAAGGGTGGATAAGCTGTGCTACACAGACAGCCCATTTCCCAAATTCCTCAGTAATATGGATATTCTGGCCCTTCTACAGCTTTTCTGCAGCTGCCCTCCCTAGCAAACACCTCACTGTCCATGTCCAGCACTGTTCACAGCTTCTCCAAGCAGACAGAGCACAGATGTGAAAGCACTGTCAGTTTTTCTGATGCCCACAGAGTTTAGAGTGAAATTTGATGACAAGATTTGCAAAGAACAGAGACTAAAGACAGAAAATTACTCTGAAAAATGCCAGTTTTTCAGTTCACACCCACTTAAAAGTAATTTCACTGCTGGTGAAAACCATGGGGTTTGTATCGAAACCTAAATTATGAAGAATTCAATAATTACGTGTCACAGAATAATAAATGGGCAACTGAGCACTTCCTGAAGATAAAATTAAACTCTTGCTAAAAATTATCAAACCTCTCCAAAAAGAGCCAAGAAGCACAACAGAAAGATAAAGACAGTGAGTGTTAAACAACACAGCATAAAGCATGTTTCTATACACAATTACATAGATGAAAAACTCTCAAGTGGAAGTCAGTGCAATGAATTGAAGGCTTCTTCAATGCATGGAAAGAGGCAAAGAAAGTTTTGCCACTCACCTCCTTGATGGGAACCAATGATCTGCAGGGATGCTGATCTACAAACGAGTCTCAATTGTCACAGGTTTCTCAAATCTTATTCACAGCCCTTCTACAAATTAGTCAAAGAAAGGTTAATTCACAAAGGTGTATTTTCTACAAGGATTTTTTCTGCCCAGTTTCAACTTCTTCCACCACTTGTTCCAGCACTACATCTCATGTGCAGTTCTATACAAATGCACAGAACTTCAATGCATTTGCACCAGAGTCCCCTTGAGAAGCTGACCGTCCACCAGACGTGCTGGATCTGAATAACTCCAGAAATAAAACTTTGCAAATCTACAACAAGCTGGGTATCTTTACTAAGTGTTAAGAACACCACAGAAATCCTCACAGTTGCATGCCCCTGTTTAGCATTCAGATTGCAAATCAATCCCTATACAAGGAAAGGAACAAAGTGGAAAGAATGGCTCCTCACCTCTTCACATTTTCGAGAAATTACCAATTTGCTGCACAAAATGAAAGAAGAAATCACCTCAATATAAGCCTAAACGACAGAAATTGAATGGCCACAACTCTGTTTAATTCAGCATGCTGTTACTACAAGCAGCACTGAGTAATCAGCACAACCACTTGCTCCTGAGGATGGTAAGAATCCTTTTCATATTGTCCCAGCATCCAGACAACTACAAAGGTGTAGCTTAGGCAGCAGAAATCCCTATTAGCTGCCTGAAAAAAACCTCAGAGAAGAAAACAGATGAAATAAAAAGAACCAAGAAGTAAACATTGATCTTCCCTCCCAATCACTAAAATGCCAAATCACAGCCTGCTCATCACTTGGACACAGAACACAGTTCCAGGATTTGCTTTCCTGACTCAATGTTAGCTGAACACAGAAAGATGGATGCAAACTGCAGTGACATGGAGAAATCGAGCACCAAGGAATTAAAACCTCTAACACAGAAAGTGTGTACTAGCAGTAACACAGATGAAAAAGCAGCAAAAAGGAATTCTATGAATTAAAGGACTGGGCGAGGCTCATAATGCCCTCAAGTGTCTCCGTGGCAGACAAAACCATCAATCTCCCAAAGCCCAGGCATCATCTCCAAGGCAGGCCAAGGGCAATGGAGGTTAAACATTGGGTCTGCTCCCCAGGATCCTGAACCCCAGAGTGACAGAGCCCAAGTATGTGCTGTGCTCCACCACACTCTGCACCACCTCTGCACCCAAGGACAGCTCCAAGAGCTGCTCTGGTAGAAGAACCAACACCAACAACATCCCAGACAGCCTAAAGCACATTGTCTTGGATGTGCTTCAGGAATGGCTTGGGACTTGGGTGACTTCAAAACTACCCTTATGCAGGGAAAGCAATATGGCACCAAACACATCAAAAGAATAATTAAACAGGAGGATTTCCTCCATGGGAAACATGATGACTTCAAGCTCTACACTGACCAAGTATCTTTTGAACATGAAGCTAGGGATGCTTTTTTTTTCCCTTCACTGACTAATCCACTCTACAGTGCTAGAGCCTTGTGGCTTCAAGGATATTTTTCCAAGTACATATCCAACAGATTTCCCTGCATACAAAGAGAAGCACCTCAGTAAATCCACAGTGGTCTGTAACTCATAAGGAAACTCAGCAGAATGGGATTTACGTAACTCATCTTCAGCATCACTGATCAAGAGGCTTGAGCAATGAGAAGGAACCAGTTTGCAGCAGCCTGAACAGGAAAAGTCTCAGGACAAAATCATTTCTGATCACATCAAATAACATGAACCAAAATAATTGTACAGAACAAAAGCTGAAATATCTTTCCAAAAATAGAAGCCTTTTAGCTATTAAAGTCACAGAGTTTTTCCTTCAATTGCTTTACAATTACAAACAAACCAACTTTGTCTTAGTGTCACCTTCCCTTTCACTTTAGAAAGTTCCCAGTTAGAGAGGATACAAGTTCCTCCTTCCACTTTTCCCCCTCTGTTTACTCCAGTTCATTTGGAGCACTTCACAGTCCATAACTGCAATTTGGCAATGCTGCTATAAAGAAAAGGTTATTTTCATTTTCCTTTAAGCCTGGTTGCTCATTGCCTTAAAAAGGGTCAAAGATGAAAGTAAACATGAAAAAATTACTGTATTTCAGTGTTATAAGCAAGTGACTCTCTTTTCTTCAACAGGAAACAGCAAAGATCCAAAAGGTTGGGCAGTCACCCCAGTAAATATCAAACATGGAAATATCACTTCAGAGGGAAAAAAAATATGAATCTTTAAAAAAAAAGGAAAAAAAAGAAAAGAAAAAAGCCATGCAACAGAGACAACTTGTACAGTTTTGCACTAGAAGAATCATCAAGCAGCCAAATGAAACTTTAGATCTGCACAAAACACCTGAGGTAATCCAGTAATCAATCCTGAAGTTTACAGGTATCCACTGAACAAGTGAGAGCAGCTCCTGGAGACCAAGTGATGTTAATGATGCAATGTTTGTAATAATTTTATCACACATCCTCAATATCTGAGTTCTCACAGCATAAAATATTGATCCTCTCCAGATCCCAAAGAGCAAACTGAACGCTGCAATGTTTTAGAACCCCTCACCCAACCTCAAAGGCTCCTCTTTGTACTCCCTCATGCCAGAACAACATGACAAGGAGCCAAGCCAAGATTCTCCAGAATGCAAATTCAGGGCTATCCTGAAACTACACAAACAGTAAAGCACTCCAGCACCTCAAGTGTTTTATGGACCTGATCATTCTGGGAGCAGTTCTGCAGGCCAGCTGATAACAGAGAGAAAAACAAGTGTGAGTCCACATTCATCTCCTGTGCCTCAGTAAACTGGAGGGGAAGGGGGGTTTGCTTTGGCCTGGTCGTTGGGGTTTTTTATTTTTCTGGTTTACTAAAGAGAAAACAGAAGGAGAAAAATAGCCTGTGAGCTGGTGCAGTAGAATAACATCTAGAAGGCTCTAACCATCAGTGTGAACCGACTTTATAAGACTTCAGAGCTGATTGGGGAAAAATGGGCTGAAGAGGTAATAATTGAAAAAAAGCAAAGTAGAATGCTGGGAAGAAAACAAACTTTGTTCCCAGAAACCAAGAATTGGGAATAACCGAGGCCTACCAAGGTAACTTAAAACCACAGCTGCCACTACATAATAAAACCTATTTTTCTATGTTGTAATCTTTGTTTCTTACTTTTATAAAAGCCAAACCAAACCAGAAGAACAAACCAAACCTAAACCAAAATCATCTACGGGGTTTTAGAGTCAACACACATCAAGATCAGCTGCAGTCCCAAAGGGAAGCCTCGTAGCAACCGAGCTGAGCTGGGCTCTCTGGGACACGCCACGGCCACGACTGTGAGGATGCTGACTCAGGCCTGCTCTGAGAACCAGACTGGCACTTCCAGCTAAGGAGAGGCACTCCCAGGACAGCCCTGCACTCCACAAACACTCAGCACGGAGCACCACATCCTCCAGACTTGGGAGTGAAGCCTCCACAGGGATGGTGTGGATCTACAGGCCGCTCAAAGGATGCTCCCGGCTCCAGGTGGGACACAGCAACCTGCACAACTCCTGTAAGAGACCTGAGGCAGCCAAAGCCACCTCTGATGTTACATTTTGGTGTTTTCCAGCTTGCTTTAGTGCTGAGATTATCTGGGTATCCGTGCAGTGCCTAGCAAAACAGAGCTGTCCTGATCAGGGCCTCTGCACAGCACACAAATGTAAATATTACTCAAGAACAAATGAAACTCAATATAAACCCTCCTAGACTGACAAGACCTGGCATCCAAAGAAACCAAGGAATGCAAAGTATATCAGGGTTCATTCTGGGATACAGAATGCTGTAGATTAACATAAAAGCACAGAATGTCCTCAATGCACTTTTCCTGTAAAACTGTGAACATTTAAATGAGCCCCTATAATTAATGCCACGAGAATCTGTTCTTAAGCTTTTTGTAAATAAATGGCCTTATCTTAAAAAGCAGTCCATTGTGTCTTCCCTTTTTTTCTTCTATTAAAGGCTACTAAAAATGTTTATAATGTGGAAGATTAATTAAAGAAAAATCAGACTCTTTATAGACTTTACTCCTATTAAACCCTGCCTGGGATAATGTAAATTATGCCGAGAAACCTACAGTGAGAAATTAAGACTGTTTGCTCTGGTTGAACAGATTGTCTTATAGTGCAACAACTCCTCCAAAGTCTGGGCACTTCATAGGGGAATTTACATTTCACATTGAGTTCCTGGATCAAATCATAACTTGGAATTACTACTTCCCAAGAAATAACTTCAGGATCAGAGAATTTACTGAGTTGAACATACAGATCAAATGCTGCAAGAGAAGAAAAAGAAATATATACCAAAAGACCCAACACTGTTGATTCTGCCCACAGAATATTGCCTGCTTCTCGTGCTTAAGCATAGCAATGCATGTTAAATACCCAGATGCACACTCAACACACCTTTGGCAAAAAAAAAAAAAGCTTCTCAATCCACAGGTGTCCAGTTCAGCACCTCAGGCAGCCCCTGAGTGCCACAGAGCCAGCACCACTGTCTGCCTGTGACAAAATCAGGACCTGGAGTCTTCCCAGGACATAACCCTGGGCCTACACAAAGGTCACTGCTGGACAAAATCCCCAGCTCTGCACAGTTATGGGGTGTGGGTTAATACTGTAGCAGTTTGCAGTGGGACCAATAAGTTTCTAATAAAAATATGCCTGTTTGATGGCAGAGCTGCACAGTTTCACCCCTCTATCAGCCCTCCACTGGCAACTTCTTAGGAAGACAACAGGAGCTTCCCACTTGTCCCTTCCTAACCACCACACTGAGAGCTGCTGTCACTCCCCAAGTCACCTGTAATGCCACTGATACCAAATTATATTTTGTAAACATCAGAGCAAATGAAGACAAAGGCCACTGCGTGGCCATGTAAAAATGTTCAGTTTCACAAGAAAATTCCAAAAGGAAGGAGATGCTGCTTCCTGGACCTCTCAGCAAACCCTGCTCGGGGAGTTGCGGCGCAGAGCTGATCCCAAATGCTCCGTGGGCAGCAAAGGAAGCTGCTGGCAGCCTGTGGCTCACACATTTCGGGCATGACCTCATTCTTTACTACCACTTTTCATTTCTGCTGCAGTGTTTTAAAAAGCAAAGCTTGACATAATTTTTGGATTATGTACCTTTCGTTATTACTTAGGAAATAGGAACACAAATAAGTCAACTGGTAGTTATAAAAGAAACCATCCCTTCCTCACAACTCCGTCTCATCCAGTGAAAAGGGAAACACCATCACATGTCTGTGTACCCAAACACACACACCAAACAGTTCTGGTGATTTACAGCAGGCTTCTTTCTCTGAAGGGAAGGCCAAACCTAATGTCACTTAAGCAGTCTTTTTTGAAATTAACTACACAGCAGCAGTACTTCAGGATTTTGCTAATGAATTTTGACTTTCAAAGACATATTTCCTTCTACTTAATAGCACAGATATTACTTATATAATGCAGAACCATTAAATTATCCATACCCCAGTTATACATATCTACATTAAAAAAGGGTTCTTAAAGTGATTGAAGACATTGCTTTATCTTTAGGGAAATATCTATCTCCATCAATCCTAATTACCTAAAAAACACCTGTAAAAATCAATTCATACTGGAATTACAGGGATTCCTTGAAATATCAAATTTAATGTGACTTCTTCCATTTGATCATACCAATCCAAATCAAGTTTAAGCAACGAATATTTATCAACCCATCCAAAGCAAGTGAAGTTTTCTCTTCCAACAAGCAGCTGTCATCATATACAATTGATAATTTAGTCTTATTTTGAACCTACTGTTTAAATAACCATTTGGTGTGTAATATCAACATAATCTGATTTATTCCAGCCTCTGATCTCGCCTAGAAGTTACTTTTACACCTACATTTTTACTTCTGAAATTAAATGCTGGCCATTACTGAATACCCTAATTCCCCCAGCAAGAAAGAGGCCAACATTCAACTCCTGTAGGATCCTAGGGAAGAACAAACAGCACATGGAAGTGGGCCTCAGAAGAGTGAAGGCAACTCTACCCAAACCCTGTCCTAGGCAGCATTCTGTGCTCCACTCTGCTGGAACAGGATTTGCAGAGTGTAACCAGGAAAAATGCCATCTTTGAGATCCGAGATAGTTAAACTTCCCTCTCATCACAAACTTCAGCTGGTAAGTTGTTTCAATTCCTCAGCATCCGCAGAAATGGTGGTTTTTTGGTCTTTGTTCGTGAGGTAGAGCTCCTGAGAAGCTGCGAAGGTACCTTGGCTGCCACGGAGCGCAGGTTCCAAGGGATACACGAGGCCTACAGGGAATTTCGTGCCCCAAACGCTCCTGATTCCGGCGGCAACGGGGGGAACACCTGCTGTACCACCCCTCCGACCCTGCCGGTAACACTCGTAAAGAGGAAACTTCGGGAGGGAGCCAGAGACCACCCCCGAAGCCAAACACCGGGCAGCACCGTCCCAACCTCGCCAAACCGAGCCAGGCTCCTCCAGGCGCCGCTTCCCTCACAGCTCCGGCAGAATCGGTGCCCGAAAAGCACCTGCACCGCGTACCCAGGCCAGGCACGGGGAGAGGGAGGCACGATCACTCCGAGCCGCCTTTACTGCTGCTGCTGGTTGAAAGGGACCCAGCCCAGGCCCGGCTGCCCCGGAGCGGCTCCCGGGCAGCTCCTCAGCCCGGCCAGGCCCCGCCGCGGATGCCGGGGATGCGGATCCCGAGNGGGGGATGGAGCGGGGACACGGCGGCGGCGGGCCCGCCCCAGGCCGCGGGGAAGGAAGGGGGAAGGAAGCGCCGAGCAGGGCATGGAGGGAGCTCCTCCATGGCAGGGGAGAGAGGGAACCCCGCGCCCAGGAGGCCCGAGGCGGGCGGGGAGAGGCGAGGAAGGAGGCGAAGCGGGGCTGTAACCCGGTGCAGAGGAGGATC
>VYXF01011630.1:187509-227745 GCA_013397295.1 Polioptila caerulea
GAGGAGGAGGCAAGGGGGCGGGAGGGTAAAATGGCGGCGGCGGCGGTTGGGCGCGCGCCCGGGGAAGGGCGGGAAGCGCCTCTCCCTGCCCTCTCCCTGCCCTCTTCCCGCCTCCCGCGGCCGGGAATCTCCGCCAGGAACGCGCGCACGCCGCCACGGTGACAGCGCCGGGGGAGCGGCTTCTCCTGGCTATCCCTTCCCTCCGTGCCTGGGCCCGCGCTCCTGCCGCGCTTGCCGGGCTGGCTCGGGGACCTCCCGCCTGAAGGGAGCGCTTAGCACGCTAAGCCGAGCTCCGTAGCGAGGAAGCTCCCAGCTTCCAGGCGGGTTTCCAGGTCTTTGGGGTGGTTTATTGGCGTTTTCCGCCGTCGGGGCGCGGGACGGAAGAGGCGCCGCCATCTCCTTCCCGCCCAGCGCGGCTGAGGGGAGCGGGGGCACCTGTGGGCGCCGCCGGCCCGGACCCCGAAAATGGGCGCTTGGAGGGCCACGGTAGCGTTTTCCACTAATAATTAATTTATTTTTACCTCGTAGCTTTTCGCCCTGTCTTTGTTGGGGTTTTTTTGGCCCCCTTCTCGCACCGCGATTTATTCTGTACGATGAGTGATGGCATCTGTGACTGGCTGCAAATAGCCTTTTCTTAATAAAAGACACGGTCAAAATAAACGAAAAACTTCACTGAGGATACATAATTTATGCTGTTTCAACTACCACTTAGTTCACTCTGTCTTAGGGGTACGTTTTAAACAAGGTTTCCAACCCGTGGATGACAAATTTTTAGGCAAACATTTGTTTCCCAAAAAAAAAAAAAAAGACGACACAATTTTTTTTTTTTCCCCATCTCTCAATCCTGCTGCCTCTCCCAGGTACATGTAACTGGAATATGGATCACATGATAGATCCTGGCTGGTTTTTCTGCCCCGAAGCAGGCACTTGCCGATTATCAAGCGCTATTTTTTATTTCTGTAGTACCACCCAGTGGTGAGTCCGTGTGTTACTCTGGACGCCTCGAGTTTACCGACCTGTACGTGGGATTAAAAACCCAAATCTATTAATAGCCGCAATGCAGATGCTATGTAGTTTAGTAGAAAGTCAAATAGAAGCACCGAATGAAGGGGGGGGGAAACAAAAGTTGGGGGGAAAAAAAAGTTGTTTTGAATTTCTCAGTGGCTGTCTCAAATTTCTTCCACTTGAAATAAATCTGATGGCATTGTGGAGATGCAGTTTGGGTTTTTTTTTATTCTATATTTATCCATGCTGATAACACCGTGGTGGTTGTGTGTGTAAGCTCCCATTCCAGGGCACAGAATGCTCATCTCCAAACAATCCTCGAGGCATCACTTTGTTAAACTAAGACAAAAACTTTCCACTGCTGTTTAAAAGTAAGAGACAATTTGCTGTAAACAACAATTGAGAACAACTACAGTGCAAGTCAGGAATATATAAAAATTATGTTTCACCCAGAGTTCTTGTCACTGCTTGATTTTGAAATACTTTCCTAGTTAGGCTTATCAACAAAGATAGCCATTCCTAAATATTCCCTGCTGAAATTTCCTTTTACTAATTTCAACTAATACAGAAAATCAACTTGAGTCTACAGAAGATGCAGATTCCCTGACTGTCACTTGAATTCACATAATACTTTAATACAAATGTATTTCAAATGGGAATAACACGGGGTAGTAATGCAAGAGGATGAACTCTTGAGTAAAAACCTAAAAACTTCCCTGCAACTTTTGACTGATCTTTCTCCTTAGATTTAATTTATAGATGTTTTAATTCCTGACAGTGTCTTTTCTAAACTATGCATTTTCTCTTGATAGAGATCTGACCACCATGAGCTAGTTAGTTATTAAACTAACTGCTTACGTCACAAAACCTCCATAATAATAACTATTTAATAGCTACCTGGTTTAGTTATTAAAATGACACAGATGTACTGGACCCTGTAAAGCCTTTTTTGTTGGCTTCATCACTTCCAGCTAGCCTGAGAATTTATAATGGAAGAATAAAAGGAGTCCGGGACATTGCAATTACATTCTGCTCCTGCCTGAATTAATGTAGTGACCACCTTTCTCTTCTGCAGCACTGATTTCAAAGCTTGAGTTCCATCAAAAGGTAGATCAGAGGATTTTATGTTGTGCATTTACACGTTAGTTTTCACTTGATGCTGTGCTGCCTTACCTTCTGTGTGTCCAAGATTATTTCAGTTATTGTAGAACACTTCATTCTACAATCTACAGCATCTGATTTGAATTTGCACTTTTCTCTCTGCTCTTCCTTATACAAGCCCTGCAGTAACTTTTGTAACAGACTCAAAAGGAAGTGCCAGAACATCCTCAAAGATGGCTTTCCTGACCCATCAGCTGTCTGATCGGAGTGCAGCACCACGTAAACACCAGAGTCAGCAGAGGGGACCTTCTGGAGCGTGGTGTCACATGCCAAGCTCAAGGAATACAGCAGAAGAGCATGGCTGACCTTGAGTCACTCCTGCTTTTGAGCAGAACAGAATATTGAAAGCCTGATTCCTTTTACTGCACATATTTTTTTTTTAACTAGGTAATAAATTGAATTCTTTTGAATTCAATTAAATGTTAGTTTTCAAGCTGAAGACAAGGCCTGTCAGTGGCCCAGTTACAGAGATCATCAGCCCCCTGCTCTCGCATGCTTTGTTTTTCCTCTTAACCTTTATTCTCTCTGTGTGCAATCCCAGCAAGGTTGTTTTATCCCCAGGAGGCCTCTTCCCTTCCCCTGGCTGCAGTGCTCCTCATCTGGGAATATTTGCTCTGGTAAAGTGCCAGCACAGTTATTCTAGAGCAGTAACTTAGATGAATGCAAGACTTGGCGACAAAACTAAAATTCTTAATCCAAGTTCGGGACTGGATTAATAGAGAGAACATGAATTTCCAAAATTCACATCCCAACACTGAGGTAGCAGTTTAACTGGCATCCAATTAAATCTGTGAACCTCGTGTCTGAAATGTTGCTGGAAACCCCTGGAAGCCAAGAGCAACAGAATCAGTTTAAGTTTCAGCACTTTCATTGCTCTTTTAGCAGTCTAAACGTTTTAACAGGGTTCATATCTAACTACTTTGGTGTCACAGCACCCTGAGAAGACAAATGCAAATTGATTTACCCCAAATAGTACAGAATACTTAAAATTTGGCCACAAATATCATGTAAGTACAGACAAGACATTTCTGAGCAGGAGAGACTGCCACCAGAAACTGAACCGCTACCAAAGTGGTCCAGGCAGCTTCTGCTGTACCTTCAGGCCTCTTTTGGACTTTTTAGTGGTGAAACACACATTTGCAATGTTCCTTTGGAGAACTTTTCCTGTAGTGTCCCTGTTAAAATAACCAGCAGTGGGGTAGGAAGTGGGCTGCAGCCTGCTCTCCAACACATGAGGGAAAATTTTAACTCCCCTCCCCACTCCAGTTGTTAAATTGGCCCATTCTTCTTGATAATCTTTGCTGAAATCACAAGATCCACAAACGACTGCAATACTTAAAGACTCCGGGAAAGCTGAGACTATTGAAAAGGATTTAAGATTTAAAGGGTGTTCACAACCCAGAAACAGGACCCTCAGATATTGATGTGAGACTGAGAAGAGATCACCCAGCAAAAGGTGCTGGGTGACATTTACTCACAAGGAGTAAATAAAAATGAAAATCTGAGGGTCTCATTTTCTTCTGTACTCTTAACCTCCAAAATACTCCTCTTCAATCCCCATACAGATTTAAAACACAAAAGAAGTACTCACAGGTTTTCTGGGGTGAAATCTGGGACTTTTAGGTAGATGAAGTGCATTATACATGGGATAATGACCTGAAAAATTCCTCCCTCAACAGGAATGGCTGAGCCTTTTCCCAAGGGAAGCCTGCTGACAGGGACAGCCTTGGACAGTGAAGCAAGGATGTGCTGAAGCTGAAAGCCTAAAAATAAATTCAGTCTGGAGGTGCAGAGGTACAGTCCTGATGGGCAGGTGGACAGAATTCTTCTTTTACTGATGGTTTTTAGAGAGCCATCTCTAATATTTCAGTTTAGCTCCATAACACCTGGAGACAAACCTAGTAAGGGGGAAAAGGAAGTTTAGCCACATTTCCAGGACCCCAGGAGTCTGGGATCAGTAATTATCATTTACCCAGTGATAAATGGACTCCAGGACAGTCTGGTCCCTTACCACAGCACCAAGGCAAATTCCTCACCTCAGGCAGCCTCTGCATTTTAAAGCATCATTTTAAGCACCTTTTCTTCTATTTTTCCCCTTTAAGCTGAAATTTTATTGCCTTTCCAGTGCTAAAAACTATCAGCAGTAACTCTTAAAGCTTCCTAAAGAGATGAGCATTTCTAAACCTTTTTTTTTTTTTTTTGCATAAATATTAGCTTTATTGGAAAATAGTTCACTTAAACCAATCAGATTAACACACACCAAATTACTCTAGTTTAAAAAAAACCAAAACCATCTAGCCTAAAATGCTTTGGAAGATAATCTGCTTCAGTTACAGTAGCAAACACATCATGGCAGCCTGAAACAAGTACTTGGGGTGTCTTCATCAGCTGACAATCAATTCATGTAAACACAGAAAACACCCCAAAATATTTGTATTTATCAATGTACCTGGAGTACACAGAACTGTTTTGTTTTTGTTTTTTTGTAAAATCTGTATATAAATATGCACAAAACATTGGTTTACATATAATTACAAGTTATGGAGATGTTTATATGATGGTTCATGCTTTTTATCCATATATTTTGATTTACAGAGTGTGCATTAGAACTAGAACTTTCTTAGATGTACATTGTCTTTTTTTTCACATTCAGGGTAACTGCACTAGAAATATGCACACACACAAGTCAAATCTTTAATGGTATCCAGAACTCCACAGAAGCTACATTTTAATAGCAGCTGCAGAGATCAGGGAAAGGCACCAATTATCTTAAGAAAACAAGACAAGACCACAGTAAATTTTTAGATCTAAAAGGGAAGCAAAACCTAAGATTAGAATATTGTTACTAGAGAACTCATAAGGTTTCAAAATAACCACACAACTCTTCTCTGAATCAACATAAAAATACATTTTGGGTTTGTTGCTTGCGAGTTTAGGTCACACTTAAATCTTCAGTGAACAACCAGACCATGAGCCTCAGCCTAACATCAACCTTGAAGGAAGGAAGGAAGGAAGGTGTGTATCAAATTAAATACAAATGTGTGTATTTTTGTTCAGAACTGTTCTGAATGCAGCTAATGCTACCACACGTCAGAACCAATTCAGTGCTCGGCTCTGTGACTCACGGGATGTGATCTGCCACCCCGCTATTGGTGGGATTTATTTCCATTTTAATAACCTTCTCTTACTTCCCTGCACAGCTTTTGGTAATCTGTAGCTCTAATGCTGCAGCTCAGCCTGCTCACAAGCCAGTCCATGTCCTTTCCAGAGGTGTCCTTTAACAGGACTTCAACTGCTGCACTTTAAACTGCCCAATTAAGACAATATTGCCTTGAGGGCGGAGCAAAAAGCTCCACGTTGAAGGGAAGACATGAAAAAGCTGGGACCGGGAGCTTTAAGGAGAGCAAGAAATGGGTTTTGTAACTCTGGCAGTAATTTAGTTTTGGGGGGCTGTACCAGTGCTGGCAGTCCCAGCCATGGGGGTTTGAGGAGGTCTCCAAGCAGTGCCAGCTCAGTGCACTGCCCAAGGGAGTGGCTGAGCTCTGTTTTTGAGTGCACAAAACCAACGGGGAGATGCTCACAGACGCAGAGGGGCCGAGACTCCAGCCTGCAAACATTCCAGGCATGGCTACATCCTACAGGAACACTGCTAACTCATGCACTTCTACTCTGGAGGATACACAGCACAAAGGGAATAACTACAGCACCCAAACCGACACACAACTGCCCCACGCCTGCCTGGCTCCTGTGACAGCTGCCAATGGCTACACTTCATCCGGAGACTGGACACCAAATCCAGGGAGAAACTGCGGGAGAGCTCGACACCGACTGTTAGAGAACAGAGACATGACACAACAGAGATGGGGGAGTCAAGACTGTACACAACCTTAGTGTTCACACTGTTCCATAAATCTGTGAAAATCATTTCACTACAAAACTTTAGGTAGAAAAATAACCGTAGATCTTGTCTACACATGTTATTAACACAGACTATTATTAACTGTTTAGTCAAGATACAGTGCAATACCTCTTTGAAATAAATTGCAAAGAGTCCAGAGAGAGAAAGAGCAAGAGTACCTCATTCCTGGCATTTGATAGTAACGTGGTATGGAATAGTTATCCATGGAGGTAAGTCAGAACAGCTACTGTACTTCCAAATGGAACCCAACTTAGTTCACGGTAACTTCAAGCACAACCAAAGTCCTTGAGATGAGGCAAGCCAGAAGCAACAGTTATCTAGACCTCAAGGAACTTTTCCTACGCCTTCAAATACAAATCTTAAATATGATCACAGCATTTTCATCCAATAAAAGAATAAGCCAAAGAAAGAAAAATAAATGTAAACCAAGTTTATTTTGCTCTTAAGTAGTGTTCTTTAAGCACTACAGCATGGTAAACAATGTAAATTAGTATAAGTCATCTCAAAAGCCAGTTTTTTTTTTTTATTTTATGAGTTGTTAAAAAGATGCAGCCTATTCTAACAGGATAAATATTTTAACCATTTCACTTCGAGTTAATGAAGGCTCACAAATGAGCAACACTCCTCATTGAGGAAAACAAAAAGCTGTTGTCGACAAAGCGACAGCACACACACAAAAACAAAAGAACTGTGTAAAAATAACTAACTGTACTGTGTTCCCATACTCTTTAGAAGTTGCTTTACAATGGGATGATATGCACATGATCTTGCTGCAAACTTGCCATACAACTTGCAAATACACGTAGCCTATAGCCTTACCACTCAGTCCAGAAAGCTGCTAACTGATCAGAACAAATGCAGCACTAGAGTCCTCTGCTGAACAATTAATTCAATCTGCTTTGCTCTTTACCTTTTCTCCTAGACTGCAGGACAGACTAGAAAGAAAATGACTCCGAATTAAAAATCGATACTCTTACAGGAAATTGTATTATTTTGCAATATAGTCTTTTACAAGTTACGTTTTGCCTATTTTCCCCTTAGCCACAAAATGGGCATGAAGTAATTACTTTGAAAATGCCTTAATTTTCAACTTCATGCAAATCTAAATAAAGATGACCAAACAAAAGCTTAAACAATGGAAGGATATTTCACAGAAAATTTCTTATACAAAAAACACATAAGAAAAAGGGCCACTAGGTGACATTTTAATTTACAAATTGGCATCATTTTGGTCAACAAATATCCAAGTGCTGTTTTCTTCTATCACAACAAAGTAGCTGTACAGAAAGAAAACTGCAAAACTTGTTTTATTTTTGTTTTTAATCGCACATCTCCTCAGGAATTTCATGTGGATTAAGGATGCCAGGTACAGACATCTGAAGTTTATGCTTCTCCTCTTGAGCCTGCCGAAGGGCTGTTTCTCTCTCCTCCAAGAATAAGTCTGATGTGTCTTCACCTGCAAATTCCTGGGATAATTCACAAAAAACCATCAGTTTATTGTCAAGTGCTTAAGGCAGAGTAATAGCTTCCAAAATTATACAGGAAACATCTTCCCTTCCTGTTCCCTGACAGGATACTTGCATGGTTTTCTGTTCCTAAGGTCACAATAAATGTAAAGCAATATTTAAACATGTTCACTGTGTGTTACAAAATGGGATGCCAAACCCAGCATCTGGAGTGTATTACCATTAAGGCAGAGTCATTACAATTCTGAAATACCTGACAACTGCAGTCTCAAAACTAATTAACAAACTATTCCTTACAATCTTATCATTCCATCATCCTTAGAAAAAGTAAAGGCACAGCATGGTGGAGTGAATTTCAAAAGCATTCCCAATTTCAAGTACAAAGAAAAAAATCTGGTTAGAACCCAACTTATTTCCCACTATTTTTTTTCCATTTTGCATTATTTTTTTCCCCCATTAGATTTAGTTTTGCAGTTGTCCTAAGACATAAGGAATGTGTGCACAGTATAGAACATAAGCAACATTCAAACCCAATTTATGAAATTAAATCCTAGTGAAACAGGTTCCATGAACACCACTCAGTCACACATGCCACTGGACAGAGTTCTTACTGCATTTTAAAAAGATGTAAAAGAACTTGTATTTCTCAAACAAACACTGACTCCACGCTGTCCAAAAGCTTTCCAACAAAATCCTGCTGCAAACTAGTTTTAATTTCTTGAGAAAAGCATGCCCAGCATACCTTGATTTGGACCAGGAAATCCCTTAGGTGTTCCTTGAAGGCAGGAATATCCTGGTTTAAACTGAAGAGTCCTGTTACGAACAGCTTAACCTGGGCACTAACAGCAAACACATCAGTTAGAATTCCAAGAAGTAAGAATCCAACTGAGAAGCACTAATGAATCATGGCAGACTTACTCTTGCAGGTGAGGAAATGCAGATTTGAGGAGATTAGCCACATACTCCTGGATAAACATTTGGTTGTTCACTGGATTTCCAGGGTTTAGAGGAGTACTTATTTTTCCCTCTTCTACCAAGTTGAACATGTACGCAAGGATTGACGCATGCATTGTCAAACCTGCACAGATCAAAGTCAGACACAGGCAGTTGTTATTAGAACAGGATGTGCTGCATTATTTTGATGTTCAGAGGGATGGTTTGCACCAGCTGCCTCACACACAGGCAGGTTCTCACCTGCGGTGTGCGAGGTGTCCGTGACCACGGAGAAGATGTGCTGGAGGATGTCGCAGAAATACGTCTGGTAGAAACTCTGGGCAGCCGTCTCCTCCTGTGCAACGTTCTGGAGTAGGGTATAAAGGATCTGAAGTCCTGCAAAAGAGGCAGTAAAAGAGTGACCAAGAGAACAATATTCCAGCAGCCTTGTCCAAAACCACAGGAATAGCCCAAGGAAGCGTGATGGGCAGCAGGATGGCACACATGATGCCTTTGTGAGGCACTGCCCCAGGCTGGCACTAGAGGGTGCAGAGCTCTGCCTCCCAGACATGCCACGCCCCTTCAGCTTCATTATACTCTTATTAGCATATCATTAGCACAAAGAGCAAATCACACCGTTTCATGAGCAAAACACTCTACCCAGACAGGTGTTGGCTATTTAAACAAGGGAAGATGCTTTAATGTTTAGATTTAAATGGAAACTCTAATTCCTTTCCTTGGTGAAATGCAACTGAAAAACATCCTTTCTCCCCATCCCTAAATGGCTAAAAATCACGGGTTTCACAAATTTTTGTGGCACCATTTTAGGCTGCTGCATCTGTTCAGCCATTTCAGAAGAGTGCCAATGCTCACATGGCAAAGAAAGAAAGTAGAAACTGTAATAGTGCTCTCTTCTAGCTACAGGAATGAAACAACAACCTAACATCTCATCCATCCATGGATTCCCTGGCTGACACCTTGAAGCTGAGACAGAGGAATTCTATCCTTTTGCAAATGCAGAATCATGTGAACAATATGCTAAGTTTGATTAAAGAAAAGGAAGAAAAAGAACAGCATTCTATCAGAAAATCTCTTATCTGTATTAAACACTTCAATTTACCTGTATCTGCAACGTTTCTCATTGTGTGTTTGAAAGCCCAAATAATAGAATCCAGGACAAGTTTGAACTGTGCAGGTGGAATGGCCAGGAAGGCTGGGAAGCAGTGAGAATTTACAGCTTGGAGTAGCAAGAAGAAATTTGTTCTATGTTCAGGATATTCTTCAAAGTCCTAGAAGGGAAATGGAGAGAAAAGCCAAGTCTCCTTAAGTTCCATCACAGCATCTTCCATTAAACAGAGCAAGTCAGAACGTACTGCACACTTAGGGAGGAATTACTCAACTGAGCAGCAGTGGTTTCTTACACTTTAAATATTTATCAATTCTAGCAGTCTGTCCTACACTGACACTTGACTTCTGCTTGCACAAGTGCAGCACTCCAAGGCCCCAGACAAATTACTAATGGCTTAAATCAAGAGCTAACCAGAGAACTTTAAATCAACTTAAGACATCTAACTGAGCAGAAATTTCATCAAGTGCCACAAATGCGCTCTGTGACTGGGAAAAAACCTTGAATCACAGCATCCCACAAGTTGCAAGGACGTTCAGGGGGAGATATCTCAGGTTTTAAATCTAAATACCTTGTTGATCATGTTTAATGTGCACTCAAAAACAGCATCGAAGATCTGAGGTATTTCAGCAGTGATGTGTCCCCCCAGCTTGTTGACAATGATAGCCATGGTACTGAGCACCTCGGGCTCCCGAGCGGCCGGGACGTTCCGCTGGTAGTCGATGAGAACTGCATCCAACAACGGAGGAACAAAGTTTTCAGCTACCTGGTTGGAAGAGTAAGCCAGGTTATAGCAGTGCAGCAACTGAGCAGTCTCCAGCACAGTTCGTAGCCAAGCTCCTCCTTCAGTCATAGGTGACACTTTTCCGATGGAAGTTGAAGTTCCCATCCTCTGTCTCCATTTTAAATCTCCTTGACTCCCTTTAAGGTTACTCTCAGCTAAAATTAACTGAAGTATCTCAAACATTGCTGGGGCTTACCTCTTAAAATTCCACTTCCTCCATTCTATTTTACACACATGAAGCAAGTTCCTGTGACCAACAACTGAACACAAAGCAGAGTTCTTCCCAATTCTGTCTTAGGAGTTACTTGTATAAAATGCATCCACTTACCATCTGCGGATCATTGGACCTGCTCACCCAGCCAGAAATTAATTTTAAAGTTTCCCTTTTTACAGTCCTCATACTTCTAATCAAGGGCTGCTTTGTTACCATTTCACCTGGAAAATTTTAAAACTTCAGTTAATTGTGTGAAGTGTCAAAAAAGGACCAACCACACTGACAAACAAACAAACCCCACCAAGCCTCCCCCTCAAAAACCCACCAAATTAACTTGATATTAACAAAACAGAGAATACTTGATTTTTTACATCAGAATGACAAAGACTATTAAAAGCTTCCTTTGTCTTTAATCTTTTCCAGTTGTAAAGATGTTCTCTGAGGCAATTGCAATCACAGCAGTTGCTGTTTGAAGAGTTCACCAGGCCCACAGCCCCAGCAACCGCTTCCCCAACTTCACTCTCTCTGGCCATGATGAATTCTGGCCACTAGATCAGCTGAATGAAAAGTTATTGATTTCTCTGCCAGTTTTATTCTGAATTCCGAGAAGCTACTTCAAGGTAAACCAGCTGCACAGTCACCAAGCTGCATTTAACATTCCAGTTTCCAGGTACATCTTGTGCACTGGCCAGGAAACTGAGCACAGCACAGAGCTCAGCAACTGACTCATTTCATCCTGTAATGAACTACTACAGAAGCACATTCTACTGAGATGCCACAGGCCCTAAGTTAGCTGGTAAAAAAATAAGGGAGGTAATTGAGAATTCCTTCTGTGATTGCAAGCCTGCTTTACCATGACTTTCAAGCATCTTCACTCATTACATTTCTGCAAGACAGCCTTGTAGCAGCACAATCTCATCCCAAAACCCTGCTGACATGTTGTGAAGGAATGAACGAGATCCTATTTACAGACAGTCCTTTAATACTCAAACCCAGAGTAAGCTAAAAGAACACAGGCTACACTGCATCTCAGCAAGATGCTTATTAACTCTAAGTAAGCATCCCTGGTGTTCTGCATTTCCTAAACTTGCTCATTTATAGATGTTTCTTCCTCCCTCTAAAGCTAGGAGGTTTTTTTTGAACAAAGAAATATTTAAGCGAGCACTTTCAGTCCTTCTCCACTCTCCTAAGCAGCAAATTAACTGAACTGGGATGTACTCTGAAACCTAATGGCAAGCACTGCTAAACCCCATTTTCAGGAAGAACATGGAATTTCTTACCATTAGCCTGAATAGCTGCAGAAATATTTTCACTTAGGCACTTATACACATTCAGCATATCTAAATAAATTCTTCCAAGCTGAATCACAAAAGGGTGGCCAACTGCTTTACACGCTCGTACATTGGTTTTCAGAATGCTACCAAGCTGCTTAACTGTTTCAGGATCCTTTAGAATATCAACATTCTGTGAAAAAAAAATTAAAGTTCATCTTCATTAGTGAATACAACCACCCTTTGGCTTTCAATATAAAAGCCTAAGTTTAAACAATTTATTTTATACACTGCCTTAAAGAACAGCTCACTCAAATTTATGGACTTTTTATAGAGATCCTGCAGTTTATTTCATGGCATTTGCCACTACCTCCAACTGAGTCAGGATAAAACTCGATTTCACTCTGCTTTTCTGCAGAATTATTTTTGCTGCAGTGCTACAACCATTTCTCTAGTTAGAGAAAGAAAAAAAACTAAGGAGGTTAAGAAGCTGAAAACAGAAGGAGTCCAAAGGAAACGCAGTATGTTCTTGGGAGAAGTCGTGGTAGGAAAAATAACTCAAGCTTGCTTAAGTTTCAGGCCCTTCATTATATTAACTGCAAATGGATTGTCTCTTGTGAAGTGCAAGACTGTTGTTGTTTAATGTGTAGAGATAAAAGTATTTTCAAAAGACTGAAAGAAATAGAAGATAAAGTAAGAAAAGACATACTTTAAGAGAATGGTGAGAAAAGAAAGGAAGAACAGTGAACAGTATTTTTAGCATTTGAACTTGTCTATTATCCAAAAGCTAAGTGAAAGGGAGGCATTAGAAGAAACTACTGAAATGAATTCTGTACAGTAATAGATTGTACTTTAAATCAGATTTAAACAAGTATTTATTTTGTCATTTAAGCCTCCTCTCTCAAAATAACACCTTCATTTTCATGTCAATCTCTGTCTTAGCCATTGCATAAGGAAGTCCAGCCCAACTCTGTGCACTCAGTGGGAAAAATACAACCAGGGGAGGGCAAACATTTTTAGCAGCTTTTTTAACCTGAGCACAGGAGGACACATGAAAATGGAAGAGCTCACCTTTGTAGCCTGCTGAATGATGCTGTCCCACACCTGGTTGGGCAGCAACATGTACTTTTCTATCAGATGCTCCTGCACAGTCTGGTCTGTCTGTGCCCCAATCATGTATCCAACTGCTTCATAAAACGTGTGCACCTGATGGGAACAGCAACACCACAAACACCAAGGTTAAAAAGGACTAAGGAAAAGCTCGAGTTTTACCACACATGTTTGAACTGTGCACTGGCTCCCATAAATCCTGGAAGTATCTTTTTTCAGGGGCCAGATGCACTCTACCTGAAGTTTCAGTACATTGGTGCAGGTGCACACCACTTTCATTTCATGAGCCATGCCCTTCCCAGACAGATTTCCCTTTTCTGTAAAGGACTGGATTTTGGGTTTTCCCTTTTTTGACTGTTCCTCACTCCCTCCTTCCCAAATACAAGAACTGTAGATATATGTAGATACTGTAGATATATGTATATATCCTACTATGTTATAGTAGGATATTGCTCTGTCCCAAAGCAGAATCACCAAGTTTCACACAGTGCCTTCTTGAAGACATTTCAGAAATCACAATTCCAACTAAATGCACTTTAATTCTTCTTCCAAAGATTCCAAATGGCATCTCAGCAATGCAACTTGATCATGATATTCACGTCCTGACACTGTCCCTAATAAAAACTTAAGAATGCAATTCGACCCTTGCAAAACACCCCTACATTTCAATGAGAATTGTGCATTCACCTTTAGGAATTATCCACAGACCCAACTGGAACCTACCTGTTGTGGCTGAAGGTCACAGATGATTGTGTTAATATTGTTCAGGATCTCATCAATAAATGGCATGACCTCTCCCACCTGCACCTGGACAAAGTGCCGGCGGCATTTTTGTGCTATTTTTATGAAGGTATCACAAGCCATGTCCTGGACGCCATCGTGGGTTTCTAAATGAAATCAAGGCAGTTACTGCTTTGTATTTTCCCCCTCCATGTACAGGCATCTTATTTTTAATAATTAAACCAGCAAATTAAAAAAGGTAGACAGTTACCATGCATAAATTCAAACAGCTTGTTGACTACTGTCTTCAAAAATTTCCAGTGAGCTCTCAAAAAGCGTGGGTATTGACCTACTATATACATTATATTTGATGCAATAATGGCTTTATTGTCCTTTCCTCGCTTTTGTTCACAGAGTCCCAGGAGATCCTACAACACAACAGATTCTTAGTTACCTCAAGTTTGTCCAGTTCCATTGACAACATTACAAGCATAACATCCTATAAGCCTCTATGCTAAAGATGGTTGCCACAATCAAGCTACAAATCCAAATAAAGAAATAAAAACTCAAACAAATGCGTTAAGATTGGGGAGATGCAATCCTTTAAGTTTCAGCCAAACCCTGACCACTGTGTTTTAAACTAAGGCATCTCCATTTTAAATTATAACTAATGATTCCTGCAGGGGGAGTTCAACAAGCCTTACAGTACTCAATACTGGCTGAGTAGCTGAGAGATAAAAATACAGGCTCCACATCAAATAGAAGAAATTAAACTATATCTCCTGTATGACTTAAAACTAAATATTCTGTAAGAATCTTTGTATGAATTTTTCAAGTCTGTTACTCTTGAAAAATATTATCCACATACTAACCAAATTTGAGTTTGAGCAATGAATATTCAGATATAGCAAAAGTGCAAGGTGTTTGGCTAGTTACAGTCATGGGTTAGTTACTTTGCCACTCTGCTGTATTTCATAAGCAATCCCTTTTCATCTCTTCTGCATCCCCAAAGAATACATTTCATCACAAACTAAATCTTATCTGATGAAAAGGCTACTTGGGATCAATGCATTGTTCATCGCTAACTTACTCATCACCCCTAAATTCAGGATGTAAGATTTCCTATTCACTTATCCTCCAAAGCAGCTTTCTAAGATCACAGAGCAGTATTCCTGCAAGCTTGGTTTCTTCAGCATAAACTGAAGTGTGACCAAGCTGTTAGTTCTGCCCCACCATACCTTAATTACTGTCACCAGGAACCTCTTTTCATCCTCTTCGTGCATGGCGCCGCTGATGGAGCCGATAGCCCAGCACAGGGTGTTCAGATTCTTCCACGACCACTCAGTTCCATTCACTTGATTGTGAAGCTTTTCAGTCATAATTCGTTCCGTGTCTGCATAATCCAGATGGGTGAGATAAACTGAAAGACATCAACGTGGAATGTGTTAAAGCAGCAGCCTGGGCCTCAACTCCATAAGCAGTTACATAAAAACTCACTGAAGCTCTCAGGTAAAAGTGCAATGTTTCTTTCCTGAAGTTGTGACAGCTTGAGGTAATAACTGAGGCAGAAATTAATTCAAATTATTTTAACGATGGACAATAAATTTCATTGAGAACTTAAGTTCTAAGGGATCTCAGCAAAACAACACATGTAGGTGATGTGAAGTGTAAATCAATGCATGTCCCACATGATACCAAGGCAAATTATTATCAAAAGGCATCTGTACTGATGGCCTGTAGGGAATATGGGATTGGCTGCCTGTGGGGGACATTACACAGTGTGTAAGCCCGTGCATTTTCTTCAGCTCTGTATTTTAGAGTCACCACATTTGCTGGTTGCAATAAGCCACGATTAAAGTGGAGCTGGTGCTCCTGGGACAGGTCTAGGTGGAAGATTCAGGTATCACAACTCAGTTACTTGCATCAGACCCTAATAGGATTAGTGTCTCCAATATAAAACTCTAAATCCCAGCAAGTCAAGAGCAATTTACAGCCAGGTTCAGAAAGAGATTTTTACTGTACACAGAATACAGCTTCCACCACATTCTCTCCCCCTTTTTTTTTTTTTCCTCCAAATGAATCTTGGATAATACAACATAAGCAATAAAAACCTGACCTGCATTTTCATATAAATAATCTTGTATCTGGTAATACAACTTAGGCTCAGGACATACAGCAATTGTTTCACAAAACAAAACCTGTTTTCACATTCCACACGCAAATGTACTAAAACAATTAATTTAACACTGGCTATACCTACATCCCAAGCAGAAAGGTGAGAATAAAAACACCCACTACACCCACATACATTTTGCATCTCACAAGCTTTCCAACACACACATTCCTAGTGCATCAACCTGTTGCTGAACACTCAGTGTTCCCATCTGCATTTGAGAAAATAAATTTAATATTGATTTCCAATGTCCTGAATATCCCACAACTCTACTGTCTTTGCTCCCTCAAGTCACAATTATGACTCCTAATATTTTTTCCTGCCTCAAAAAACTCATTATCACTGCAATACCAAAGAACAAAAATTAAGTAGTGTATTACTACTCCATCCTGTCATGAAACACTACATGCCTCAAACAGGAAACTTCAGAGCAGCCACTGCCTCCTCCCTCTCCAGTCTGTGTAGTACTCCTTGCTGCTAACCATTTCACCCACACAATAATTCAGATCCTAAGATAACATACTGTAGCACTCAGATGCAGCTGCACAGACCCACAGCACACAGACTGCAGCCAGTTCACTTACCCAACGTTTCTCTCATATTTTTATACAAGTTTATGGAATCCGTATCCTTCATGAATTCCCGAACTACCTCCCCTTGATCATTTTCCACAACCAGGACTTCTTCAGGCTTGGCCATGCGGCTGACCATGAGCAATCGAACCTGGGGGAAGTTAAAACTCCATCAAACTGCACCACCAACACGCTCCCAGCAGCACAAGTGTCTCCAGAGCACTCTGCTCAGGCAGCCTCAACCACAAAGCTTCTAGCCAGCTGTACAGAAATGGCAGCCAACAAGTAGAGCCTGCTGAATTCTCTCCCTCCAATGAACAAGCTCAGTACTTAAAAAAACCCCAAGCTCTGTAGCATTTACATTTTCCAGAGCTTAAAAATGCTTCTGCCATTTTAGGGGTCTTTTAAGGACCACTTTTCCCGAACACGTGGCTTTTCCTCTAACGCTAACACTCCAGCCTTTCTGTTTACAGAAACAGCTTAATACAGATTTATATTAAAATTAAGTATCTTAAAACAGCTGAAATATCACATTCATTATCTTATTACATGCTGGTGTCATTTCAAAGTATTTTCACATTGATTATATAACTAGAGTTGAATCAACAATCTAAGGTAAATTTTCTTACGTCATTCCTTACACGAAGCAAAACCTCTAATTCACCAAAAGAATCTGATCCTTCACAGTGCCTTCACTTGAACATGGATTACCTTGGACAAAACAGGCAAATAAAGCTGTCTCCTTGGAGGAACATCAAAGTGTTGACTCCCTGAAAGCAGCGGAGAAGCTGACGTTGAGAATGGACTTTCCCTGTAGAGCTCAGCAGCTAAATGGTTCCAATACTCCAGACAAATCTTGAAAATTTCAGTTTCTTCAACTTCTGATACCAACAACATGTAATGAAGAGCCTGGAAGAGAGTGGTTTAAATACCCAATTAGTGAGTGTATCTGCAGATCAAACCACATTGCTTCAAGTTCAGTTATCCAAAACCTGACAAAATGCCAAATTAATCCGAGAGTTTGGAACAAGAGGAATTAACATTGCAATGACATTACTTGCAGGTCAGAGTTGTGACTGGCAGAGCAACTCAAAACCAAGGACTCCTGTCACTTATTGTTATTTTCAAAGTGTGTGTGCATTCTTAAATCTGAAATAGCCTAAAGACATCTTAGAAATGCCATCACCAAACCAGCCTGTTTGTAAATTATCAAACCCATGGCCTCTGGAGCTTCTGCAAGGCATTTTCAGAACCTCAAAAAAGCCTCACCAGCTGGTGTCAGTGATTGCTATTCTCAAGACTATTGCTGCTACTTTATTCTGGATCCTTTGACCCTGGAATACTGCTCCTTTGCTTTCAGGGAAGTCATCTACCGGAACATTTTCAACTTCTTTCCTGACAGAACAGCCGGAGCAGGCTGAGCAGGGAAAGCCACTGATGCAATTCTGACAAGCTCAGATGCCAACTAGAGAAATTAAAACTACAGACAAACCTTTTTTGCCTAAGCTTATTATGCAGTCCCTGGTGAAAGATATCAAAGCAATTGCCCATTAGTGAACAAACAGAATGGAATTATAAAATCTGAAGGTATTTTCATAGCTTAGGCACTCCAACAACTTAGAGCCTTTTGAAAGGTAAAGACCTGATTCAGCATCTCCACCTACAGTGTCAAAAGAGGGACTCAGGACAGCTATACAATAATCTTTCCACACCAATTTCTCTTTGTAATTTCACTTAAAGTAACTGATGTAGATTGCTCCGATAGTCTACAGAGATCCAGTGAACTCATGGAACAATTTCAGGAGACCTGCTACATCCAAAGTGCAGGAATTAACAGGTTAGGATGACACACTAATTCTAAAGGTTCTATTACACCAGAACATATAGAAGTTCAATTTGCAATCATTTTAGGCAGGAATAAGAACTTTGTAAAACATTTCACCATTCTACACAAGACTGAAAGACTTCAGAATCCAGTTCTGTAAATGCCTGTTTTACACAGGTATTCCTATTACAGCCTCAGTGTAAGCAGAAACTTGAGCCTTGAGCTGTGCAACCCTGAGTCCCAGTTATTTTGAAAGTTTACTACTTGCAAATTCTGGAATTATCTGGAAATGTTACCAGCTGCTCTACTGAAAATAAAAAAGTGATACTCCTCTGAGTCCATCTTCTAAATGAGGTACAATTTGCTATTTGCAGCTGATTTTATTAATATGTTTTTTTTTTTGTTGTAGAGGGCTACCTCCAGAAGATCTTGAGAACACTGGCTGGAACACAGACTGGAATTCAGATGGGCACACTGGATTAGAGCTAACCAACCTGCAAAATGTAGTTTCCCCTCCCAATACACGAAGTCCCCAGGTTTAAAAATTGGGGTGGTTTTTCTCCCCCTGTCACAGGGCAGTTCCTCAGCCTACAACCTCCAAACCTGCACAGGGCTTGATTCTGCACACAGAAAATGGTGCTTCAAGGGGATAGGGAGCAACTTCCATTCCCTTGGAGTGGAGCAGTGGCAGAAGTCACCATAGAACCATTCAACCCCAGGAAAATTGCTATTCACAATTGAAACAACACATTGAAAACCCTGATCTTGTCATCTACCACCACTACAAGCATGAAGCAGAACCCTCAGTGCTTCAGCCTTTCCAACTCTTCATTCTTATCTCAATCTCCTACATTTGCCACAATCTCAGTGGTTCTGCTGTCACAGTCACTTGGTAGGGCTCTACCACTGGCACAGACAGTCTTTATTACACAGCATTTATTCCTCATCCTTGAAGACTATTCAAAGCTTTTCAGTTGGGAAAGAAATGGCAAACTAGGCAAGAAGCTACACTGGGAAGGAGGAACTGGCTACAGCGCGTGCTGGACCCTAGAGAGCAGCTCTGGACACTCAATGAAGGCACAGACTGATGAAGTCATAGCAACACACCTTCATGTGGGAGTTAAACAGAAATGTGTATAATATTCCTTTACTTTGAAGCACTATTTGCCACTTCTATGGAGGAACAAGTAAGGAAAGGGTGAGACAGAGTTAAGGTTTCAGATATTGCACAGGGAAAGGATCGCTGAAAACAGAATACTGAGAAAAAAAAAAAACAAAACCCACCAGAAACAGTATTGAAGCATATTGGAAACAAAACTCTTGAGGGAGTTTTGTATTAGTGACTGGTTTTTTTTCTCTCACCCACTTTAAGTACAATGATTTAGAAATTCCATTAATATCATATCCACCTGCTACATTTCTAAACCAGATAAACCAAGCTACTTACCTCCATTAGTGTTTCCCTCAGATTTAACCTTTTTTCTATAAGTAGACCATGCTCCTTGAGGAACGTGCAGAGGAACAAACTGAGATTCTGAATGAAGTTCTGTTCATCATCTTTTCCATTTGAGTATGCAAGTCGGATATTGGTATTTAAAGGAAGCATCTAACAAAAAGAAATCAAGAATTTTCCTTTTTACACAGAACAACTACTTTGTATTAACAAGTATATTGCTGTTTGTTTTTTATGGAGAACCTTCAAGATGGATCAACATTGCCAAGAGAGGAAAAGACTTAAAAAGAAACCTTGACCCATCCACTTATGATATAAACACACTGAGGAAAGGACTCATGTACCTGAATCTGAACTGCTCAGAGGGGAATCATCAAATTATATCAATTTGATGTGCGGCTTTTAATGAGAAACGTTTCTATCTGTTCCAAGAACTTGCAGAAGTTAGGTCAGTTTAGGTCTTGAGACACATAGTTCACACTTCCCCAGGAGGCAGCCCAAGTGCTCAAAATATCTCTTAAAATAATCAAATCAATAGAGCAAAAATACAGCTGCAATCAAGTTCAGAAAAACACACTTGGCATCTTCTGATCAAGCCACAGATACCACCAAGGAACAATACTTTTCCTGTCAAGAGTTCTATAATGCACATAAACCTGTCAACTTTCTACAAAAATGGATTCTGTGATATGAAATTCAAAGAGAGATTTCTGAAAAACCTTTACCTGTTTTAACTGCATCATGGTCAGTGTAAAAAGTGTTACAAACTGTTCTTCATACTGGCTTACACTGACACCTGCAATCTCTGTGAGGCACTTCAAAGAGACATTTCGAAACATGGGAACATTTAAGAACTGTTGAGGGAAGAAAAAAAATAAAAAGCATTACATAAGTGTTGTACACCTTTTCTGCAATTTGTATTGAAATTTAAGAACTAGCATTTTTTTGCATGAATACCTTGTAAATTAGTGTGCTGATTAACTTGGTCTCAAATATATATCCCAGAGGAATCCAGTTCAGAAATCGTAGCAAAGTTTCCAAAGTTGCATGGACTAAGGGAGCGTTTTGGGAGTTTTCCTGTAAACAACCATTTAGAGTTTATGATATTGTGACACTGTAAGGCACAAAGGGGTGAATTTTGAAAACATCATTAAAGAAACATGACTTACCATCACAAACTGACACAGCTGAAATATCTGAGAGAACTCATTGCACATGCTGTAAAAAAAAAAAAAATAATTAAAAACTAAGCATTTCCACATTTCATAAATCAAAATATGCACACAGGACAGGTCCTTAAGATCTATGCCCATGGAGGCATTCAAAAGCCACCTGGCTTATCCCCATTTTCATGGTAATAATGCATACTTGAAGTAGCATGAAGCCTGTGCCTGCAAATTCTAAGGAAAGAAGGAAAGACAATCAATCAGTGCTGAATGCTGTGTTAAAAGCATAGGAACCATCAGTCAACAGATGCTACTTGCAGCAAGGTACAAATCCCTGTGTGTACAAAATGAAGTTAGGGATCCCCTAGGAGTACTGCTTCAAAGAAAAATCAGTAACCCTCATGGGGCTCAGAAATGGAATTACACAGCTGTAGGTGCTCACACAAAGGCTCCAAGTGAGAGCAATGATTTAGCAGCAAGCACAAAATCTGCTTCTGTTCATTAAGATTTAAACAGATATACTTGCCTGTCTTTCAAATGCTTAGCTTTAACTTGAGTGATCTGGCCACTGGAAAAATCAAACACTTCTTCACTCAGCAGTTTGAGGATCACCATGTTGTTCTGGCAGAGGCTCTCACTGGTCCTGCTGGCTCCCACAATATCGCTGATGAACGTCGGCCAGTGCTTCGGCCACTCCTGTTTCAGGATCTGCCAAGAGAAGCAGCCACACATGAGACACACAGCAAAGGTACAGACTTTATAATAACATTTAAAATGTTATGAACTCTGGTTTACCTGAACAAGAATCATATTCAGTTTCCCAATATACACTTTCTCTTTCTGGAAAAGAGAAGAGAAGAGTCAGGTTTTGTGTAACATTCCCCTCCCTCATCCTCCCCTGAGAATTCCTCACTTACTTCTACACACGTTGGGTCAGATGAGGTCTTGATAATTAGGCCAACAACGTATTTTTTAATACCTGCAGAAGAGGTAGGGATTTATTTTCAGCTATGCCAGATATCACAGATGTAGCAACAAGTATTTCTGAATTCAGATCCTTCATGGTTTTAAACCAGAAACACCTCTAATGGGCCAGAGAAGCATGCATCAGTGAGCATCCTTCTTGGGGGCTACATGGGAAAAATACACCTTTATTGATCCTGACAGGGGGTATTTTAGAGGTACAAAATGGCTTTACACCTAAACTATTTCAATAAAGCAAAAGACTAAGGTTTACAGTGTCCTTGCAGCAATTTGTACCAGGATAAAGTGAACTCCAACAACAAACACAACTTCCTAAGTGTGACTCCACTAATAATGTCAGGTTTGCTAAAGTGCATGGAAAGTTTTGACACCATCACCTGCACAGCATGCAGAAGTTCAGAGATGCTCCAGTCTACTTAGGTGATCCATTTTCAACACAGGAATTCCTATGCACAGCATTTCAAAGTAAAACACTGTGCCAGAGCTTAGCAAAACTCCCCCTGTGAAATCCTACAAGAATAGAACTCCAAACTTCATTCACTAATACAGCACAATTTGAGTGTGAGCCACTGGGCTTTTATAGCCCATACGGATGCTGAGTCCACAAATTCAGTAAATCCTGCTTTATTGCTTCTTTTTCCCTTACATTGGCAATTGGCCAACAGAGGCACACAGTGTGTTAAACCTGTTCATTTTGTTGTGTTTCTTCTACAAATGTTTTTAAATTACTTTATAGAGTATTCAGCTCCACCCAAAAACCAGAAAAACCCCAGTCACTGTAGGAAGCCACACTGCCCAAAGTTTCATTTTGCCACCTAACCCTCAGCTCACTCCTAATTACTAAATCCATGGAAACAATGACTTTCCAAGGGACAATATCCATTCTGTACAAAAACACCCAACTCCCAGGAAAAGGCACGCACAGAGGGCCTGGAGTCACGACCCAGGTGAACATTGCAGGAGTTCAGCTCTGACACCACGCTTCAAAGCGGGCAAGCGTTTTCTTGTCGAAAGGAAGTTGGAGAATTGGTGGATGCTTTGCTATTCAAATTCATGAACCCAAAAATCTCGTTTCAATCATTTCTTCAACAAGACAAGCCAGCTGACTCACGCAGACAACATGCATATGTTGAAGACTTCAGAAGCTGTCACTTTAAGGAGACGAATGTCTTCTGTTGAAGACATAATCCACGGCCTCTGTTCTAAGTTTTAAAACTTGTCTTAAGACTTGACTAAATTTAGCAGGGTTTTTATTTTTTTTTTCATTTCAGGCTTAAGCAGGAGGATTAAAAGGGACAATTTATTAATTGCATCCTCGTGAAATCTGGAAAAACTAGATCCAGACTTGGAGCCATTTGATACATAGTAGACAGGAGCTGTTCTACAGGTAGTTCCAATTGCAGGTGGAACTATTCATCATCATCATCAACTGGGATCAATCCCCATTGCTCCAGGAGAATGGTCATTCTTAAAGTATCACTGTCAGGCACTGGGTAAGAGCTATTACCAAGCACTGGTCTGACATTATAGGCCTGGTCTGATGTTTTAAACCTAAAACACACTCTTTGCTGAAGCATTACAGTAATTCACAAATGAGATACGAAAGCCCCCCCAAACAGCATGGAAATAGGTTCACAGTGCCAGAAACTAAATTATTATAACCACCTGCCAAACCACTAAGGGAAGCCTACTGTTGCAACTCTCTGCATTTGAAAAAGGAATTAAAAAGTTAATATTGCTCTTCGAGTTCCAACTGCAAATCCATGGCATTTTCCATCTTGCTGCATCAATTGCATTGTGCTATTCAGGAACAACGTGAATATTGTGCTGCCATCGATCTGGCCTTGAGACCAGCAGAGGAGAACAGCTGCTCTGCTCCACAGTTTCTCCATTTAAAAAGTTAAAATATAAGTAAAAATGGTGACCACAGCTCAAAAAACTACCTAGAAAGTTTGCTCCTTTTCACACATCACACTGCAGGCTCCTGAGATCATCCATCCAGTGAACAAAGTCATATTCTTAATCCCCTAAAAGCAGCAGCTATCCAATTCTCTAATGCTCTTTTTGGCTCAGATGTAATTTTCTACTTTTTTAACTTCCAGTGTTATGGTTTCTGCTCCATATTTAATAGCTCATTTATTTATCATTCCATAGGAAAGATAATTTTCAGCAGAACAAATATATGTCAAATTTATATTCTGACAAAAATCAACCCAAAGGCTCATTACCATTTTTCAGCTGAACACATCCAAGAAACTGTTCAGGGGTAGTAATCCATGGGATAAGCTAAAAGCACTGTTTGGGGAACTTAAGAGGAAGTGTTGTGTTAAAAAGGAAAGCACAGGACATGCACAACCCCACTGCCTAGAAGGTCTCCTTGCATCACAGAAGCAGCTGAAAAAGTCTTGAAGAGGCCAACAGCACAACTTGCCAAGTTCAGGCCCTTCACTGAGCCAAGCAGGAAGAGAGACAGTGCAGAGAAACAGACCTTCCAATAAAACAAAATAAAAGCCACACCAACCACAACATCCAGGACACATGGGATGTTCTTCAAAGATTACCCGACCTTGCAACTGCACTGATCTCAGGACAATCAAAGGGAGCAGACCCCGCTCCAGGCCTGGACCAGCCTCACTGTTGCAATCTTCTGGAAAGTGAAGCCCAAGAAGTACTTTTGTGCAAAGTGCCGTAAAGGGATGGCAGAGCAAGGGCATGAACTTGAGGCCTTTTAGAACATTCCAGAATGGCCATTAGATACTGTCATCCTTCTGTGAAAGTTGCTCCTCCAGTAAAACTGAGACTTCCTGGAGGGAGAGTTGTTTTCCCAAGTGATCCGAGCCATGCAATGTTTAGAGTGGAACTGGGACAGCGAGGAATGTCACATTATCCAACATGAGCAATTTCTGCAGCCTGAACTTGAGGAAATCTCCTACAGTTTAACCTCTGGATGTGCTCTAGGAAGCCATTACCTCTCCTGCACACCCTGTACCCTGAGCACAGGACTGATGTCACAGCACAGGTAAATAACCATGGACACAATCAGCAAACACACACCTGCAGCAAACCCACTTCTTGTCCTCCAGGCACACAAGCACAGCCTTCTGTGCAATCACAGAGCACAAGCATTTAGCAAGTGTCAGAAATTATTCTAGCTGGTGCTGCAGATGCAAGCTCACTCTAATTTACTAAGATTAATAAACTCTCTGCTTGTATTAAAGAATAATAGGCACAAATGAATCAGGTGGGCAATGTAACTCAGCAAATTAACATTATTTTGCAATCAAAATTAGAATTTCAAATGCTAAAGCTGAGCTGTCCCCTCTGGGGATGTTTGTATGCATACACACTTACACTGAACTGTTTAGTTCCAAAACGTAGTCAAAATACCATCTTATTTTTAGTGCTAAGAAACAATGCTTTCCCATCCAGTCCCACAATCATCTTTACTCCTTAGTGGTGAACTGAATCAATCCATGATCTATTTGCTTTTCAACAGAAAACTCATGAAAACTATGATAAAAGGCATAGAGCTTTCCCTCACACACACACACAGAAGTGCCATGTGGCTCATGCCCTCTTCATTACAGAGAACCAAAGAAACCTCTTCCTCGTGCAGCAGGCCAAGAAATTCCATTAAAATATCTCCTTGCTGCACAGAAAAACCTCCTCTACAGCAGCTTCCATTGCATCAAAAGCTTTACACTCAACTCCAGGACCTTCCTGGAAAACACTGAACTGCATCTCTGAACACTTCACTTTTTCATTTCAGAATGAGCAAAGTTGTACAAGCAATTTGTGTTTCATAATGAAGAAGTGCTTTATCCATTGCAGCTCCAAACACTCCAGACAAGCTCGCTCTGTTCAGGGGAACAGTATTTCATTTCACAATGCAGGATTAATGAAACGTATCACTGCACCCAAGACCAAAAAGCCTTTCTTTCCAGGCAGGTTTTCACACTGCCACAGAAAATCCTTTTGAGACCACAGCACTTTAATCAAATGCCATCCTTTCTGAGTGTTATTAAACAATCAGCTCCAAAGGATGTCGGAGTTTAAAGCAATTTGGTATCACACCTCAATAAAGCGAGAGCTCCAACTTGAGAATGATGGCCCAATAAATCCCCGGGCGATCAGCCAGGTTCAGCACTGCCTGGGATGTTCTGGAATACATCACCCGCCCCAGCCAGGCTTCAATGAAAACCACATGACATCATTTGTGTACGTGGAAGAGCCATTCCAAGCACCCTCCCGAGGACTAAATAAATCACCCAGAGCAAGGCTAACCATTGCTGGGGGCTATGAGCAAACATGCAAGGCTGAACGTGCAGGTCAGGCATCTGATTTAACTGAGTTTTACCCCTTCTGCACCTCATGAACTCCACTTTTGTCTACAGAACCAACTGGTTCCCTGCTAACTCCACAAGCAAACAAAAAAAATCAGGAAAAACAAAAAAGTCATCACGTCAGTATTTTAGAATTGTAAATTGATAGTTTTGCCCAATTTGTGTTTTAGAATTATGGAAAGATAAAAATGAACTTTTCAAAAGTGCTCACAAACAACACCACCTGAGGAACAGAAAGCTATTTTACAAAAGTTAAATGACAGCAGGGCCAGAAAAGCTCAAATCCCAAAGCTATTTTTAAACAAAAGAAAAACTTCAAGCCCAAAGAAGACACCTGAAGCAAACATTTTCCTCCTTGCATTTGAAATTCAAGGCTGGAAGCTGAAACCCTCCAGCATACAGACAGAAGCAGTAACAAACCTCTGGCTAACCTCACAGCCCAACAAGTCATTCTGATGTACAACTTGTTAAAAATTAAAAAAAAAAAAAAAAACTAAACTGTAAAAAAAGTTGCAGTTCATGCTCTGTAATTAACAACATTGCTTTATTTCTCCCAATAAGTTTCAGGGAAACTTCAAAAACTTTTTTAATTGGCTGACCATTCAATTCAGATCTGCTCTTGACTTGAACTCTTAAGCACTGCTGTTGCTACAAAGGGGGAACACTGTTTTCCTCATAAATGCATTCAGTTTCCTCTTAACCAACAGTAAGATTTGTCAGCTGTATTTACTACACAAACCAACCAGACATGCAGAAGACATGTTTTCTAAGTTCTGATCTAAGGTAAAGCCGATTGGAAACCTGCATGATTTGCTTTGTCACTAAGCATTCCATTGTACCCGAGTTTCAGTTTCCTGCACACACATTCCACCAGCTACACTTCAAACAGGAAAATCCTGTCAACCAAACAATTGCTGCAGTCAAGGAAACCTCCATTTAACCAGCCTTACTATCTCCCAGGTAATCAAGCCACCTGAATGAGCTCTGAAGCAGCTCTTTTGTACCAGCCAGTATCATCAGCCAAATGAAAAAATTTACAAAACAACTATCACAGACCAGATCAAACTGGATTAGAGATGAAACAGATTCTCCCTCCTACACCACCGAGGCCAAGCTGGATAAAATGCCATGGTACAGAAAATACATTTGGTTCCTCTTCTACCACACAAGGAAAAGCCAGCTAACCCAGTTTCCCTAGAAGAGGATAAAAGTCAATTTCACAATTTTAGTTTGCCTCTGACAAAGGGAAAATGTTTAAAAAGCTGAACAAACAACACGCTTTTATTAGCATAAAGGATTTTTTACTTCCTCTGGAGTTTTCATAGCATGTAAGTCAGGAAAAGTAAGAATAGAATGCCTCAAGATGATTACACAACTACAGACAGTAACTTTATTTTGCCTTGTAACATATGGAGTTATTGCACCTTCTTAGATGGCAGGAACCACTCCAACAGCACTAAAGTCACTGTTAGAGATAAAATGACCCAAAGCACAGCCAGCAGCAACCTCATCCTACCAGCACTGCTTCTCAGCCCACCTATGCACTAAAAGCATGAATTTGAAGACTTTGAATTCCTGAATTACATCCTGTATTTGGCATTAGTTCAGTTCCAAACAATCCATTCAGGTCCATCCCTGTGACATCAGTTCTAGATCTCTCTTCATCCATGGGCAATACTCCTAACTCCTTTTCCTCCTGCTCTGCTCCCACAGCCAAAAACTTTAAGACAACTTCAAAATGCTGAAACTAAGTGCTCATAGTCAAGGATGTAACAAAATATGAGATACTCCAAAAATTAAAAGCACAAAGAAGAGTTAGCTTTAGCTAAGGTGCTCTTTTAGTTTCTCAGAAGGACACAGTTGTGTCCAAGCCTTAGCTGAAGCTGTTCCCTAGGAACCTCCAACAGCAGAATGAAAGGAAACCTCACTTTCAGTTTTGCTTTCAAAGACAGCTACCCTTTGCCAACCTACAGTTGAAAGGGATGTGGGAAAGGTGAGAAGAGGAATAAGCACAAAACTGTAAAAGTCTCTCTCTGTGCATTTGTCTTCATCAACACTTAGAATTCAGTTTTAATTAATACAGTTTCAGAACCCAAGCACTGGCAGTAAAAACTTAAAGCGTGTCTCAGCATGGTTAACAAAAGCACACAGCAGAACACAGAAATTTGGAACTTGTAATTAATTTCAAGACCAGCTTTTAGTAAAAAGCCACATATAGGTAGAACAGTGACACTGTTTAATATCAAGAATTGAAAATGTTTGCACTTAATGTTTTGAAGTCCAAGTTGTGATGACTTGACAGTCAGCCATGTGAAAAGCACCAACCCTGTAACCACAGGGGTACCTCCATTTACTGCAGCCAATGTCTAAATGTCAGCAACACTGCAAGCTACAGGGCAGGGGAAAACCCATAAACAAAATACAGAATTTCTTAAAAGACTTCCAGCTTCCTTGCCTTGATGGGAGACTGGGGCTTACCCTACACTGCAGCAATTACAATCTGCCTGTTGATATGTTCATTAATTAAACCCAACTGCACAGTGCCTCCCTGCCTAACAGAATGAGTGACCATTAACAGGTAAGAAAAATACACTCAGTGTTTCTATTTTAAAATCATTGTAACTGCTTACAATTTCAAAATAATTACACAAACCTACACAAGGCAACAAGTGGGCCAGAGACTACAGCACACACGGCTCCCAGTGGGTGAAGAAAACAAAACCTGTGCCAAGTACAGAGAATGAAAACCTCCACCTCAATGCCAGGGGCTCACCTCACATCTTCCAAAACTATCAAGTCACACCTTTTCCACAAATTTACAGAATTTCAGCTGCTCACCAACCCACTGAGACCACTATTACAAAAGTGAAAGATGTGGTTTCATCATTCAAGATATTGGTAACACATGACAGAAAGTTAGAGACTGACAGTCTAAATCTCAGTTAATACACATTATTACAAAAGTTACGAGGAAAAAACAAAAACCCCTCCCTACCTTCACACTGGTTCCTTGGAAGAATCTTCCATCTTGTTTTTATCACATTTTCCAAGATTTGCAGTCCATAATACTGAAATTGGAGAAGAACAAAATGTGAGTACATTACTGTAGGACTAACTAACTTGCAGGACTCTCATTCAATCAGACATTCACACTTAACATCTAAGACTTCAAAATCATTAAACTAACAATTTCATTAACTCTATGACTAGTCACCCATTTACTGAGGTTTCATGCATCGTATTTTCTTGTCTTATTCTTGGCTATACTAAGTCCTGCTGTTTGATCATGCTCACACCAGGAGGGAGAAAAAAACAGTAATGAAAAGCCCTCTGGCAGACAATTTTGGCTATCTGGAAAAGTAGCAGCCAGATATGAATTTGTATCACAAATGACTGCTCCTAACTTTGAGTATTAACACAACCAGGCTCCTAAAATATTTAGCAGCTTGGATGGTGTCTTAAGCTTCCTATTGTTCCTCTAAGAGCTGGAAAAAAAAAATCTTGTCTTAGCATCACATGTCCTGACACTGGCACTTTCCAGAGAAAGTATTTCCCAAACTTCACTGGTGTGTTACTTTAGGAACAGCAAGACAACCCACAGGTTTATTTAATTTCAATCCCCACCCCAATATGGCAGCTATTTCTACTATTTAAAGATGAACTTTTGTGCTCAGTCAAAGAACAATAAAAATGTGAATAAGCTCTTGGAAATCATTTTACCTTTCAGGAATTCCTTCCTATGTTCTTACCCAAGACCATAAACGTTGTAAATGGCCATTCCCTCTGCCCATTTGTCCCTACTGCCAACTCACAGTAACAGGGAAAGAAGTTTGTCGTGGTAAGACCAGAGAACTTTTAACATGTAAAACCCCATTAGCATGAATAGACAGGAGAGAAAAGGGGATGAGGAGTTTTGCATTTATCTACAGGGGATTAGGAAGAAAAAAAAAAAAAAATTCAATGCCTGAAAGGTAAACTCAAGTTTTCACAGTTCCAAGTTTGGCTGAGAATAAGAGTTCCTCTTTAAAATGGTTAGTTGTTACACAAAGTAGGATCATTAGCATTTCGACCAAAGGGATCATACAGACTTCAGTTTAATTAAAAAAACACAATGTAGACTGTCCCAAGCTACATTGCATTCAAAGAGCATTTTTGCTGTTCTCATCTTAACATAACCTACATCCCTTTGCTTCTCTATCTGATCCCAGTTCCCAGGAGATTTCCAGGAGATTTCGGGTGCACATCCTGCATTTGCAAAATATTCTGTCCCCTTCCAAAACCTTGGGCACCAAGAAAAATTATCAACGACAGAAAGTTGGCAGGGTATTTTTATTTTCTCCATGGTCAGCAGCAAAAGCTTCTCAACTAGATTTTAACCTGTAAATTGATTTAATTACGTGACATAAAAGCTCAATGAAATCAAGGGAATTTTCATGAAGGAAAACGTGCAAAAGTATTCTTAAGCAAAATGCTTCACAGGAATTGATTTCAGCCATTGCTATAAATTTACAGACACCATCTGCAACTGATCCAGGCTAATGATACAAAACATATTTTAAAAAGCTCCTAACAACTTTGACAGTGTGAATATTTCTATCAGACAGTGCTAACTTCCCTGAAGCACATGTAAACTCTAGTGAAATTTCTATGTTCTACAGGCACACACATTAATTTTTCAGGTATTAACTAACTAGAAATGGTGATTTTTTTAATGGTGATTTTCTCCTAAATTTTTCCCACAAGTGAACTTATTTAGCTTTTACACCAGAATGGCAAGTCTAGTTTAATTTTAAATAAACACTAGATGACCAAATGAAACTTAAATGTAAAGCCTAACAGACTTAAGGGCAGACCTCACCTTTTGTGGGTTTTTCCCTCACTGAGAATTTCCTGGAGCCAAAGAAAAGGGCAGACACCCCTAGCAATCTGCCACACCTATCCCTCATTACCTGCCCAAACATCTCATTTGGGTTCATGGACCTTCAGCTGTTCACACTGCAAAGGTTTCTACTCATTCTTTTGTGCCTTCAGTTCTGCCCTCTGCAGTGTCTTGTTCACTTCTGCCTCAGTGCTAAAACCCCTCCTTTTCCCTAACACTCACATGTGACACTGAACAGCAGCAGCAGCAAAGTCTCTGGGTACAACTGCACATCCTTCTTGCCACACCACACTGGAAGGGCTCCATCGGCCCCAGCACCCTGCAAGGGGCCTTTGGGGGCCTTTGTGTCCTTTTCATTTGATTTGATGGTTCTAATTACTCTTATTTCTCTGGTAATGAGAATCACCACACCCAAAAAATCACTGGTACCAATTACAATGTCCTGCCTTTTAATCAACTACTGCAACAGCACATGTGAACACTTTTTAACTCTGTGTAAGAGAGAAGCCTTTCAAAAACTAATTTGCTCCTGGTTTGCTCATTGCTAATTGTCTACCACTAATTCACTGCCCAGTTATGAAGATGAGGGACAAGCAACAGCAAAAGACTCCAAAAAGAAAAAAAAAAGAAGAAAAAAGCATGAAATGATCCCTATGGTAGAAATTTTTATGGCACCCTTATTACTTATTTTATGCACCGAATCCCTTTCCCTCCCACCTCCCAAGAAACAAAAAAACAATTGATGAACAGAATTCAGTTAAAGGGAATCAAAAGGGTAGACCTTGTGGAGGCCTGCCGTCAAAGCCTAGCTGTGTCAGTTGCACAGGAAGACACCCCTTTTCTTCCTATTACAAGCAATCAACATAATGGAACATTATGATTAATATCAGGTAGTGTTAACAGCTTTAATTAAAGAAAAAATATGATTGCATAAAAGCCAAATGTCATAGTGCATAAATTTAGCACCAAATCATTTGCAATTTATGTAAATGGAAGAATTCTTTACCTGTTGCTTTCTTTCTGTTCCTCTAATCATCTCATTTTTCACAAGACAAATTTGAGTTTTTAAAAATACTGTTGATAAATCAACTTAAACATTAGTAATGTCTGTCAGTATAAAAAGCAAAGTTTACCAGGCAAGCAAACAGGCAAACACTGTTACTTAAAGGTGCTTAAAGGTGTTACTTTGAGGAAGTTCTTTAAACTGTTTTCCCCTCAACTTCAGAGAGCAATGAAAAAAAAATATGAACTGCTTCATGAATAACACATGATTCCAGAAACCATCCAAACACAATTTTTTTTTTTCTGTTTGAACACAGTGTGTATCCAGCAGAAAAACATGCATGTCAGTTATTTGAGATAATAATCATCAAACTTAAGACAGTGAAAACACATTTTGATCATCTTTTTGGCTCAAACTTCACAAGTCTTAGGTAAAGCATTTCAAATTGCAGAAAAAGCCCTAAGTGCTGCCCATTTTAGCCTCTACCACGATGGATGGATTTCCAACAGCAGTACAAAGCAAATGTGTTCTGCATAGTAGCAAAGAACTGATGTCCTACAAACTCTGGGGTGCTTAACCTTTATTGATTGCCCAAAACCTTGGCCTAATAAGGTTTGTTTTGTCTTTAACACACCTAGGGACAAATTTTCTCCTCAGTTACATGCACATGGCTTTCATTATGATCACACACAGCCAAGCACTTAGCCAAGGACAAAATGTGGCTCTAGGAGTTTTCATTACTCAGATTTATATAGACACAACACCAATCTTGGGAACTGGCATAACGTTTATGTGCCTTGAAAAAAATTCTTGTGTATCCAATTTAGCCCATCCTCAAAAAAAAAGGAGAGGGGGAAACTCTTGGCAAGGTGAAAGGAGGTCTGAATATTTTCTTCATTTACAGTTCTTGCTTAAAGCCAACTTTGTGAACAAGACAATCAAAAAAATATGTTTTGAATCAATAAAGTCTATGGCTAAAAATGAGATACCTTCCTCAAAGTTTATGAATGGAAGAAAGAGGAAAACCAAATAAATAAAAGTTAATTTGCTTACTTTGGTATTCATGTTCTGAGAGAACTCCAAAATAGTATCAACTCTTGTCCACGCATCAGGATGTTCTTTTAAGTGAGTCAACACTTCTTGTGCCATTCTTTGCTGAAAGAAAATGTGATTGGAAAAAAGTGTTAGCATTAGATTATTTAAGAAGTTATATGCTGTTGCTGAAGATATCAATATGTAACACTCCATTTAAATGACTTATCTAAGAGTTAGGCAGAACTCAACCAGCAGCAACAAGTCCCTTAAGCCTCCTTCTGTGACAGGTGAAGTTTAGTAACAACCAAACTCCAAAAAGCCCATTGATGCAGGACAGTAATTGCTCACTTCCACTCTTCCATCCTGAATGATTCATCCAGCCCAGCAGCAAACATGCAAGAACAGCACACATGATGGGGGAAATCTCCCCTTCCACAAAGTCATCCTAACAAAACTTCATTCCAGGGCACCCAAACTTTCTAGTTCCAGTGGAAACACTTATACAAAGTGTCAGCTTGGAGGAACGCTGTTTTGGGCTGCAGAACTGTTGATTTTATTTTGAAGAACCACAGAGCAGAGCATTAGAGGTCTCCAATCCCTGCTTCTGAGGGATCCTTGGTGTACCTAACCACCTACAAAACCATAATAAAAACCTACTGGTGGAAGGAAGGCAGCTGGTCATGCTAATGGTTTGCTCTTCCTTGAGACTGACATTATCAATTACTGTCCTAGATGCTGTGGTTTCTTTGAAAACCTCATCTGAAGCAATTACACATCAAAATAGCTGAATTTATTTCAGCCATCCTTTTCAGAAGCCTGTAAGCCCTAAAGAACTTTTAGGGAGCCAAAGTGACGTCAGCCATTTCCAAAAGTGCCGTGTAGTGACAAATCCTGCTGCACATTGTACCCCCCACAAGCATCAGGCACTGCCTTGCCAACAAGGTGGACATTTTACAACACAATTAACAGAACTCAGGCCATTCTTTACTGCACTGTGCAGCCAATGTGACAGAGTTACAAAGCAGTTAAAGCTTTGCTTTAGGATTAACTTCAGCAGACTGAACTTACTACAGCCATGCAGCTTTCTAGTCTCATCCAAGTACATACTTGAGCTAATCAGCAACTGGTGTAAGAAAACAGGAATTTTCAGCAACTTAGAAACCCAATCAGGACCCCAAATCTACATACATAAAATACAAGAAACTGGCAAATTTGGCCTGTGATTTACAAAATAAAATTGGAGGTTCCAACAGAAAAGGGCAAAGATGTCTAAACCATCAACAACTACAAACCAACTACACCAAGTAGTGCCTAAACACTACTTGCACCCCTACTTGATACAACTGAGCACAGCAGAGCAACTGGACCAGCAAGCCCCTGCAGATTTAATATGGACAAGTAGCACACAAATATTCTGTTTAAGACCACAACCAATACAGCCCTATTGTTCCAGTGTGACATCAGAGTTAAAAAAAATAACAACAAAAAAACTAAACAGAAAATCCAGCACTTTTAACACACTTTAGTTTTAAAAGGGAAGGAATAGCTCTATTACTTCCAGGTTCAATCTGAAAGTGTGTTTTTATATTGGCCTCCTGCTTGCTTCTAATACTGGTGACATATCCCAGGATCAAATTTCAACACCAGCAAAATGCAGACAGTGCATATCCTTCTCCCAACACTGAAAGGGTTGCTCTCATACCCACTAACTCATTTTCTGGACATCAAACCCTGTAGTTTCATAAATAGTATCAATTTGGTAATAATGGTTAATCAAGAACAAAGCCTCATGGTGGTGTTGGTACCAAAAATAAAATTTGCAAATAATCTTTATGGATTTATGAAGATCTAACAGATCAATGGAATTAAGAGGCTGGGATGAGTCCAGGTAAACATTTATGAGTTGTATGAAATCTCCTTAGTCATGTGTTGCATTGGGGTGGGGACATTGTTTCTTTTCAGAGAAGTATACCCAAAAAAGCTAAGAGAAAAAAATGTAAATCTCCAGGACAGAAAATAGCTTCTTTCTTGCCTAATATAGATCAGCAGATAACAGTTTTGCAAGCAGAGATAAGAACTAAGCAGAAGGAGGAGGCAGGTGAATCTGAAAGCAAGTTCAGCACAGGCCATTCAGGTTGCATTCTAAACCTGTTTTACCCTGACATTACCCTGACCTATTCCAGGAAAACCAGTGGTAATCTGCCCATTTTAATATGTAGTTTCCTCAACTCCCATTATTCCTTTCACCCTTTAGTAAAGGACTTGAGCTGTCACATTCCACTGAAAACCATTTTTTCCTCCTTTTTTTTTTTTTAACTCCCTGGAAGAGGGAAAAGCTCAGACTCCCTGAAATGTCTCCAGTTTGGAAAGTCACTAAAATAGCTGACTAAAGTTTCATTGACATGTGTAAGTACGTGTATTTAAACAAATGTATACCAACATTCACTTTTGCCAGTTAAACACCACCTCTTGAATTTTTGCATTTTATTGCATTAATTTTCTAAATACTGGAGACTTTTCCCAGTTGTTTTAAGCAAAGCAACTTCTCACAATGCTAGAACAATGGCAATTTGACCACTACATTTATTGTTAATCCTTTATCTTCCTTATAAACCTTCCTAACTTTTTTAACTCTTTTCAAACCAAACATTATAAGCACCTGTTATGCAGGACAGTAAAAGATCACAAACCAAGTGCTACAGATGTCCATATTGTTAAGGCAAAAGCTACAAGGAGTTTTCTATCATTCAAGCACTTAAAAAACTACAGAAAGTAACTATTTGAATTTAGGAGACTAAAAATGCAAATATTTCAAAAAACAACAAGGTATTTCAAAACCTATTGGAATTCCTATGAGTAAGCTTTACAAAAGCTTTTTTTTTCCCTAAAGAGATACACAAAGCAAGTATATGCAAGTATATCATTGTTTATTCTAACAGCTGGAAAGAATAGAAAAGCATCAGCTACTTTGTCCCATTTAATTCACTTATTGTTGTGCAAGACTCTTAGTTAGAGATGCCTGACACTGAAACTCCCAATTTGTTGAGCCTGAACAATTAAAATCTGCCAGGAGAGGAACTATGCCAACACCCTTTGTAGCAATACTTGCTCTCGACATTTCAGTCTTGTTTCCAAAGAAGTTCAAGAAATAGATAAAAGCAATACAAGATTCACTATCAAGGCAATAAATGCAAACACACAAATGCACAGTACTTCCATTTCAACTTCACAATGTGCACTAAGTCCAATGGAAAGAATGCAAGAAGAACCTGTGCAAACTGTAATGGGAAATAAAAAAGACCAGACACAAGCAGGGAACAAACTCTTCTATTAAATATGCATGTCATGCTTCTTTAGAAATACAAACACAGTAATGGCATCACTAAGATTTTTCTTTTAAATACAGTTCTTCACTGAAGTGAACATCACATTTATGGCTTCACAATCTTGTCCATGATAACAAATAACAGGTAGCTCAGACCTTCCTGAAGAACTAAGTCAGAAAAGGTGAGCTGTACCAAGTGTCCTTACCAAACCACATTTGCTAATAATTCTCAGCATCAGAAGGGAAGCTAGAAATGAACACACACCAAATAAACATTTCTCCAAGTGTCATTTCAATGTGAATGCACGTTTCATGTGACTGCCAGTGATATTCCAGTCACCAGCTCAGTAAATTCACTAATATTACTAATTGTTACTGGAGTGAATTGATTTTGCTCAGCTGATTTGTTGTAAGGTTCAACATGGTCAATAAATGTATGTTCCAAGTCCACCTTACCTGTGCACCTTCTCCATGGTACAAGCAGTTCACCACATTGTCCAAGAGATTGATATCCAGTTTCTGGTTAAAATCCAGCAGCTGACGAGCTGCATGGTCTGCTAACATTGTCATAATTGCTGGCATAGATTACTGCAAAACAAATTTTTAAAAATCGATCAATTAGTAAGAAATTATTACCAGATGCAGCTGCAAAGCAAGTGCTTCAACTTAGCTCATTTGTCTCATTGAAACAAGATGCTTATGTTAGCAGTAGAAGATAACACTGGGTACAACACTGCTTTGATTGTGGGGCACATACCAGCACAAACTTTACTTTTTCCCCCCTCTGAAAAATGCACCCCTCACTACCCCAGCTCAACTCTCAGGGTGTCTCCAACAGGTAAAACACATAACAGTGTGACTGGAGAATGGGCTGTGTTACCAGCACCCTGGGGCTCATTTCAAGGCAGGTATCAGCCCCTGCATGTTTGCTGGTCCAAAAGCCTTGTGTCACTACAACCAAAGCCCATACTGGCAATCTCAGCGAGTATCGAGTTCCCAAGGCCAACATGCACATTCAGAAGATTCAGTTCCAAAAGCTTTTAAACACTTGGGTATGGAGGTGAAACGTGATCTACACACAGAGCAAGAAATCAGCCACAGGCCATTTTTCAAATAGTTGGAGAGAAAAAGAAAACCACCTTACAAGTAAGCCACATCCAAGTAAAAAATTACCACTGAAACTAAGTTGACTGAAGGCACTTTGAGAACATGAAGCAAAGGGACTGTTAAATCAGCAGGTTACTCTGCATGCCATGTGAGCTCAGTTCAAACTGAAATGGAATTCTACTGGAGGTTTCAGGTCCCCTAAACCCAGGGACACATGCATTAACTCTTTGTCCTAGATAGAGCAGCCTTGATATTATGCAAAGGGAGTCAGGTGGGGTGTGCACGTAAGATTCTTTACCAGCCAGAGACTGGTGCAAGATAAAGACATTCATGGAAAGCAGGAAAACAAGCCAGAAGCCACAGAATTTTTGATGGTAAGTTATACTCTACCTTTTTCACACCACCCTCCCTCCCCCATGCTGGAAACAACTAACCAAATTTATTGCCCTGTCCTCACAGAAAATGACAACTCTAACGTGTACTCCCACCCTGCCATCTACAGCACCTCTGTGCCACTCACCCTCCTTTTCAAAACCTGTAAACCTACAAATCTCACATAAAACTACTCATTTAAACTGCCAGAAGTCTGGGCAAGTGCAAGATCAATCAAAAAGTGACACCAGAGTCATCTGCATACTCAGAAAGATACGACCTGAAACTCTTCCAGGAACACACTCCATAAAGTGAGATTTGCTCTTACTAAACAAATCCATGTGTAAGGAAGAATTTGGTTTATGCATTTAAGTCATGCTCAAGAGTAAGGAGCAAGACAAACCTGTGCCTCAACCCTAGTAATTGCTAATTAAGGGAAAGTTTTACAGTAGCATCCAGACAAGGAAAATCTTTTGTTTAGAAATGTGTATTTGCAAGTAGTGTCAAGTAATGTCTTTTACTTCTATATATAAAAATAGCTTTAAACTCAAATATTCTAATTCGATTTTCAAGTAAAAAACTCAGTATTACTACACTAACACAACCATTTTAAGGGCTTCATCTCAACATCCAGTCAAGTCTTTTTACAACATGTACCTGCAAAACCAGGAGGAAATAAACACCAAGAATAAAATAAATTAAAATTAGCATTCCATGTCTGTTCTTCCCTCCTTCAACTCCTAATGTTTTCAAAATTGCGATGTTAAGTTTGGAGGTGAGAAACAAAGCAGCAGAAAGGGCTGACTTCATTCTTCATTTCATTCTTTTGGTTCAGGAGGACGCTGAAAATGTCACCTGGCAAATGAGGGGCAGTGAGCAGCAGCACTAGAAGGAAACTGCACCCATGAGGCGGCTCAGAGCAGTTAATGCTCCCCCAGCCCCTCGTGCTCCCAGGCACGCCCCTTTGTGTCCACATCTGGCCTCCATGGCTGAGCCGTGAGCCGGGAAAGCCGTTTCCAAATTACAATGAACGTCGTGTGCCAGTCGCTCCTCAGGTAGGGCCATTCATTTCAGACCCGAGCCTCTCTCGGTGGTTTTCAGGCCGCCCCGAGAGCGCCGAGGAGGAGCAGCGTGACCGAGAGAAGTTATTCAACACATGGAAGCAGAAAGGAAATGTTTTGAATAGGGCCCTTTGCCACTCCCAGCATTATCTTCAAAATGACCTACCTACTTCGCCAGCCGAAACACAGAAATGGCGGCTTTGTGGCCACCACCACCTGCAACCAACCCCATCTCCCACTCCTAACACTGTACCCACATGAAGCTCATAATCTCTGATTTACTGTACTCCTACACTTCTCCCTCCCCCATCATGCCTGAACTCCGGAACACGTTTAAGCCTCAGCTCCAAGAACCACCACTGACCAGTCCTTCAACCAATGGGCTAACAGAAACAAAAGAGAAAAAGTTAAAAAAGGAAAAAATAAAAAGCCAAACCAGAAAAAAAAAAAAGTGAACTACAACATAGCAAGAATGTGACATCTACCGAAGGTCAAAAGAACTGCATTTACAGCACTGTTTACACAGTTATCCCAACTCTCGATGACCCTGGACCTTTAACACAACAGTTAGCTTGTTGTGGTAGACTCGATTCATTTTGGCATGTAGCACACAGGAATAACAGCAGGCACTTAATAGTAAGAAATGTTGAGAATTCACCACGAATCCTACAGCGCCTTTAACCCAGATATTTAAAGCTCATTGGGGGCAGCAACTGAAAAAAAAAAATAAAACCACTCTGAGAGAGTCACTGTGCCCCATTTCTGAGCACGCAATGCAAATGAATTGCCTCCCTCTTCCAAGGAATTAGCTGCATCACTTATAAATCCCACCCAGGAGGGGTGAGTGGCTCTGAAACGCAGCGCACGGCAAACGCGTTCGCATCACACTCCACACATCAGCAATGGCAACGAAACCGCCCCTTCCCTTTGCTCCTTCACACACACACGTGAAGGAGAGGGACGAGACGGATTAAGTAACATCTGCCCCACACCTCGGAGCGTTCATTTTCGGCTGGAAATAACTCACACCCACCCAGCGCGGCGGCCCTTCCCTGGCTCCTGCGGCAGCGCCCCGGCGGGCGGGCAGCGCCCCGGCTCTCGGGCAGCCGCTCCGGCTCCCGGCTCGGGCCGGCAGGGCCCCGGTTCCCGGCGGGGAACGGGCCCGGGCGGTGGGTCGGGCGGGCCGGGGCCCTGCGGAGCGCGGTGGCCCCGCAGCCCCTCCCTCCTCC